>VZTX01031049.1:469459-514414 GCA_013400915.1 Pardalotus punctatus | reverse complement strand
GGTATAATCCACCGCCACATGGAACCAATAAACATACCAAAAATTCCTTCTTCAACATCCCTCAGCACAGTAAAGAATTCCCTGAACATATTTACAGGCAAGATGAAGAATGTGCCAAACTTCCTGGCTTGTTTGGGTTAAAAAATCCAAACTACACCAAACCAAACCAAACCAAAGCTTCTTCAAATTCTGTCTTTGACTGATATGAAAGAGGTAAAATACTCACCCTTTAATTTATTCTTCTACCTTGCATAATTTTTAAATGTATTTAACACATTGATTGGAAGAAATATAATTTAAGCCTTCCCAAATCAGAGTGTTTTCCTTTAAAAATATGATAAATTCAATCCTTTTAACTTTGAAGTCTGGTCAACATCCATTTATTGACATTTCTACTCACTTTTTGCATCCAGCAAAAGAGAAAACTGAATGTTTACCATTCAGATGAATGTTGCATCTCATTTTCCATTACTATGTTGTAATGTTGTAATGTTCTCTCAATGTTTAAAATCTGCACATTCCTAAAAAATACTGCTCGATTTTTTTCTTTAAAAGAAACCAAACTGTCTGTCAGCCTCTGGACTGCTAAAAATCAGGCAATATGTGTGAAAAAAGGAAGATGGTAGTAAGAAAGGTTCAAAACAAACTCTCTTGTTTATGACCTCTTACCAACCTATGGCATAAAGATCATAACCTTGATGATCCTTTCTGGTCTAAATGTATGTACCATTGCATAGGGTAGCATATGCTGACTAATGAGTATTCAGGAAACAAGATATGGAGTGTTCTTCAATGGTTCTGACTTGTCCAATCTCCATTGTAAATTCAAGGCTGGGAGATGATTAAAAGAAATTGCATATGTAATTTCAATACAGAGGTCAAGCCTTGAAAGGCTGTCTTTAATTGTGGTCTTCACAAGTTCTCCTTAGAATTAATTCCTCTTCAGACAGTGGCAGCTTACCTTCTTCATTTGTCCACATGCAAACAATGTTTAATTATTTTTCTAATATGAATACTTCAATTATATATTGCATTTGGATACAGCATATAGGCACAAGAAGAGAAAACAAACCCAAAACCAAACCAACTAGAGGTACACACCCTTGTTGTACATTTACACCCACCTGTTTCTCAGTTCCTGACTTGGGTGGGCAGAATAATGCACTGGGGTCTCAGTGACAATATAGAGAAAAATAAAGGAAATCCAAGGCTAAAGATTTGTAGGAAATATCTGCAAATAAACTCCTTTAAATTATACTAGCTAGACACTAGATATAAGTGGACATTCTGTACAATTGGTGATCTCTAGAAATCTTGTCTTTTGTCAAACATACACACGTCTGACCTTTGTTTGAAATCCTTTGCGCAGTAATAAGAGATGAAAAAAAGACCAGTCTAATGCTTTTGGTTAAAGAGCCCAAATGCTGTTACCTTCATTTCTTATTCTAAGCAAGGGATCAATCTGATGATATAAAAGATTGAAAACAATGTTAAAACCTGAGAAATATTTTTATTGTTACTGAAAAACATACGTATTACAAATTTTCCTTGTTTTTAGCAAGGAGAAGCATGTTTTCAGAGCAGGCAGTGGGTGTGAGGCATACTGAAATTGTAGCTTAATGTTTAAAAATGTGTTATTTTTCAATTAAAGAGAAACTTAACTCTTGAACAGTACTGGAAAAACCAATAAAGAGGAGGGTGTACAGTAGGGGGAAAGTAAATAAATCTTTCATTCTGTATTACCAGAGATAAACATAGAATCATAGAAGAGTTTGGGTTGGATGAGACGTTAAAGATCATCTTGTTCCAATGCCCCTGCAATGGGAAAGGACGCTCTCCACTAGACCAGGTTGCTCAAAGCTCCATCCAACCTTGAACACTGCCAGGGATGGGGCATCCACTGTTTCCCTGAGTAACCTGTTCCAGTGGCTCTTCACAACCCCAGCAAAGAATTTCTTCCTTATATCTGATCTAAATCTACCCTCTTTCAGTTTAGAGCCCTTTGCCCTGTCACTACACTTTGGTGAAAAGCCCCTGGCCAGCTCTCTAGTAGGTCTCTTTTAGGTACTAGAAGGATACTAAAATGTCTGCTTGGATCCGTGTTTTCTGCAGGGTGGACAAAACCAGGTTCCTCAACCTGTCTTGATAGGAGAGGTGTTCCAGCCCTCTCATCATCTTCATGGCCCTCCCCTGGACTTGCTTCAACAAGTCAATATCGTTCTTGTGTTGGAGGCCCCAGAGCTGGATGCAACACCCCAGGTGCGGTCTCACCAGAGCAGAGGGGCAGAATCCCCTCCCTTGCCCTGCTGGCTACTCTGCTTTGGATGCAGCCCAGGACAAAACAGGCTTTTTGGTCTCTAAGTGCACATTGCTGGGTTACATCCACCCACCCTTTCATCATCAACACACCCAAGTCTTTCTCCTCAGGGCTACTCTCAGTCCATTCACTGTCCAGCCTGTATTTGACCTTGGGATTGCCCTGACTGAGTTGCAGGACCTTGTGCTTGGCCTTGTTGAACTTAATGAGGTTCACACAGTCCCGCTTCTCAAGCTTCTCCAGGTTCCTCTGGATGGCATCCCTTCCTCCCAGCATGTGAACTGCACCGCACATCTTGGTGTTGTGGGCAAAGCTGCCGAAGGTTGACTCAATCCCACTGCCCATGTCACTGACAAACAGCACTGGTCCCAGTACCAAGCCCTGAGGAATGCCACTTGTCACTGGTCATTGCTTGGACATCAAGCCACTCACTGCAATGCTTTGAGTGTGATCATCTGACCAATTCTTTATCCATTGAATGGTCCATCCATAAAATGCATGTCTTTTCAGTTTAGAGATAAGGGAGGAAGAGTCACTCCTTCCTGTATAGTTCCCTAACAAGGGCTTTGTTGTTCTGTAAAGACTGAACAGCTGAGAGACCCTTTGCCTGATTCAGAATAAATCAATGTTCTGACAATATGATCTTATGTTCTTACTGCTTAGGAATATTGACTTTACTATTATGATAGTGTACTTTATTAATTTTATTTTTTGTTAGTTGTTCTTTAAAGTAAACTTTATTAAAAGGTTCATTCAGTTTCTGTGATTTAAACTACAGAACTTTTTTTATAGGAATGGCAGGAATTAGCTAAAATATAGCTGCTTTTCCATAACAAATTTCAGTTTAGTGATGCTGAATCTGATTTATTTCAATCATGTGGCAATCCTGTCTTTGAAAACACTATCATTCATCTTAGATACTCATTTCAAGACAATTTTCAAATAATCAAAGAGCTGGAAGATGAAAATGCAGAACTATATAACCATAAACTGCCAAATTCTCCTAAATCTAGTGTCTGTATTTATTGCTGTTCAGCTAATAGATATAAAATATGTAACTTACGGTAGATTCCAAAACCTGGAGTTGTAGTTGTAAATTTAGAGGAAATTATTAAGCATCCTCTACTTTGTTTCCTTTATGAAATGTAAAGTTTTTTTTTTCTTTTGTTACTACAGTTTTAATCTCAGATTAAGAACTTTTCAGTTAATTGTTTTCATTGGGGTGTGCTATAGCCCAGACAAATAGCCCAGGAAAGTGGAGGATATTGAGAAAGATCCTCCTGCACTGAGTGTACAACTAATTGTAATTAGCTAGGGAACTAGCTATTTAGTCTAACATCCTGAATAAGCAGAAACAGAACAGGAATGTTTACATCCTTTTCCTTCCCAAAACGCATGTAATGAAAGAAATATTACTAGTGGAAAAGAGGAATTGAGGTTAACACCCCTGTTCCATGCCAATAACTGTCTTTTATTTTGGAGTTTTTATTCCTTTGCATATCAAACTTGAGATGCTCTCCAACCAGTGTAACCACTTGCTAGCCCCCTAGAACCTAAGCAGCTGTTCTGGAAGCCTCTTCTATTCACCATTTCAGGCTCATTATTCTGTTCAGGATTGCAACAATCTCTGTTCTAGAAAAGTGCTTCGATGAAGCTTGTTGAAAATCGTCACTTTTATTTGAAAATCATGACACTGTCCAGACTACTGAAACTTTACTATCAGAAATCTAAGTGCCTCGGTCATGTGGGAATTTAAATGGGAGTTGAGCCCTACAGCCAAATGGAAATCTAATCAATCAGGTTCACTGAGTCTACATCCCTACTCATTTCAATGTCTGTCAGGAGACAATTTTGGTTAAATGAGCAATTCTGTAAGTTTCCATATACTCTAATGTGATTCTAAACAAATGCATATATTAATTTAGACATTTTACTCTCTTTCTGAATTTCAGGTCTTATGCACAACTCGGTTCTCCAGATGTAGACGTCTAGTACCATTTGAGATGTCACACAGGATCTGAGACACCTACCTGAGACCGACAGATTCTACAGTCTTTAGAAGACTTGTATTTTTCTGCTTTGGTATCTGGAGGGCAAATGCTGTATTCTAAAGAATCTCGGAGTCTTTTTGTTCCTTATTCCATGCATACTTTTGCAGTAATTTATAATGAAATTTTATCAGAGTGCTCTTCCTCCCTTATTTACTGAAAAGCATAATAGGATAAACTTTTCTGGTGTGAAACTAACAAGTAACACAAGAAAGAATCCAGCCTTTAGTGTAGTCCCAGTATATTTGGATTCAGAAAAATTAGCATAAATAACTATACTGTGATCTTCTGCTATGGGAAACACAGAACTAAATTCAGAAGTTATTCACTGAGTAAATTTTATTTTTATCATCACTAGACACAAAATAATAATAAAAATATTTATGTTCCTTCTAGTCTTTGTTTATATCCCAAAAGTGTTAATTTGAAGCATCAAGTGTCACAGAAAGTGTGCAACTGATACTTTTGATGCCTAAGTCTACAGTTTAGTCAAATTAAAATCTTTCCTACACCAACTGATGCACATTTCATACATATATTCAAGTGGGGATTCATAGTCTACATTTTTCATCTAAAGAACTTGATTTATACAATGAAGTAATGAACTGTAGCTAAGAGCCTTTACTTGGAAAGGTCAGAGCACTGGAGAATCATGTCAAAGTTGGCAGTCAGTATTCAACTACATCCTCTGAGGATACTTATGGGAAAATACTGTACACTAAATGTTAGTGGACTGTTAATGGAGGCTTGGAGGAAGAGCGTCTTTTCAATATCACTTTTTAAATTTTTTTTGTTTTAAGTAAGATACATGGTGACTACAGAAATGAGTGAGATACAGTCTCTCTAATTACTGGCCTGTACTTTGTTTCTAAACCAATGAATAAATAATGCTTATATGTACATGAATAGCTTAAACAAAGCAGGCTAAAAGTGACTCAGAATAATTTGTTGGACATTTTCCTAAGAAGGGAGACACAAAACTTCCATCAGAGAGAGATTTGGAATACTTGCTTCTCATATTCCATGCAACTGCTTGTTGTATTCTTAAGGCAAGGTTTGTAAGTGGATGCAAGAAGAACCAAGTATTAGAGAAGATATAAGAAGCAACCTGAGGCTTGGTGGTGAAGTCTGAGAAGCCAAGGTTAGAATGATGACATCTCTGGGGGTGACGTTTCCCATGTAGAAACGCAGCAAATCAACATCTGTTTTAGCCTGGCCTCTTCCCCATTCCATATACTACCTATTTTAAAATGTTTTTGGAACATCAGCATCATGCTGGGCTGCATTAGGAAGAGCACTGTTAGGAGGTCAGGAGAAGTGATCCTCTCTGCTCAGCACTGGTGAGACACACCCTGACTGCTGTGCCCAGTCCTGAACTTCTAGTGCAAGAGAGTCATGGTCCAGCAGGAGAGAGCCCTGCAAAGACCCACAAAGATGATTAAGGAATTGGAGCATCTTGTACGAGAAGAGGCTGTGAGACCTGGAGCCGTTGAGCCTGGAGATGGAACTCACAGCCATCTGACAGAGGTTTATAAATACCACATTGGAGAAAGCAAAAAGGATTCAGCCAGGCTAGTCTTGGCAGTATCCTGTGAAAGAAACAGAGGTAATCGGCATAAAAAGAAATACAAAATTCCCTTTAAATAAAATATTTTTTTTTTAATTGTAAGGATAGCCAAACACTGGAACAAGTTGCTTGGAGAAATTATAGTTTCCACTCTTAGAGGAGTTCGAAATCCCACTGGACATGGCTCTGAGAAGCCTGCTCGCCTTTATGCACAGATTAACTTGTTGCAAAGAGCATTCCATTAAAAAGTAAATTTAATTATTGTTCAAATGTACTCTTCTGTTTCTCATCTCTACTTAAGAATTCACTCTTCCTTGGGAGAAATAAACCTCATTAGAGAGTCTGTTTGCAAGATGATTTTTGCAGATGATTTTGCAAGACAAATGACTGAATATTAAAGGGTCAGAAAGGGTTTCTAAGAGCTTTGAGAACATATGTGGAAAGAATGATGACAATTAGGTTTTTTTAAAAAAAATTATCCACAGGCATTTCTATGGTCCTCAGCAGTACAGCATGCACTCCAAAAGCACTGATTAATCTATTTTCATGGGAACCACACAAGAGAGCCAAATGTTAGACTTTCAATTCACAAATGGGTATTTGAGTCCAAGAAGAACTCACTGAAGTCAGGAGGCTCCTAACTTTGGTTGGTGAGTTTGAAATGTGCTGTAGAAATTCAGAATAACAGAATGTTCAGCCCACCATAAGTCTTTGGCAGCTGTGAGTGGTCCACAGCTGAGGATGCTGGCAAATGGCTAATCAAGTACTTTCATCCACAGGTGGATGACACATCTAGAGTCACCATTTGTTTTTTATTCTGGTCAGTGTGATTTTGTCTCAGTTCCCAGAGGAAGAGCTACAATAAATCAGATGACAGACGAGTGTCTTACCCCACCAATGTTGCCTTTGATTTTGTCAATTTTGAAGCTCAGGTAGTGTTTGCAGCCTACAGAGAATAAACACAAGAGATGAATGCTGTGTTTGATCATGTTTTTTCTCCTTCATTATAGCAGACAGCCTTCTCTATGCATTTTTGTCTCTTCAAATGAAGTAATAGATTTTATTATGGAACAGCAATGGCCCTAGTTCAGAAAAGATTAACATTTGCCTAGGTTTAAATTGAATGATCTAATTGAAATCAAGGGGAATATTAATTTGTTTTATGTATTTAATCAGCTAGCTGAAGTGAAGCCTAAATGAATGAATGTGACCTGTATTTCACCAGGCATTTTGATGCTGAATATACAATGCCAAGCACAGATTTGCAGGGCAAGCCATAAAGGTTTCTGCTTTCATGTTAGTCCCATCTTCCCTGCTGAGGTGCTGGCATCACTCAGTCCACTCAGCACATCCCTGCAGTTTCTGGCTCTGCAGAGGATCTCTGGTGCTGTAATGGGAGTCAAAATATTGCCAGCACTGTCGCAGAAGAGAAGAGGGGGACAGAGCAGCCTGAAAGCCAGAAGGGCTGTGGGTACTGTATTTCTGCCAGCTGCAGGCTAACTCCCCCTGGAGCAATACCCCATTGTGACTGGGGCTATGGGGCACAGCCTGGGCTCCAGTGGAGGATGAGACAGCAGGTCAGAGTACCTGCCATGGGGCTCTGGTCATCATTTATATCATGGCTGCATTAATCCTTCATATTACAAAATTCACTTCTAAAGAATTGAATATCAGAGAGCTATTTTTTCACACTAGAGTATAGAGTGATTAGGAGCTTGTGTACAGTTTCCTGCAGCGCAGCACAACTCAGCTGGACCCATGATGCTTATAAGCATCAAATAGCAACCATAAAAATAATTAAAATGCTCTGGTGACATCCAGGACTTCTTACTCTGTATTATTTCAGATTTGACCTGCAGCTCTATTTTTTGTCCCTCATCCAAGAGGTCCCTTAAAGCTCAGAGAATATATAGTGATCTAAAAATGCAGATGGGCATTTAGTGGAAGCTAGACACATCCTACTTCTGAAATCCCTTTTCTTACATACCTTGAAAAGATCTGGCTCTGCCATGTCTCTTAATCCAATAGCAGGAGGCTATGAAAGCCAGGATGCTTAAACCAATTTTGTTGTTAGCAGAAGCCTAATTTTAAGGCTTATGAAATTAAGCCCTTCCTAGCAGATTTTGATAACTTTGCTGAGTATGAAAAGCAACATAGCACCTAAATTCCTATCAGCAGAACTGATAAGCTCTTTGTCTTGAAATCCACTTTTGGTATTGAACATGAAATGTATTTGAAACCCGTTTTAAAGTTCAGATGCCACAGATGCTTTGAAAACCTGATCATTTTCTGGATGATTCTATGAAAGATTGATTTTTTCAAACTTTTAGCTACTTTATCATTGCAGTGATTTCTAGTATAATATACTGTTCTGTGACTTTTGCACAGCACAATCTTATACTCTGAAATCTCTGGATTTTTCATTTCTTAGTGTTTTGTTGGTTTTTGTTGCTTTTTTTTTAATCAGTGAAGGTATTTGGAGAATAAAATCAAAACCTCAATCCAATCTTTGCTGAAACAATTCTATTACTTCCCCTCTATTTTCTCCTCACCTGTGTTCATGTGGTATATACTATTTTTGTTCAATTCTTGTTGACTTGTCACTATATTAACTGTATTTCTTCCTTTTTCTGTCTCTATCTGCCTATTACATAGAAAGAATAACTGCAACCTTTCCTACAGGTCCCTATTTAATAAATAACTTGGATTTGTCTTGGCTTATTGAAGCTGGTAGCCTCTGTAAAATCATTTCTTTAGTTTCTTCAGATTCAACGGGCACTAGCAGCACTCCCTAACTTGAACTACTGGTCACATACAGAGGTCAACTAACTCCTGGCACCTCTTTCCTACAGCAGAGCGCAGGCAGATTGAAGACACTGTAAATTATTGTGCTGTGTTCTCCAAGACTTCACCATAGAGTATAATCATCTCCTTTTATAGCTATAATGCATCCTGTGAAAAATGCTTTATGAGCTATAGAAAAAATTTACAATATCTCTGTTCTGTGAGAAATTGGGGGAGAGTGAACAATGAAACAATTGGTTAAGAGGGGGCTGCAAAAAAAATAGCTGCATAAAAATCTGTTTTCCAGATGTACATAAAGTGATGAGTTTAAAAAATTGCCATGTAACTTTTCTCTCTGTTTCCTTAAGAGCTTCACGGATGATAGTAGCTTTTCTTGGCTGGAAATTCACATAGACTAGAAGTATTCAGGGTTGACTGGTATTTTTTTAGATATGGAACTTTAGTCCAGAGGCATATATCCTTCTTTTAATTTTCAAATATCTCTTAATACATTTTTAAAAATTTTATTTTTGTCAAGTTTAGTGTGAGGGAGAAGGAAAAAGGCTGAAGAAGAAACAGCGTCTTGAATGAGAAGCCCCAAACAAAATTTGGAAAATCTAAGTTGCCGATATGTTGCCATTATTATTCTGTGATTCTATTGCACCAAGCCTGCCTGAGTTCAAGAGGTGTTTGGACAATGCTCTCAGGCACATAGTAGATTTCTCCATAGGGCCAGGAGTTGGACTCAATGATCCTAATGCATCCTTTCCAAATCAGCATATTCTATGATCCTATGATTTATTATTTGTTATACTGTTTAACAAAAGAATGCATTTAGTTAGAGGTGATTTTGCAGTCAAAAAGCAACTTTATCACTTCAAAACTTCAGCTGACCAACATTCTGCATTTTATAAATTACTACACAGACTTTAAAAATGGACAATAAAAATTTTCTGTGGAGTAGTTGTACTGCTCCAGAAGAAATGTAGAGTTGCATTATTGGATATATTCCTAATCAGAAGCTCTTTTTATGTGTTTTTTCTAGGAGACTCTTAGGAATGGCAGAGTAGACTATGGGAGTTGGGTGGGTGATGTTTGTGTACAAAAGCAGCCAACTTCAGAAACCCAGGTGCTTTGGTCCAAAGAAACCCATAAGGTAATAAGAGATGTCCGTAAACAGACAGCAAGCTGATGTGGGAAGTGGGGATCGTGAGCCCTTCGCCAGCCACCCAACACATTCTCTAGACTGGTAAACATGGCTGTAATATCTGTGAAGTGACTTGTAGCCTCTGTCCCCTGCTGGGGACTGACACAGCCCCAACGGCAGAGCCACATCCTTGATGCAGTTACAGGCAGGAGAACAGAGGGAGGATACAGCTACACAGATTTAAGCAAGAGAGTTGGGACATTGAAAATGTCTCTTTGTTCACATTCAGACAGATGTTTCTGTTTAGCATGGCTACTCTGGGGCTTTTTGATTCCTTTTCAACTCTTCAAGTGAACTGTGACTTCTCAAACCCAAGAGCAGGTAATGCGCTGCAGCTTGTACATGCACATTTGGCCAACTGGGTCAGAAGAGGCAGATGTGTTTCAACAAAACGCTTTAGAAAACACAACAGATAAGCTAAGCAAAGAAGACAGTGGTGACAGAATTTGCCTTTCCTAACCAGGATGAAGTCCAACTGTTGTTTCTGGCAGCAACAACCCAGACTCAATCAAACCCAGGTGCAGAATCAGCCAGCTTGGAGGAGAAGTGTGTTTACATCTGCCCTTTTCTCACTCTCGGGCTCTGCTCAGAGGGAGAAACATGCTGTTGGGAGATAAATTTCCCTCCTTCTAATTATAGGCCTTGCCATCTTCTGCCCACTTCAACTGTAAATCGCCTAATCATAAACAATTCCTCTTCAAAGCTCCACACAGATTGGATGTAATTCCCTGACAACACCAATCTGTTCACAGTATTGCATGCAAAGGACAGAATAGCATTAAAGATCTTTCAGCCTGCTGAGGGAGAGAAGATTGAAGAAAGAAAACAAAGAACTAAGAGTAAACCACAAAAGACATTACTCTTGTCACACTTTTAGCAAGGACTAGCAAATCTCAACAATTGGACAAAGGAGAAGAGATAAAACCCTTATTTTCTATTGGTAAAAAACCCTCACCTTGTCACACACACTTTCCTTTCTAGTAATTAGTAAAGCAAGTAGAAGGCAGATGGAGACTGCTGATAATGTTTTATTTACATCGGAAAGCTTCAGTTATTCAGAATGACCAAGTCATTCTCACTACTAAACTGTACAAGGAAATCACATTACTGCTATATTTGCCTGAATTTTTTGTCTCCTCCCTCTCTGTTTTCTCATGTGGTATCTGTCCATAAATAAGGGTTTAGATCTTGTTAGAGAGTTGTTTATTCAAGTAATGTACTGCCTATGAACCATCCTTCAGAACTGGAACTGCATGCTGGCAAGACAGATAACCAAAACTTTGCTGACAGGAGACAGTACATTTTCCAAAACGTGAGGATAACACTGTGCTTGCCGCTCATGGTTTGTGTGCTAGTACCTCAATCCTTTTTTGCTTTTTTGGGGAAAAAGTCATTGCTTTTTTGGGGAATATCAGAATACCAATATCAAATGCAACAATAATAATAAAGCAGTATCATTGGTAGTGTTTTTGAAGTGATAGTTGATATCAGGACTGGCATATAATTTTACATTGATGTATCTCCACTGAATGAAATGGCATTTTTCCTGATTTATGCCAGGATAGGGAGGGAACAAAATTAGACTTTAAATTTCACACCTGTCTTGAACTCCTGGCAAGACAGCTGGAAATGATCATCATATTTTAACACTGCCAAATTGCTGAGTCTAAAAGTAATAATACTCCAAAATGATTAAACCATATCTCATAACTCAACTTTGAGAAGTTTTCTGTTTCTTGATAGTAAATAACCATGAAGAGCTATTTATTCATATATCTAGTGGCCTCATCTATCAAGAAAAATTTGGGAAAAAAATGTCACTCTGTTTTTAGATTGCAGACAATATACTAACTTTGTATCTGATTATCACATAAAATGGGTTAAATGTATTTGATGCAAAAATAATGACCACATTTCTACATCTATGAGAAATTGACAATGAATATAGATAAAATAGCAGAATCCAAAATTTAGGAAGTAAAAGAAACAGAAGGGTAAAATGATAGTTTAATAAATCAACCCATAGTTTAGTGCAGATGGTTCTGTAGTTGATACATACCTGGGAAAGTTACTGGCGTTGCTAATTTGAACTGGAAGGTAAATTAAACCCTCTATACAAAGAATCTGAAATATTTATATCTCAGAATATAAACACTGTAGTAGTATGCATATACACCAAGTAAAAAAAATCTTTGTTATTCAATACCATAGCAGATATGTACATGCATGGCTATGTGCAGAGTGCACTTCTAAGTGGGTGATCTTAAATAAAAAAGAAATCTTTCCTAATATTGAACTTATTATCTTATACTGAAAATATTGCCTCATGAAAAAGTGATTTAAAAAAGACAGTCTGAACAAACCATATTTAATTTTAAAAAAAATGGTTAAATGGCCTAGTCCCTCACCTGGCAGTGGGAGAGTTGTTTCCAATATTAAAAAAGGTTTGTATGAATTTTTTTTTCCATCATTATAGCAGTAGTTATTCTTAGAGTTTTTTCCACAAACTTGTGGAGAGAAAGACACTTATTTTTGCAGCACCATCTGGTTTGAGTCTGGTTATTTGGCTGATCTACTGAAGTGTTTTCCGAGTGATCATTTTAGCTTGTGCTGTCAGATGTCATCTAAAGGTCCAGCTCAGGCAGATGGGGCTGCAATATAAAACAAGAGCTGCTGCAATAAAACATATCTTCTCCCCCTGCCTCCAACACCCTCCCTTCTTACATTAGTTGATCCATTACTGGATGTTCTGCATTTGATTTCTTTGTTTATACAGTGTACAAACATTATCAGGGAACTAAAAAATATGGTAATGACGTAAGCCATGTGAGATTCATTATTAAACACTAAGGTAGAAGAAAGAGAACTGTGACTTTTGTCTCCAATGCCATAAAGTTCAGAAGGAGTACATATGTCACACAAATATTTATGATAGAAACCCTTTCTGACAAATGGGAAGAAATGAAAAAGTTGTGAAAACCTGTTATGGTTTGAAAATAGTTATGAACACTTCCTGGCAGAGGGAAGATGAAACACAACCAGGTGCTAGAACTTGTAGGTATAAAGAAAAGGAAAGAGATCCCTGTACTTTGTAATGCACATTCATAGCTAGAAATTAGACTGTTATCTAAATTTTTGGGAAGACCTTTATTTTTCAGAACTTTTAAATGAACACATAATTTCAACATAGGAATCAAATAGGTACTCAATAGGAATTAGGGACATGTAATTAAATAGTAAAACATCTGCAAATACAGGGCACCGATGGGGATGCACAGAAGATTCATCGTACCCACATTTTGGATTTACCTTAGTTGAAATGTCAAGGATAGGAGCTTAGGCTCAGTTAAGAAAGCAAGCAGTCTTAGTAACTGAGATAGAAGATATTATTGTTCGATATCTTTGACATCTATGCCTAAGGCAGATGCCCAGCATCTCTCTTAACAGTCAAGTGAGAAGAAAGGTATCTAACAATGAACTCATCTATCCTGTTTGGAATCTACTTTGGCATGAATGGAAATTACTATTTTTTACCACAAATGATGAAGAGAATTCAGACAAGTAGAACAGATGAGCTGTGTGATTCTATGATTCTATCTACAACTTAGATTCCAGCTTCTGGCCAAAACAAGTCTATCCTATCTCTCTGAATTGCAGAGTGGGATTCCAATTTCGGGAATGGGATAAAATATATTTTTAAATTTTTTGTCTCCCTCCATTGACTGCAAAGGAAATCTGAATACCTAAACTACATTACACTTCTATCTTAGCACATAGAATTAACAAGAGAAGAGAACAGAGAGATTAACTGCGAACATTGTATATAGGAAAATTTTTGTTTGCAGTCTATTGCAATAGTCTGCAATATTGCTGGAAATAAGAAGATATTGACAGGACAAGGCATCTACCTCAAGCATAGTGATTTTGCAGTTAGACTGTATAATATATAGCTCTAGAGAGTATTCTTTCAGTCTCCCTACAACTACTGAATAAAATAAAATAAAGCAAAATAAAATAAAATTAAATTAAATTAAACTAAATTCTCTTTTATCAGTGCAGTGGTTTTAAACTTCTCTCATTTTTAGATGCATTTAATAGACTGCATTTTCCCAAAATGCATACTTTTATTTGAATCTTTTAGTAGAATTCATTGTTGGCACTGTGACAAGTCATTGAGTGCAACAACAGGGAAAAAAAAACGGTGTAATGCTTAATTAAGTAAAATAATACTGCTAGAAAAAGTCTACAAACAAAAAGAGTCGAAATATGCATTGAGCATGTATATAATACTCTGGACTACAGCGAACCTAATACTTGAATGCACCATAATGGCATGCAGAGAATCTAATTTGCCTCTGGATTTGAGATGGCTGCATTTGGTGAGTTAAAAGCTGAGCTGCATGGAGCTTATCACTCCAGGATGATCCTTAGACATGTGTGCCAAGGCTCAATTGGCATTAGCTTGGTGGTATCTGTATTTTGCAGGTGTACAAATTTTCTTATCACTTTTTATTGCTACATTAAATAGATATTGCCCCCCAACCATTGTGATTCCTCCATCTGGCATGCATCTCAAAGCTTACTGGCTAGTTTTTATCCAATTTCAAGATACATGTTCTCATTTGTGATCCTGAGCTTATTCCAAATGCACTCAGGCATTGCTCCAAATAACAGCAGAGATAATCTTCATCTCAGATAATGCAGGGTCCCAGGCAAATGAACTCTGTTCACAACATAGAACTGCAAATTGTGTACCTGCAGAAATTAACTTTAGGCACCTCTTGGGCATAAACACTTACAAAGGTTTACAAATTAATCCAAAGAATTCTAGCAGACTAGCAAAAACAACAACAAAAAGTAAAAAAACCACAAAACTGAGAATAACGGAGTAAAAGAAACAATGAAATATTGACTCTGACAGGAGGATAAAGACAAGAACAAAGAAACTGTAAGGAAGGGGTAGGTATTGAAAAAGCAGATATTGGACCTGATTTTCAGGTTGCAATCCAGGACTTACATTTTTTCTAAAAGTTACATTGTATAAATGAATGAGAAGCTAAGAAAGAAGCACACCTTTTAGAAGAACCATGTTATTTTACTTGCAAGATAGATAATGAGTTGCAGGAATCTCACCACTGTGCTTCTTGCAGAGTGCATATTCTTCATCCAGATACACATTCCTGAAACTGGATGTCAGTATCTTGATGCCTCAGTGGTAAGGAATTGAGGAAAAGTGCTACTTCAAATGTAGCTCTTGCTCTTCTCTGTGAGGGCACTCCTGTACAAAGATGTTAATATTTATAAATCATGAAAAATGATCAGTGCTATTGGTTCTATTGCACCCTAGTTTTGAACTGGAATAATGATGTAGACAAGAGATAATGAGTGTTATCAGCTAGAGTTGAAACAAAGCATTTCCAAGGTTTGAATTCATATACTGTGGCTTTCATGTAGGTTAATAAGTCCCTCTCGTGTTAATTGAACTCAACCTCTAAAGAGGATCTGAAAGCATAGGTAATTTTAATTCAATTTCAAGTGTTGTACCATGGTCGTATCCCAATAAAATGGATTTCTATATTTATACATAAGCTTTGTCTTGCATTTTATCTTTTTAAGAGAGTCTATTACTGCAGTTTATATTTTATATGGTTATGTAATATATTACAGCCTGTGAGAGCTGGTGAGCACACTTCAGCTGAAGGACATGCCGATGATTAATGGAGCTTAAAGTCCATACACCCTAAATTAGGTTTTAGAACTGCAGTGTAATTTTTATCATGTAACAAGAAAATTCATTTACAAAGACTATCCCACAGCTTTGAAAGTCACTGTAAGGATTAAGTTCTCTTAGACAGAAGGTGGGAGATTTAATTTTGATTNACAAGAAAATTCATTTACAAAGACTATCCCACAGCTTTGAAAGTCACTGTAAGGATTAAGTTCTCTTAGACAGAAGGTGGGAGATTTAATTTTGATTTTTTTTTTTTTTTAAAGATCAGATTATCAATCTCTTCAAGGAATGCTAATGTTGAAAATGCTGCTTTTGATTTTCATGGGTTCACAAAGTATTTATCAGGCATCCATGTATCTATCAAGGTTTCTCACTCCATTGTAATTACCTCTGTGTTTGACTGGGCTACAGCAGAGATGACACGAAGAAAGATCCTAAAAAGAATATAGCATAGGTTATAGATGCTTTAGGACTGCAGGAAGATGGTGACAAAATATGAGTTGATCCAGAATCTGCTATTTTTTACTTCACTTTAGGAACAAAACAGTCTGTGGAGCCAGAAAATAATTATAACATAGCAAGAGATTAATGTACAGCTTCAAATGAAGACCTGAAAATGTAGTACAACAATTTTCTATGCAAGCCACATTTCAACAAATTTGCTTTGGCCATACTTGCAATGCTCATTTGCCTGCATCATACAAATATTTGGGGAATGAAATTGCACCAGCTTGTTTGTAGAAAGCAAATTTTAAAGTTTAATTACTATTCAGAAGAAACAAACAGTACATTCAAATGTAATTATAAACTACTGGTCTTCTCTCTTAAAACCCTTAATTATAAACCCACCCAATCTCCCATCTTTTATTTGTCACTGAGTCATCAAGTTGAATGTGCTGGGAAATGCCATCCTGCGTCACCCACCAAGCCAATTTTCCTTCTGTGTGCTTTCTTCCATGATACAACTGATATACCAGAGCAACTTCTTCTAAGATGCTGCTTTGTCAGTGCATTAATCATCCTCAGATGTCAAGTTAAAAATCTTTTCTCCTATAATGTCTATAAATAGGGTAAGTAATGAATAGGTTGTGACTATACTTGTGTGAAGGAAAAAAAAAAAATTTTGCCTCATATTTCTCTTATTTCATTTACTCTTAAGCTCATAGAATCATAGAATCATCAAGGTTCAGAAGGTTCACCTAAGTAGATCTGTTTCCCATAGAAGGACAGGTCAGTCAAGGAGGACCTGCCTTGTTGACTGGGCTTGATCCCCTGTTTTCCCTACATATGCCATGTAGTGACAGGATTAATATTTCCCTTATTTCCTTTACTCTTAAACTCGTAGAATCATAGAATCATCAAGGTTCAGAAGAGACCTTTAAGATATCAACCCAGCACTGTAACCCCTAAAACACTAAACTGCATCACCCAGCACCAGATGCCTCTTAAACACCTCCAGGGATGGTGATTCTAGCACCTTCCTGGGAAACTTATTCCAGTGACTGACCTCTCAAGCAGTGAAAACATTTTTTTCTAATATCTAAGCTGAATCTCCCTTGTCTCAGCCTAAGGCTATTTCCTCTATCCTTTTGCTACAGGCAAGGAAGAACCTGGCACCCATCTCACTACAACCTCCTTTGAGGCTTCCTTTTACCCTCTTCTTCTTGAGACTAAACAAACCCAGAGCCCTCAGCTATTTCTCATAAGACATGTTTTCTAGATCTTTCATTAGCTTTGTTGCCCTTCACTGGACACAACCTAGCACCTCAGTGGTCTTTTTTAAGTGAGGGGCCCAAACTGAGTGAAGCTGCAGCCTCACCAATGCCAAGTACAGGTGGATGATCACTACCTGGCTGCACTATTCTAGATATTGATCAGGAAGCCATTGGCCTTCTTGGCCACCTGGGCACACTCTTGGCTCATATTCAGTTGTCTCTCAACCAACTCCCCAGCTCCCTTTATGCTGAACAGCTCTCAAGCTGCTCCAGCCCCAGCCTGTAGCACTACATGAGGCTGCTGCAACCCAAGCGCAGGATGCAGCTCTTTTACCTTGTTGAACCTCATGCCATTGTCCTAAGTCCACTGACCAAGTCTGTCCAGGTCTCTCTGCAGAGCCTTCCTACCCTCCTGTAGATCAACACTCCCACCCAGCTTGGTGTCATCTGCAAATTCACTGAGGGTGCTCTCAATCCCCAGGTCCAGATCTTCAACAAAAATATTAAACAAGACCATCCCCAGTACTGAGCCCTGGGGAGCACCACTGGTGACTGGCTGCCAACTGGATTCAGCTCCATTGGCCCAATTCCTTGGGCCTGGCCATCCAGCCAGTTTTTTACCCAGTGAAGAGTCCCCCCATGCAAGGTGTGAGCAGCCAGTTTTTGTAGAGGATGCTGTAGAGGAGACAATGTCAAACACTTTATCGTCTGGATAAACTGTAGAAGTCTGCATAGACAACAACCACAGCCTTTCCCTCATCTGCTAAGTAGATCTGTTTGCCATAGAAGGACAGGTCAGTCAAGGAGGACCTGCCTTGTTGACTGGGCTTGATCTCCTGTTTTCCCTATATATGCCATGTAGTGACAGGATTCATCAAGATGATTTTTCAAGAACCTTGCCTGGAACTCAGGTCATCCTAACCTGAGTTCCAGGCAAGGTTCTTGAAAAACCTATAGTCCTCTGGATCATCCTTCCCGCCCTTCTTCTAGTCTTCCAACCCTCATATTGCAAACTCTTGATGGCTGCGGACCTTCTAAATTAATGTCAGGAAACTGAATATTTGCAAAGAATCAAATGTGTCACAAGAGGTCATTGTCAAAAAACTAACTATTAAAACAGTTCTGAGATCTTGAATATAGAAACTCTCACTTGTTTAGCTCCTTGAAAAAAAACTCCAACCTATTAAGCCTTATTAAAATGCATATTTAAAAAAACAGGAATGCAAAGGAAGTAGTTAGAATATTATTAAAATTATTTAAAAAATTTCTTATTCTCCAGTATTGTTTATCAGTGGGATTTGTAAATAAAAGTTCACCGTACTTTTATGACATGTGAAGATGATAGCTGTAGGGTTTAGCAGAAAAAAAAAAAACAAAACCTTTTTTTTTTGTAAGGAGATGCTGCCATTCACCTCAAATATTTTACTAAAGGGAAATCAAAATATCCATGCCAAAAAGTCTGGGAGATATAATAGATATACTAGATCATAAAGTGAACACATGTCAATAATGAAACTCTGTTACCAAGAAGAGATAGATTTACAAGTAGAAATACAGCCTGACCTTGCAGTCGAGAGCCAATACATTCTGATTTGAAAGGCTTCATCGTGGTATAGTTTTCTTCACCAAACTACAATAGATCTGAAAAAAAAGGTTTGGAACTGAAGTGGGACAAGGAGAAACACTTTCAAGTCTGAAAGTGTGTCAGTTAAGCTCAAAGAAATGCTCTTTCTGTAAAGAAGGACAATATAACCTGCATTTTCCTTTGTAGCACAGACTTTAAGTGATGCAAGGAAGGGTATAACCAGCATATGGATTGCCTAGGCAGTAGATGACTTCTGTTCTTGTCGTGGTTTAACCATCTAGCAACTAAGTGCCATGCAACCATTCATTCACACCCACCACCTCCCACTGCCCTGGTGGAACGAGGAGGAGAATTGGAAAAAAAAGTAAAACCTATATGTTGAGACAAGAACAATTTAATAATTTAAATGAAGTATGATAATAATGACAACACTGACAATAATAACAGCAATAGTGATAATGTAATGAAAAGGGAAACAGTGACAAGAGAGAGAAGACTGAAGAAAGAAAAGAGATGATCAACACAGTTGCTTACCATACACTGATCGATGCCCAGACCATCCCTGAGCACCAATTGACCCCTCCTGGCCAAATTCCCCTAGTTTATATACTTAACTTCACTGCATATGGTCTGGAATATCCCTTTCGTCTCTCAGGTCACCTGTCCTGGCTATGGTCCCATTCAGCTTCTCGGGCACCAGGAAGGAAGCTGAAAAAGGAAACTGAAAAATCATTGTCTTGTGTAAGCACTACTGAGCATCAACTAAAACATCAGTGTTTTATCTCATTATTCTCATCCTAAATCCAAAACACAGCACTGTACCAGCTACTAGGAAAAAATTAACTCCATCCCAGCTGAAATTTGGACAATCCTGAAAGGATGAATAAATGACTTGGGAGAAAATAAGTCAAATGGGTTTTCCGTGCTAATACACACCACAGGGAGAGGGGTGTCTTTGATTTGAACAACAATTTGAAATCTCTCAGTGACTCACATCAAGCTCCCCAGTAGAAAGTGCAATTAGTGAAAGAATTACATTTGTGTTGGCTTGGGGTTTGTTTTTTTTTTCTGTTTGTTTGGTTTGTTGTTGTTGTTGGTTCTATTTGTTTTACTTTTTTGTTGTTGTTTTTTTACATAGCAGACCTTGTACTTTATGAAGTCATTTACATAGTGTAGGATAGTCAGTGACATTTGGAAATATAGTTCAAAACAGATAAGTCCAGGTTGCTGATTTATGGAGTATAAAGAACATAAAGCCCAAGTTAGAGTAAAAACTAAATTTTTTTCTTCCCTAATTTTAACAGCACAACCAAAAATTTCAATTACTTTAGGACTATCCTGTGGCTTTGAAAGTCACTACAAAGATGAAGGTCTGTTAAACAGAAGGTAGGGAGGGAATTTAATTAGAATTTGGGAGAAAAATCAGATTACTAATCATCTTGAAAAAAAATATGTAAGAGATGAACACAAGAGAAAGTAAAGCTAGTCTACAGTAAAGTTGTTTTTTTTTTTAATGTGACGACTTACAAGAGATAAAAATTTTTCTCAGTATTCTTATCAGGATTTTTATTTTTTTCATTCAAATTCTTCTTTATTTGAGATGTTTATGGCATAACTTTCAAAAGAACACTTAGGAAAGATCCATTAAAAAGCCGTCATAGCATCTTTTGATAAAATAATTTTACGTATTCACCATAGAATCACAGGTAATGTTAATGGAAGAGGGCAGGAATCTCCTGTTCATGAAAGCAATGTAGCTCAGTTTTAGGATTGAGTTATTTGTTGAGAACCACCTTTGTATAATAGTAGGAGAAACTGCCTGAATGCTAGAAAGATAATAGGGGATTCTGCATTTGTTATCTCTATTTTCAATACTAAGACAGTACAAGTATTCTGCATAGAAAAAACTGTCCAAACCTGTAACTTCTTAACAAAGTCTATCAGAGATACTACATCCCTGATTTGAATTAAAAACAGTATTTAACTGCATTTACTTTTTCTGGGGCTTATCCCAGTTTGTTAAGGCAGCAATTTTTCTGTAATTAATCTGAATATGTTCTTATGAACATTTGTCCATCTTGTCTACCCATCCCCTGAATCTAAGAGATAAATCATTTAGCTAAGATCAATCACATTTAAAAGAAAGTACACACTTCAAACACTGTGTGAAAAAAAAAGAAACGTAAATGTAAACAAAATCAGGATTTTTCATGTTGATAGGGTGTTTTGCAAAGGTGACTTGTACTTGAGAACACTTAAACATGCCAGTTCTCGCCAGAATGATCAAGAAAAATGTGTGAGTTCACAGTATAATCTTTGACAAAACATTTAGAACATTTAATAAGAGCATTCTTCATTACAGAAATACTGCTTATGTGCTCAAAAGACCTTGACCTGTTATCCTCCAAGCCCTGGGGAAGAGCTGGATTTGACACTTAACTACTGTTAGGAATTCTTCATGTAACGGAAATTTTGGAAGAAGTTCATAGGAGATGCTGTATTATTCACATAATAATGATTATTACTAATGAGGAACTGTCAGTACTAGTTAAAGGAATGACAAAACCTGTCAAGCATTCAGTTTCAATCTCTGTTTTGCTTTCTTGTTTAGCATATGAAATAGTAATTTTACTGGTTGGATCCAAATGGTGATCATAAGGTTAAGTAAAAGTGGAAAACTGAATTGCATGTCATAATTACAAATAAAAAATGAGAAGCTTTTAATTTTCTCTCACATGTTTTTTCTTTGAATATTTCCATTTCATAGAAACTGGTGTGTTTCTATTTCATGGCAAGTTAACCTTTCTTGTGTTTTCTCTGATTTTTATTCAACACACCATAGCATGCTGCAGGGTGTCTGACACTTCTTCCCATATGTACAGATAAGCCGTAGGCAGCAGAACATCAACTTAAGGTAATTGAAATCAAAAAGTCTTATATCTTCATTTTTTTGGTTCAAATTAGTCAATGAAGTGTGCAATGTGCAGGGTGTAAATAACGGCAGAATTAGAAGCCCTTAGTCTCTAATTACATTAGGTGAAGTTGTATATGAATAAAACATAAGAGAATGTTGACATAATTTGTTGTAGACATTAATTGCTCTCTCAACTGGATGTTCAATGCTGCAATTTTTGAGGGGTTAATTAATTAAAGCGAGCTAGATCCGACTGCTCAGGCACTACTGAATTTAGATTACTCAATGTGCAATTTGATCTTATCCAATGATGCTGTTGCAAGTCCTCTGCTGGAACTGGGTAATAATCTTCAGTCAACGTAATTAATTTCTCACAACTTGCGAAGTATAAAGCATTTTCAAACTGCATGTAATAGTCAAATACAAACTTTTGCCAGGGTTTCCAAGAAGAGAGTCAATCACAACTGTAAGATTGAAAAATGTTCGATATTTTCGGCATCCAGTCTCTTTCAAGATCTACCACCAGCATGCAGTACTGCAAAGGCTTGAAATGGTCCTGTTTAGTTTGGTTGCATTTGGGATTTTTTTTTTCTTTGTATTGTCTGGGTTTTGGTTTTGTTGGTGTGGGTTGGTTTTCTTGTTCTTTTCTTTATTTTATGACAGTAAATTCCTAATCCTGCCACTGAATTTAAATTTCATTGTAGTGGGTTTTTTTTGTACCTATGGGTATATCCAGCAAGAGCACCTATTTCTCTGTTGCAGTTTGCAGAGCATTATACTTTATATCTTATACTTTATACCTTATACATTATACCTTATACTTTGCTGTCCAGCTTTTCATTTTTTGTCACTGAGACTACCTCCTAACAACACATCCCAGCATGATTTGGGAATGTTTTTGTAGGTCTTCACTGCTAAAGGCTAAGGAGCTGGAACTGCAGCTAGAAAATTGAAATAGAGTTAAAACCCACAGCTTTAGATTGAAATATTTTAAATCTGACTTAGCAAAGTTAAATTCTTCAAATATATATAAGCACATACACGAAAATGTCTTGTTTTTTTTTCAGAAATATAAGCAGCTATAAATCCTTTCAAAAGTTAAGCTACACAAATCTGGAAAGAATTTTTTTCTATAAGTAAGCTCCTTAGTATGTCTTTAGAGACCATACAGACTTAACATTAAAGGCAATGATTTTCCTTTTGATTAGCATTTCTTTCTAACTGTGCTTTTTCATGTCATCAATCTATAAAATACACTCATTCAAGTAGAGGTATTAATTTCAGCCATAGAAAAATGTGTAAAGAAATAAAATGTGACCTATTTTAATGTAATTTTTAATGTTTCTGGATTAATAAATAAAATAATATAAATCTGAATCAGGATTTTCAAACAGATGGTTAATTCAGACAAAATACACTGAAAGTTCAGTAACTTTTTTCAGTAAACAAACTTGCTCAAAGATTTTGAAGAAAAATTGGCATAATTATGCCTAGTTAAAACTTCTGAAAACATCGTCAAGCATGGAATAAAGAAACACTTTAAGATCTAAAGTCTGAGGGAAACATATTTTTACAGGAGCTGTCTAGAACTTTATGTTTTCTCTGTCTAGAATACAGGATAATTTTGCCTCTTAAAATATACTATATTTAAGAAGATTTAGTAACTAAGATGGCAGAAATGGTCCTATATATGGTTTTTAAAATTAAGCAAGATTTTGATGGTTTATTTTATTTTTATTTTTTCTTCATATTCATGGTCTGGACACACAAAGAGAAGATAAGACATCTGCCTTTAATAGCCAGCAAAACAGCTAAACATTTCCTAATTCTATTTGGAAGTCTCAAAGTCAGATGCATGTTTAGTCTCCTTGAAGTGACATTGATGAGCTTAAACTACTGAAGCTAAATAAAACCCTTTGGAGTTAAACTTTCCCATAACATAAAAAATCCACTCTGCAGCACATATCCTTCACTTTACCTAGCTGAGCAGTACTGAATCAAAATTAATTGTCTTTGAAATGCATACACTTTACATCTTGAAGGCTAATCATTATCACTAGAAGAAATGTCTGCTATATAATTAATAAATTCAAGATAGAATGAAAGAGTCTTTCTTTTTCATATTCTCTGATTGTAATTTGGTATGCTAACATTAATCTATGAAGAGACAGAAATCTTAGCCAAATAATGGAGAATTAGCTTTGACTCGATTACTTACTTGCTATGTCACCTTGATAAAGCTGGAGAAACACATTATATATCTATTCTGCTGAAAAAAAAAAACAACATAAGAAAGGTTACTTACAAACTCTATGTTTTCTTTCAGTTTTCTAGAACCACAAAAATGCCTTTCTGATGAAAGACATCTTTAAGACAGCTTTGAAGTCCTGTAGATATCTTCACTGTGGTCTAATGAGCTAGTTTACCTCCATGCTCTTCTGCAGTGGTGGAGATGCATTTGCTTGAGTCTTTGTTCCAACCACCCAGCTCTCGCATAAAAGACAGGCACCACTGCCCACATGCAGCAAGGTGAGCTGGAAGTCAAAACTGACACAAGCCTCTATTTTAGTCCCCATGTTTTAGTGGAAGAGATTGTAATTTAAATAGAATAGAAAGGCTCACCTTTTGTGAACAACATGGGATCCTACTACTAAATATGAATCTGCAGGTCTTGTAAGGCTCACTGGAAGTGCATATTTTTAATCTTTGAAAGTTGTTTAAACACACTAATCTTTGCTTTCTTTCCAAGTTTTATCAGTGGCAGAATCAGTGAACAGTTTTCAAAGTCGTGATCCAAAACCTCCTGACTAGGGTAGAAATCTGATAGCAAAGCAAAAGATCTGCACTGGAGCTGAAACAATAGCAATGAAGCTTTGCTTCAGTGCGTCCTGGGACTGCCAAGACCTTGCTCCAGGAAAAGTCCTGCAACTTGGTCAGCCAAAGGCATATGAAAACCTGCCCTTATGAATGACAGTGATAGCCTACTTCCAGCTTCAAGGATGACATAGCTGTCCAGGAAATAAACTTTGGATAATCCATAACACGTTTGTGGCACGCCTGAAGTTTTGATGTTCTCTGGGTGATGGCAGCTGACTCACAAACTGCAGGGTTGCCACCATGGTGGGAATACTCAGTTCTGTGTGTGTGTGAGGGAAGGCTGCATATACAGCAATGCAGGTGTGAATACACAACCCACATGGCAGGGCGGTGGCTAAGCAGGTCTTGCCTTAGTTTGATGTGAAAAATACTATTAGAAAATAATATTTCTTACTAATAGAGAGTTTCTGGGGAGTGAGCACAAAAGGGAATGACTGCAGCTCTGGTGCTTGAGGCATCGGGCTGGGGAACGCTGACATGAACACTCACACACGCCAGAACCCACCACTGAAGGCATCACTGACAAAGTGCAAGAGTGTTAGAGGATCTTGGGTACAACTGCATGGTTAGCTCTAATCTCAGCACACTGCTCTTGTGACAGCATATGGAAAAAATCTCAAAATGACATTCACTGAGGAGCCAGAGACTGCCTTGTTCATTGCTGAAGTATGTTAGTGTTCAACAAAATAATAATATTCTGTATCTTCTGTGAAGTACCGCAGGAAAATCCTATTGTGAGTGACACAGAGAAATAAAGACCAAGGTATATGGAAACTCAGGAGGAGACAGATTACAGGAAGATAATACTACACAAGTAACTAATGGGTTTTCTGTTATGATAATGCAGCAACTTCAGCAGAAGAATAATTCGAGATAGATAAGCACAAGGAAGCCTGTGGAGCAAATAAATTGAAGTTTTAAACTAATATTTCACTATGTATGTCAGATTTTCATTCAGAAGCCAACAGGAAAAGAAATAAATGTTTCCTGAAGTGTGACATTTTAGGGCTTGGTGAATATTCATACTGTTTTACAAAATCTGTAAATAAAACCAGCTTTGTTAAAATAGGGCTTTTCCCCACTATGTTTATTTAAGCAATTATTTCTTTTAAACCAATTCTTTTGTGAACATATTATCTTTTAAAAAGTCCATATATAAGATATTAACTCTTAGTTTTCTGTCTTTTGTTGAATTTTGGTTGGTTTATTTGTTTCAATAGTGCACTTATTGTTCCATATTATTGCTTGTATGCTTACTTTATTGAAATGCGAAAATATCCTTGCTTTAGCTGCTGTTTCTCTTTCTCCAAGGTTCAGATATTAAATTGAAAAAATAATTAAACAAATTTATATCCCTTTTATACAGCCAGTGGATGTGTATGGCAGGCCAGCAGGAGCTTGGTGATATCAGTCCCAAAGTGGCTGTCCCTATGAGCTCTTGAAATAGAAGACTGTTTTCCAAAGGGGTTAGATTCTGCTTTGTTGCTTATACTGAATAGGACTTCATTCAGTGAGTCATTCTAGTTAATTATGCTCACAGAATGATATTAATCAGCACGACTAACTGGATCATAATGGCCTAAATTTGGCAGTCTTACAGTGAAACTCAAAGATAACTAAAGACTTTTTTCTTATAAATGCCTGGTTGTCTTTACCAGTCTCCTGTCATGACAGCTTCAAATTGTGTTACTCTGGCAATTTATTTTGGTTAGCAGCTTTAAGCAGTAGCAATTACTATGCATATTTGTGTGCTATGCTATCTGTTATACAAAAAAATTTTTGAGTATCTTATGATAACTTAGATTTTGCAATTGCTATTTTCTGAAACAATTCTTTAAACTAAAACTGCTAGTACTCATGGCTTCATTTTTCATTCTACATTTTTCCTCAGCTTTAGGGGCATGGGATTTTTAGAGGCACTAGACATTCTACCAGACCCTCCAGAATCCTTCCTTCTTTTCCAGACATGGCTTCAATTAAAGAAGAAATTGTCCATTCAGGTGTGTTCATTCAAGAGTGTGTGCACACAAGAAATAAAAACACACTTGAAAGGCAAGTTAAAGGAAAGGAAATCTGCAGGAGCAGGCTATGTGCCAAAAGGCAAGCCATGGGGGAAGAAAACCAGCCTGGATGAGTGGTGAGTTTTTTTGGAACTCAAGGAGAAAAAACATCTTTGGAAGAAGGGGCAGGCAAATCAGGAAGAATACAAGAATGTCATTAGGTCACATGAAGGGAGAATTAGAAAGATGAAAACTCAGCTAGGACTCAATCTGGCAACCCTGTGAATGTTACTAAAAAGTGGTTTTCATAAATACATTAACAACAAAAGAAGGGATAAAGAAAATCTCCACCCTTTATTGGATGTGGAGAGGAATGTTTTCAGCAAGGATGAGGAAAAGATTGAGGTACTTCATGCTGCCTTTGCTTCAGTCTTTAACAGAAAGACCAGTTAACCTCAGGGCAACCAGTCACTGAGCTGGCAGACAGGGATGGGGAGCATCCAGGATAAAGTTGTCATTTGCCTTCTGGGACACTTATGAGGAGTGTCTGAGGAAGACGGGGTTGTCTAGTCTGGAGAAAAGGAGGGCCAATGGGTGACCTTATCATTCTCTACAATTACCTGAAAGAGTTTGTAGAGACGTGGGGATCAGCCTTACCTCCCATATATAATTAGTGACAGGACAAGAGGAAACGGCCTCAAGCTGTGCCAGGGGAGGTTTTTTCTTGGTTGGACACCAGGAAAAATTTCTTTATTGAAAGTGTTGTCAAGCATTGGAATGGGCTGCCCAGGGAAATGGTGGAGTCACTATCCTGGGAAATATTCAGGAAATGACTGGATGTGGCACTTAGTGCTATGGTTTAGTTGATATGGTGGTATTTGATCAAAGATTGGACTCAGGGTTCTTGGAAGTCTTTTTCAACCTTAATGACTCTGTGTTTGTCTGATTCTATTCTATATTTATGTATATCAAATGAACAGCACACCCAATTAATCTATCAGAGTACTTAAATCATAGCCTTTTGGATTATTGCTCTCAGGGAGTGAGGGTCTGGGTAGGCACCGTGTGCAATTGCAACTCAGGCAATTTAAGAGGCTAACATTCCTTTTCCACTTACAAGAGTTTAACATTGACTCCCTTTCAGAGGTTACCTTCCCCTCAGCTATTCTGGAATAACTGTCCATGTAATTATGCCATAAATCCAGTCTCATCAAAATAATACAGTTTAGGAAGGCCTATTAATATGAGTGTAAGGTATTTTGATTACTTTGACAGAACTAGGCTAGGTGCTACTTTTGCAGGTTTTTTTTCAGCTCTGAGGCCTAAGTAATCTTGGACATGCAACAAGCAATTGTTCGCTCCAGCTCAAACATAACCAGCAGAATTTTTGATGATGGCTTTACTTTTCTTTTTTTATTTTTCCTTCTTATTTCACATTTTAAAACTGCAAATACAGTACTTAATTCAGAAGGCTGTTAAGGTTTAACTGGCATCAACAAAGTGACTTGAAAATTTTAAATGAAGTTATAAAAAGTTACAGGAGAAAAAATCATGTCAAATACCTGTGAGTCAGATCAAAAAGAGCCTGCTCATGTGGAAGCACAATAACCAAACCTAGGGCTTCAGGACAAATATTAATATAAAGTTTGAGAGAACAAAATAATGTCAGGGCATTGCACAGCCCAGATGGGACATAGCAAGTCAGAAATTAAAGACATTTTAGCCACTATAGCTGTTACAAAACAATCCATAAGCTCAGAAACCTTGCCATTATATGACTTTTAGCCTGGCTCCTCATGAAAGTTGGGCTCAGACAATCATACCGGTGATCAATATCTGTACTTATATAGATCTTTCTTTCCTTCCTTAATTTTGAGATATCATGACCAATATCAGTCAAGAGCTGAGATCTCTGAGGAAATTAAATATTTCATGAAAAGAGCTAACCAGATAAAGGAAAGAAGTGTTATACATGTATGACTAAGATATTTCTCAGTTCACCAAACCTGAGAAGTTATCACAGCCCTACCAAGCTTACCGAACTGATCCGAGGAGCAACTAATTCTCAAGAGATGAACTCAAGATGAGAACCAGAAGTACACATGTTCTTTGACACCATGTATTTCATACTTCAACAAGTTGCAAACTTTCCAGCTGCACAAAAATAGTCAGTAGGATACGCAAGAACACTTACCCCACTTCATTGTTTCTTTTTTTCATTTTAATACCAGAAATACAACAGGCGTGAGACTCAAAAGGGCTTTCATAATGGCACTACAGCATAAGACTCTTTCTATATAATATTTTTGGTGTATTGTCCAGCCATGCAGTATATTGCTCTTCTGTTCTGCTCTAAAAAAGTGTGATATGTCACCCTTCTGCTCTGCTGTACAAATTCACTGAAGATTTTGATGAAGAAGAGGCACTGGGGACCTTATCTCCACTTCTGAGGAGAGTGACTGATGTAGATATATTAACATGTCTGTATCAGCTTTCTCAATCAGGCCTCTTTTCACCAGGCTTCAGTGACTTCTGAAGGCTAAACAGTAGAAGATGACTCAGAGGAGCAGTGACCTGCAATTGATCTGCAAGAGCTGAAACAACCAGTGGCACTGCTAGAAGTCAAGCCAAGGCATGGGGAGACCTAGCTGGAGAGCTGGAGTTTTTCCTCCAGAAAATTGTCCTATGATTCTTTTCTTTTCTTTTGAATAAATGAAATCTGAAAAGACACAAGCAATGGCACAGCTGTTTTTAGGTGAGACTGCATCTCCAAGTATTATTTTTTAGCAGCCAGGAGAGGGAAATTAATATCTTTTTTTTTTTAAATCTTTTGCCTAATTTCACTACTTTGCAGAATTTATTCATGCAAAAATAATAACATTTATTTGCTTCTCTAGCAAACAATTTTCTTCTCTGTTTCAGCAAACCATTATTTTTTCCAGAAACAATTGTAATGGCTTTCTAAACAGCTGAGACATATGCTATTAGGTAGATGTCCAAATTAATCTGTAAATTTACTTACTTCTCTTTTCCTTTCAAACATAATGCTGAGTCATTTTCACACACCTTGATATCACAAAGTATTAACACAGGCTATTTTCATTAAGAAGTTGTGGAAAACTGTGTGGGATTTCTTTGGCAAAAAATTCTTAGTCCAAATGTGGATGCCCTGATGGAAACAGTAGTAACTCTGTGAAAAATTGCAGGAACACTGACAAATGAAACTTGTCACAATGCCCAAGAATTGGCACTTGTTAACAGTGAAAGAACATGATGTCTATCACTGCATTCAACAACAAGGCTTATAAATGAATAGATTAATCATTGCTCATTTTAAAGGATTATTATGAGTTTAATGAAATTGTCAGAACAGTGGGATATTCAGACTTTTAAATAGTATTTAAAAGGTGATTTTGGCTATAGACAATTATTGGCACAGTTGTTTTGGCTTTTCTAATTGATCATCTCACACAGCTTCTTGCTTTGGATGAATTCATCTCAGGGCTATGTCTAGCTAGCAGGATGCCTCATGCTTCAGCATGCTGACTTCTGCACACTAAACACATGAAACCCTACTTAGTCAGGAGCAAACAGTAAAAACACTAACTTGGTGTAAAATGATGTTTTTATCTGTTACATATAATATCTTCCTCTGTACACCTTGTGGAGCAGTCTGAAAGGATCACTGTGGCAATACATTTTAAAATGGCAAGACTACCTAAATTCAAATCAGCTCTATGCCTGAAATTGCCAGGTAAATTTAAATTTCCTTCTTTTTTTCCATTATGATTCTTGTTTTGTCCAATATGTATACATAGGAAAATGTAAGTACAACACATGTAAGGTGTATTTAGGAACTAATTGTAGAGCAGTTCCCTATTGAGCTGCATTTATCAACTGTTGGGAGAAAAGAGTTAAAATGGGAAGAATGGCGATGAGAATGGTAGATTCATTCAAGTGACCTTGCAGCTGGAAGTGACAAAGCCTGGAGAGAAACAGTGTGAGAGACTCCCTACATTATGCCTATTTCTCTTTATCCTCTGTCTTTTTTGAGAAGTAGAATTTCTGTGTAAAGGTAGCATAGGTGTGTTTAGAGACTCGGAGGCTCTCTCGTGGACACGCTTGAGCTCCCTGTTTTGGGACAGAGAAGATCAAAGCTCAGAGATCATAAAAAAGTACAGGGAGATCACAGCATGGTGGAAAACTACAAAATGTGTTATTTAGTATTCATATACAAATTGCATTAGCACTTTCCCACATGGCATGTTATTATTTAGAACATGCTGCAGTCAGACATAACAACTGTAGGGAAGAGACAGAGTCACTGACAGGTACATGAAGAAAAATATTTTTGGCAGACTTTATCAAGTCTGTGTTACAGCCTCACAGCAGCAGATGAGATCACAATGTGCTAATGTCTGCACAGCCGATGATTTCCCATCTCACTTCCCTCCTCCCAGCACCTGACCTACTTTACATCACTTTACCCCGATGGGCTGTATAAAGCACTTGAAAGCCTTCAAACCATGGAGATCTCATAATGCTCCAGATAAAAATCCTCAGTTATTACTGTCCATCACTTATGTGCTAGAAACATCCCAGTGGCCGTTCACAGGAATAAATTATCAATCTGTGTCAGGCAACAGTTTTAGTACCAGAAGCACTGTACTGCTAAGGGAGTTCCAGCTGTCCTGTGCTATTAGTTGCAGATAAGAGTTTCAGCAAACACTTTAAGAAACGCCCTCCTCTCTGGTTAGTATTCTCTGGGCTACTACTGCCCTCTAATAGAACATAACAGATATTTTTATTGTACAGAGAAAGGCTATAGTATTCCTCACATAAATTATCAGTATAAAAGACTTCTGAAAAAGAAATTGAGAAATAAACTACATGGTTCTTAAACAACTAATTTTAAAATATCAGAGTTAATCTGGCCAAGGAATATGTACATAAAGTTTATTTCTTATTAGTATAGAATATGTGCCTCAAAATAAAAAATGTAAACAAATAAAGAAAAATGAAGATTGAGAAAAGCTTTGGAAAAATATGCATGCTTTTTAGGAAACTGAGTGTGGCAGATGATATAAATGTGTAATTATAAACAACTATCTTCACAAAAATATTGTGAAATAGTTAAAATATTGCACACAGGATACATTCAGAAAAAAAAAAACAAATTAAAAACCCATCAAATGAATAGTTATTAGCTGCATTATGTTCCCTTCACTGCTTTACCCACAGGCATTGTACCATTATTGCAGTTATTGTATATCACAAATTACAGACCATCTCCAATATTTGCTACCATAGAATTACAGCCTCAGGGAGTGCCAAGTTTTCTGCCATCAGCATTCAGGACATTACCTTTGTGAGGATAAAAAGAGAAATCAAAGCAGGCAATCAACAATGTGGAAAAACTGCAGAGAATTATAGCATATGATATTCTACTTCCAAGCTATTACAAAATCCAAGCCTATACTTACCTGCTGTGCAGTCCTTGTCCCTATGATCGCAGAGCCTGCAGCACTGCAGCACACCTGAGGCTGCACACACAGGTGCAAGTGGTGGCTGTGCCTGCCCTTGTACTCCAAAGCTGCATGGCCAAGGAGGACAATCGTCAGTCTGGAGATGGAATTCTTTACTTCAGATACCAACCCAGTCACACTTTCTCTGCTGGGTTGGGAGAAATGTGGCCAACAACTTTTGAGAGTTTTTAAGAGACTGAAGTGAGATAAGAACTTAGATTTTTGACTGGGGGAACTTGAGAACTCAGGAGAGCAGTTGTCCCTGAATAAGACTGGATTTTCTCTATGGAAAATACTTCCTGCATTTCTTTGTGTGTACTGAATTTTGTGGAAGAGAGTGGAGACTTCCCAAAAATGCGCAGCTTCAGGCCAACTCTGTGTAGAAGATAAAGTCCACAGTCTTATGTATGAATTTTTTAACACACAAATGAGTTGCAGTAGGAGATTAGGGAAGGGAAACTTTGGATATTAAACAGAAAACTATTTTGGCTTACTGGTAAAAAACCTGGGCAAATATGGAGAAAAAGGTCTATTTTGCCTAATGCCTTTATGCATCAAAATTTATTATTTCATCCAGCAGAGGTCATTTGAGAGTGTATCTACAGAGTGAAGCTGATTACTACTCTGATGCAGAGTGTGTTTTCCTATGAAGCAAAAGTCCAGCAGTCTGGGAAGTAGGAGAGAGTGAGGAGTAAGGTACTATGCAGAGATAGGTACATAGTACCAGAAACCTGTTCCATAGTTAGGATTAGCCTTTGGTTTTGTCCTTTATTACTTTGTGTGTGGCAGATTTCATTAGAAAAGTATGTAGTATATTTCTATACTTCAAATCAATAAACAACTCTATTTTCATGGTGTATTCGGTCTGAAAATTGTTGTGAGAGACAGAGTGGATTTTTGCTTCCTCCAGAAATGATGAGAATAATTTATTTCTAATTTTTGCCTTTACTGTCACTATTAAGCCACACTATTCAGAAATAGCTATTCTGGACAGTGGAATGAAAACAAGAAATATTCCCTCTCTGAAGGTAATGGTTCCTATTAAACCTAAAACCCCAGAGCAATGTAAAGGTCTAGGATGATAATGTAATATCACATTACTCCATCTCTCTGAATGACTAAGGACTGACTTTCATGTTTTCAAACAAGCCCAGGTTTTTCTCAACATCTACCACATTACTATGCTTTGGACAACTCCATATGTTACTGTCTAAGCCCCTGACTTGTAATTTTTATCTCCTTACTACCCGTGAGTGGGATTCAAGTGCCATAAGTTAGGTACGGCTGTCTATTCATGAGTGACTAAGTGTTACACAGATTTATCTTGCCAGTCCACTCCTCCCTTTATGCCCAAAGCTCACTTAATGCTTAAATGTGTTTGTAAAATCACAATGCAAGGTTTCACATACTGCTTTTGGGGAGGACTTGGCTTCTGAAGGGCAGCATGCTGGATATACAAGAGTACTGATCACCTAGCTATTGATTAAGACTCTTCAAAAGGAACACAGTGATTTGAATTTCTGACACTAAGGCTTGCACTCAGCAAAGAGGGTTTTAACACAAACAGACAACTGCATCTTTATGAAATTTCTGAGATACAACAGTGGTTTGATTAATTTGTCAGGCTTCATAAGGGATTATTCTTTTGCTGGAATTTTGCCTCTCTTTCCTAAAATTTCATTTAAAAAAAAAAATCAACTCCTGTCTGATGAAAGTCAAAAGCTCCACCAGCAATTTTATTTCCTACATTACCACTAATCTGGAATCAGTAGGCTCAGATACTTATTTCATAGGACACAAAATTAACATTCATTAACAAAATCCTAGAAACACAGAAGGCAGTTTGGCTTCTGAAGCCAGTGGCAATTTTCCCATAAATTCCTAAGAAGCCCAGTTTTTACTGCTATCCCAGGGAATGTCAAATGCCTCCCTCCCTCCACTGACACAATTTCACTGCATGCTATAATGTGGGACTTTGGGCAAAAGTCTTCCTGTATGGCCCACTTCTTCTGAATCACTTGACAGGAGGAAAGACTGGATTCTCTTTGATTTGCAGATTAATATACTTGCCTCCAGGATATGGTGCCCCTGATCCAGATTACCTGGAATGATGACAATTCTAACTCATTTTCTGAGCTGAACTTCTTTTCTGATTTCAGTCTGTGATTAGCAATTTCTGATTGTGCAGTCTTCTGGAGGTAATTTTGGTGAATTCTGGCATCTCCTTGTAAATCAAATTTGGTGAGAATTTTCTCACTGGGAAGGAAAAGCTGAAGTTGCAAGGTACCAATATTGCCTTCTATCAAAGGGGTAAGGCACTAAAGCACAATCATAAGCAAGCAGAAAAACCCTCCTGAAGCAGAGAAACAGAAAGTTTTCTGAGATTCTTGACTTAAGTTCATGTTTATGGAGTTTCATCAGCTTATGGAGAGTAAAAATCCAGATATCATCAGCGATTTACTCTTCTATTAAACCTTCTATGGGGATATAGTCCTGACCTCAAGGGCGCATTAACACTGCATTTTCAGTGTTTGCATAGGAATGCCTTGAACTTTTGTTTTGCAGTCCTAATATTTAGAGTGGCAGCATACCACACTTGATCAGTGGAGTCATGAAACAGGCAGCCATCACAACTTTCTACTCTGGAATTTGTAACAAGACTAAGAATCAAGAAATTGTGTTTTTTACTTCTGGTACCCATGCACTGAATAATGATGGTTGCAATCCAAAACAAACTACTTATTTTATAGTACTTTTAGGAGCTTAACGTTAAAAAACATATTGGTGCAAGAGAGTTTCCTCTCTTTCTGCTAAAAGGAAAGCAAAAAAACAACCCTTTAGTCTCTGTTTTTTTTTTTAAAGTCTTTGTGTTTTACTTTTATCTTAACCTTTCACTATTAGAAACTTGGCAGGTAGCAAAACAGGGATATTGTAAATGCAAAATTAATTTCTTATGTATACATAAAAAAATCATGGCATGTCTGAAATGGGCTACAACAAAAATAGTAGAAAGTATTTTTGACATTCTGTTGGATCTGGATAACAATTTAGCAATAAACAAACACAGTAGCCAAATTTACTTAAGTCATCCATTTTAATGATGATCTTTTAGAGAAAAAAAAGAGACAGACAAACCAAAACCTTTAATAAGAGCAATAGTTTATTAGAACCAGGAAACATTTATTGTCACAAATAGGGTATCTAAAAGAAAATTAGATACTTCCTTCTATAGCATTGCAACACTCAGGTATAATAAAATTGATGAGCCTGTATAATAAAATTTATGGAATTAAGGTGAATTCAATTTATTTGAATATGCTCAGTTATGTTTTTGTTTATTCCCATAGCAGATGTTTAATTTACAAACCAGGCAATTACTACAGCTCTTCCAAACAAATAAGAACAGATTAGTCAAATGTTCACATCAGTTTTTATGTTTATCATTAGTTTTATGCTGCATCATGAATATTCAATGTTAAGAAAAAACTCTCATTATGATACCTAGAATACCTTAAAATTATGTTTTTCATCTCCAAATGGTGTCTCACCCTGCTTGAAAACACTGCTAATATGTTACTATGAGCTGAGCTTAAATGCTAATAAGGATTGCTCAAATATCTTCCTGATGCTTTCAAATAGATTGGCTTTGTATTCACAATACTTTTATGGATGTGACCAATTTTGGTATATATTTTTTACATAAATAAAGGAATTTTGGTTTGGATTTCAGAGAGAATTCTGAAGGCTGAAGTGTTTTGTGTTTTGTTTTTTCTTTTTTTTTTAAGACATAGTTAGCCTACCAAAAAACCTCAAACACCTCTTTCACATAAAATATAACAACCTAGATTTTGCTGTTATCCTGTTGGTCTTTGGTTTACATCATGCACAAAAGGACATGATGAATCTAGCATGCCAAGTTATGCAACAATAAGGATAAACAGAACTGTGTGGCATCTGGAGGATGTTCCTTGGGTTCCTTCTAGTGTGAAATCCCTGAAGAAGTTGCAGGCCTCAGGAGCAATAGGGCAATGGACCCTCCCCTCTTCCAACAACCCTCCCCTTCCAGAGACAGCCAATCACGACTAGGAGATTTAATGGCACTTGCACGTGCTGTAGAGGTTATAGCCACTGCAGCTATAAATTATTACTCAACAGTTTGTTTTTTTGTTTTTTTGGGTTTTTTTTTGGGGGGGGGGTGCAGTAGGATTTCTTTTTTGGGTTTTTTTTTGGTTTTTTGGTTTTGTTTTTGGGGTTTTTTGTGTATTTTTTAAAATTTATTTTTTATTTTGGCTAAATTGACTGGGATGTCATAGATCAAAGCAGTGTGTCTGTGTATCGTGGAAGGTATGTGCAATACATGCACATGTTTATAAGACAGGTCTGACAAGTATCCTCTCTCTCATTTTCTTTAAAATAATTGCAGTCTGCTGAGTTTTATTTTGAAAGAACAGAAAATAAGCCTCAGTTTCTAGTCCAAATTCATATGATACATAAGTCACTTCAATTGCCAAAATTTTCATTCCTTTCATTAAATGACAAACTAAGAGAAGGTTTTAGGGTTAGATAAATTTATTCAGATAAATGATTGTAGAATAGTCTCAGTAAGAACATGCTTTGCTATAAAAGATTTGTGAAATTTTGTAAAAGATTTCATTGGAAAACAAGTATCTGTTGTTAAAGGTGATTGCTATTGCAAAAAAATTGTCTTTATCCACTTGAAAACAACACTCTTTGTTGACACCAATACTTCGGAAAAAATCAAAATAGCACCTGCCTCCTGTTCCTCAGTTACAGTACAAATTCAATTAGAAAACTCAGCTGTAAAATTAGTTTCAGATAAACTTGTGTAGCATTGTTATATAGCTTTAAGATCTGTAATATTACAGGATTTTCTAATGTGAAAATTATAATTTTTGGTATTTTCTTATCTCCCAGATTCTAAGAAGAAATTCTAATACCCTTTCCACTTAAACATACAAATAAAATGGTGTTTTCTGCATCAGAAACACTGGAACAGACTGCCCAAGGAGGTGTTGATACCTCGCTGAAGGTATTCAAAAGACACGTAGATGTGGCATTTAGGGACACAGTTTTGTGGAATGGTTGGACTTGAAGATCTTAAAGGTCTTTTCCAACCTAAATTATTCCACGAGTTTATGATTTACCAGTGCATTTTGAGCATAACTGCTCCCACCAGCATTCACATATTGTTCCTGGAGCAAATGTAGTTGGTAGACGTGATTTTCTGGTTTGAACTAAAACCTGAACCTTTCCAGGACAGCAAAGTCCAGGCAATTCACACTGAAACTCACTTCCATCCTCTTCCAAAAGTTCCAACAAATATTGATTCTTAATTAAACAGAGAATTTCATAGCAAGGAAGGTATCCTATTAATAATATATCATGATGCCATCCTGCAGATCTGGGACATTAGACCATGTTACGCAATAACATCAAAAAGGAGGAACTGTGTTGATAAACTAGTGCACATAACTACTGGATTTCCTCTGGAACAAAGCAAACCACTCCAATGAAAAACGGCTCTTTGGCAATGTGATTTCAGTAAATACAATAGCGCATTTGCATCACACAGCACGTTTTTTGAGAGTAAATACGTATTATACTGCATGGGAATAAAGTATGTGTGCGTACTGGCAGATGTGAACGTGTACAGATTTACATAAGAACACAGACAAAAATCGCAGCGCAAATAGTGCCAAGTCACTGTGTGAGGCTGAACTGGGAAGAAAAAACATTGATCAGCAACTTTATTCCACAACTCTACGTTAATTATTCTAATACAACCACTCCCCTAGTTTCATCCTGTTTCCATGGTATCTGAGCCTCTGAATACAATAAAAATGATCAATTACTTAGAATGTCATAATGAAGAAAATGCAAAGGTTGCAAAGGTAAGCACTGCAGTCAAAAAATTAACAGCCAAGTTTGCTTGCACAATTTTAACTCTTGCTCTGATTGAATATATATTATAGCCCTTTACCTGCATATTGCTTCATAGCATATTTCACATGTTCCTCCAAGTTATATATTTTAGTCTTCTGATAATGGGCTATCCATTGAACAAGCCATTTTTGTTTAGGTATTTAAGCAACTTAACTCTGACAACAATGATTTATTTTAGCATTTCAGCAGTTGTTTCTGGAACAAATACCATTAACACTGTAATTGTTAGCACTTTTCTTTCAATGTAGCTAGTTTGATTTGTTTTGTTTTTGATTTGCTTTAGTTTTCTTCCTCTTAAGACTTGATATATTTCCATTAAAGACTGGACTGGCTTATAGTCACAAATCTTTTTTTTCTTTTTTTCTTCTTTTTTTTTTTTTAAACTATTCATTCACAAAGCCTCTATTTAAAATGCCAACAGCAGATTTAGCTGTGCAGTTTTATCAATGTTATGGTCAGAGGTAATGCCACCTACATAATATCCATCTGCTTATACACTCAGGGAATGTGCTATACCCTGCAGCATGTCATTGCCAGGGAGCAAAGAGGTTACCCTCCTGCTGCAAATACACTCTATAGAGAATGATGTATCAGCAAAGAAAAGAGAAGGAAAGAAAAAACACAAAATCACATTCTGATCAGTATAGAGGTTTTGTCTGTTCTCTCCAAGGGAAGGATTCTGATTTAATTTCACATATATTGAGTTTTATCCCAGATGACTCAAATTGGTGAAAGACTTTTTAATTGAATAGGTCAGCTGTATGGTTAAGTCTTTGGGGAAGGACTGAAGTCTGTAAAATGCATAGGAAAAATATAATTTTCATTAAAAGAGCTTAATGAGCTGTACAACCTCAAATTTTAAAAGCTCTTTGATTTGTACCCTGGTTCCAGTTAGTCCCCTTCACAACCAGGGGGTTGACATTGCAGCAATAGCACTTGTTATTCTGTGGCTGCCACGCTCTGCAAGGCTCATCAGGGACAGTATGGACATACAAAGCCAGTTTTTAGGTAGTGACAGTCAGTGTAGTGCCTTATATTACACAATGCTCTAATGAACGCCATCAGTGCATTCACAATCTTTATTTTTTCCCCTGGAGATTAAAAAAATTATCTAATTGCTGTAGTGCTCACTGGAAGATGTTTGCAATGTTATTGCTGCTGTGGCTAGTTTTACATTGATTAATGTGTTAACTTTCCTTGCCTGGAGATTTAAATATGGATTGCATTACTTAAAACCAGAACTGCTTCATGACTGGCAAATGTAAGGGAATTTCATTCCAGTATTGCTCAAGAGATGCTGAAACTGAGACAGTTCTTTGAAAATGACTGCTAAAAAAAAGATTAAACTATGATACAGGCTTCCCCTTCCCCATAAAATGCACTTTGGAGAAGCTGTGTTTCATCTTTCCCATTAAAATATGTGAACAATCATAAGGCAAAAGAGAAAAAGCAAACAGCCCCTTTTATGGCTCTGTGTAGCAAGCTCTCTGACAAGATGACCCCGAGCAGGTGCCAGGTATCCAGCCTGGCTGCCGCCCCATCCACCTGCTCTCTGCTCTGTACTAGGCTCCTGCTGGCTGGTTCACAAAGAAGTTTCCAGGTGTTTGCTGCCTGCTGGCCTGGCCACATGTTTGTTGCCAGCTACCAGGCTTCTGCTGCCCTGTTCACCTGCTGGCATCATGCTGCTTTCCTGATGCCCTGAATCCCCTGCTGAGTGGCAGTTGGTACTCTTTCACTGTCTTTACATTTTATACATTTCGTTTCTAAATGCATGGCTGCATTTTCATGTGTCTATCACACACACACACACACACACACACACACACACAAATACACTGGCATGTTCTCTGCCCCTCTGCCTGCTTGTTTCCTTGTCCATGGATCCGCTTGAATCAGCTGGTGCGGAGCAGCAGGTTTCATTTAAGATCCCAGCTGCAAACTGACATTATCACTGGTGTCAGTTTGTAAGCACATCTACAGTAATTGTTGCTGAGATAGCAGGTTTTGCTGTGAGATTCAGCAAGCCCCATGATTTCTCTCCACACGAGAGCTTCAGAAGCAATGCTTACAGTCCTTGCAGTTTTTTGATTCTGTGTAGAATCCGAAGTGCACCACTGGGATTGTTCCACTCTTTGTACTTTGGAGTGGAGATTTCTCCTATGAACATAACTATTTAGAAAGGAAATTAAAGCAAACTAGAACAGATTTCACTAACAAACAGTCACTGCCTCTTGTTTTGGGTTATTTTTTTTATTGCTGAAAAAATGAAGAACAAAATGAAACACATAAAACATAACTCACCATTTTCCACAAGCAATTACAGTTTATCATGTCCAATAGGTTTTATCCTGCTCTGCAGAAGCTAAACCCTACTGTGAAAATAGGAGTAACGGTACACTTCTACAGCTATGAACACAGTTGCTTATGAAACAATAAAGTGAAAAGGAGCAAGGTAGTGTTAATGTAAGGCATAGAGTTTAAACACAAGTATCAACATTAGATTGACTGTCCTCCCTTTGCATGAAATCTATGTTCAAGTCATCACTGATGGAGCAATAACGTTGCACAGTCTTTAAGGACACAATAAACAGGCCCTTTGGTTAACACTAAAAATATTGTGATACTTCTGCTGTGAGTGCTATGTAATCACTATAGTGTCCAAAGGCAGAGTTGTTTCAAGTGATGCATGTGTAACTACAGCACATATTCTGTGGAAATCTATGGGTGTCTTTGCAGGGTGAAGTTTTACTGAACATGACAGTGAGTCCTGGGATTCCAATTCAAAAGCTAGATATAGGAGGGTATTTAACAGCAGGCTGCAGTATATATAACATTACAGGCTGCTTGCAAATATGATTTATTTCAGATACAAAGCTTAGGCTGCACATTGGGAGATTAGTATTTTGACTAGCTGGCCATTACTGTAATTTCTGATAAGAACTATCTTAATTAACTTATGAGATTTGTGGTGTATCTACAGCCACAGAAAGGGCTAGAAAAGCTTTAAAGGGCAGCAGAAGAATAAAAAAAATATATAAATAGTAGACCAGATTTAAAGTGTGACGTATTCTTTATTATATTTTTCAGTTGGGTTGGGTTTTTTGGGGGGATTATTAGTGGGTTTTGTGTTTGTCTTTGACCAGTTCAGTGATGAGATTTGATAGGTATTCAATTTATTGGTCATCAAATAGAGTTGTTCATATGCTACAAGTTCCTGCCAAGCCTGGAGAAAAATACATCCACCAGGAATTGTGGAATTTTGTCGTATGGACACAGACATCACAGCCTTGATTTGGCAGTTAAGTTGTTAGGGTCAAATTTATCATGAGCCAATATATCAAGTACTTTTGAACAGAGAGAAATCACTGTGTGCAAACAGACCTTGGAAGGCATTCTACCACACTGGATCAGAAAAAGGAAGAACAAGTTTGCAAGGGGCATCGTCTGTGCTGAGCCACATAGTCAAGTCTTGTCTACGTCTTGGCTGCTCTTCTCTGCAAGTGCAGTGACTTTATGGCTGTGGACTTAAGAGGCCCTGTTGTGGATGTAGATAGGACCACTGAAACCCCTGTTAGCTTAAAAATGGGAAGCTCTGTAACCTCTCTGAGTTGGTGTCTACACCAGACAGATTTGTTTACAGGTGTTTTACAAGCCAAACATCACCTAGAGTGCAGAAGCAGCTGCGTTAATCAGGTAGAGCAGATGACTTCTTTAGGGCAACAGAAAGAGTGACTCATAGAACCTTTTATTTTATTCATCATTCTTTTGTTCCACATCCAGAGGAGTTTTAAAAAAGTATCAGTAAGAGAATGAAGTTAGTTTACACTGGGTGTTGTGATGGAAATTAATGTTTTCTTAAACATGATCTCTGAAAATTGCTTTCTACAAGATATCTCTGACTAAGCATTTTGCGAAATTTCATTTAACCTTTACAAATAAATATTAGATAGAATTTTGGCAAACTGTAATAACACCTCTAACTAAAAGTGATATTTGTCTCATTAAATAAAACAACAAAACAAAATCAGGAGATAAGAATCCTTCCTGAATAATTTACAAATCTTACAAACAACTATTATCATGTAAAATGCAAACAGTGCTAATGTCTATGATGAAACCACAAATCCATACAAAACTGTGGGGTTTTTCCCAAAATAATGCATCTTATTAATTTATAAATAAATAAAGTTAGAACAAGGAATAATCATAGAATCACAGAATGGTTTGGGCTGGAATGGATCATTAAAAATAATTTAGCCCAATGCCCTTGCAATAAACAAGATCATCTTCAAATAGAATACATTACTCAGAGACTTGTCCTACTTGACTTTAAATGCTTCCAGGGTTCGGGCATCCACCATCTCTCTCAGCAGACTGTGGCAGTGTCTCACCATCCTCATTGTAAAAAATGTCCTCCAAAATGTCCTCTTTTGATATAAAATCATTATCCCTTGACCTGCAAAAATAACCCCCAAACTTCTATTACTAGCATTATACATAAAAAGTTCTCTTTTTCAACATTTTTGTGTTCAGAATTCAGCCCTTCTTAATTTGAATCTAAAATTTGCACAAACAAAGGCTAATTGTATCTATTTGTCACCTCTCATTGTTTTTGACTGATAGTAAGGAAAGATTAATGGTTGTTTAGAATGGATATCATTAATGACTACATCCTACTTTATGACTGCAAAATTGAAGGCAAAAATATGAAACAAACCCTATGCAAATGGACCTTAATTGTGCATATGGCATGCACATATATGCATATGGTAAAGACTAAGTTGCCTAATTTCACTTCTGTTAAAGCTCCCTATTTCACATGTGTTGGTGGCTCAGTACACAACAGAAATTATATAGTAGATCCTTAAATATTAATGAAAAATAGCTGTTATGGTATCTTGCTGCAGTATGTCCCACTGGCTCCACAGGCACAGAGGTATTAGATCTAAAATGCACTGATGAAAACCAAAACAATCTCTCCAGCTGCCCCCACCTCTAACTACCAAAATACCTACTTGCAATATGTCTTTCTATATTTCAAATATCCCTAAGATAAGGCAATTTCACTTATTAATTGGTAATATAATTTGACATTTTCCTTCTGAACTGTGAAATAAAAAATAAAGCATTTTAAAAGACAAATAGAGTTTTGTAGTGGTTGGAAATTCACATCTCTTTCAAGCTCATATTTCCTACTCATCTCTGTGAACCTTACAATGGTCTTAACCACCTTACTCAGACCTCTGCTAGTTTTCCATCCGTAAAGGTTTTAAATGTTTACTGACTGTGTGACTCCTAATCCTTCAGATTACCCCTATACCATTCCTCTCTTGGTGGATTTTTCCTGCTAATGTATTGCATCAAATTGGTTCAGCAGAGTTCCTTATGACAGATTTAGGTTTTTTACAGGAAAAAGAACTTACATTTCAGTACAGGATACCTGAGACACAGAAGTGTCTTTGGGAAAAGAGACAAAGGAAAAAAAACAGCATTCAATATCTTAGCAGCAGACTGCAGGAGGAAACTTATGTGCCTAAGTTTATACTTAATACTCAGTGGATCTTAATCAAATGTTGTAGATATGTTGTGCTTGGCTTCTGGGCTTGTGATGAAAAGAGTTTTGTGCAGACAGAATTTAGATTAAACTTGCCTTCTTTTTTCCTTTAAAATATTTGGAGTTGTCATGTCTGCAGAAAGGAAGCCTAAACTCAAGCTTGTAATAGAAACACAAAAATATTGTATTTGATAAACAAAGACTGTGATCTGTTGAAATGTAACTTCAGTAAAAGGGAGCATTTTCTTTGCCTGTCACGCACAATGAAAGATGTGCTTTCCTTTGAATGCCTCTATTCTCTCACCCTCCTAGCCCTGGAGGCTCTGTTCTCCACTATCTGCAAATATGGAATGATGAGAGGAAGGTCAAAACTTGCATCATTGGGAATATAAAGAAAACATCTTTTATCTGCAGGTTAACATTCAAACTGCCTGCATTCTTTTTTGGCATTTTAAAATGGGAACCTCATGGTATCCTGAGAGTTTCTTTAATGAATTTTTCTGGCACTGAGACCCTTCTGTGCTTGAAGGCTTTTTCTTTTCTTGACTCCCAGGGTACAAAGACACTCACAAGGTTACACCAGGCTGGAATAACATGATGTCACCAACTCTTATTAAAGAACAAGTTTCATGCTGGTGGAGGAATAGATCAGAGCAATTCCTGAGGAAAGCATCAGCTCTTCCCAGACTTCCTCTTCATAGCAGCTCCATCATTTATCCTGGGCTACACCATTTCTCTCCCCAGATCTCTCTGTGAAGTTCTAGACCTTGGGATGTTTACAGGATTCATTTCTCCATCCAGAAAATAAATGGCCATGTAGCAGCGCTACAAGTATGGAAATGCATCCCTTTACTGTATGACAAGACAAGCAGACACCAACTTTTGCCTCATTATGATCTTCAGGGAGTAACAATAACAAATGCTATGGGAAAAAAACAAAACAAAACAAAACCCCAAACACTAACAAACAAACAAACAAACAAACAAATAACAAAATTAAACAAACCCCAAAATTGAAACAACAAAAAACAAACAAACACAAAAAAAGCCAACCCAAACCCCCACAATCCTACCAAAAAAACAACCCAACAAACCAATCAACCAAAAACCCAAACAAAACCAAACAAAACAAAACAAACAAGCAAGCAAACAGCACACCGCACCCCC
>VZTX01031049.1:450057-469437 GCA_013400915.1 Pardalotus punctatus | reverse complement strand
CCCCGAACATAATGCTTCCTGGAAGTTTTGTTTTTCAGAAATTGTAAGATGGAAGAAGGAGGGATATAAAAATTTTTGTTGTAATTTTGATTGTTTGGTTGTCTTATTTACTTACCTGTTTATGAGGATCAAGTTATAACTCCTTGTATTTACCTATCTCTAAAAATGTCTGTACTCACTCTACCCTTAATTTTCCTTTACTGATGTTACTGTTCACCTGCAAATGTACCTACACTACTGGTTGCTGTTAGAACATAAAGAAGGTCATTCATTCCACAGCTAAAAACCCTGTTAAGGCTTTTAGCTTAAATGCATCCAATGTTGTTTATGTTTATTTGCTTTTGCACCACGGTTATCTGTTTGCTTAAATATCACTCCTCCAGTGTTTACACTGTTTAAAAACAGCTGTTATATCTCATTTAGGCCCCTTTCTAGGCTAGCAAAACCAATACAATTTGATCTCCTCAAAAGACACAATCTTCTTCTCCACAGGAGTTTGTAACGGTTTACCTACTAGTTTTCCCATCAAAGTTAATTTTTCTTGTTTCAAAATGCTTCCTGAATATGTCTGTTCACAGAATCGTGAAACAGCCCAACTGGGAAGGGACCTCAAAAGTTCATTTTGTTCATAAGAACAGGAGCCAGATGAGGCCATCTAACGCAGTGTCCTGTTGCATCTTGAAAGCTTCTAGTAATGAGGACACTACCATATCCCTGAGTAGGTTGTTCAAGTGAATGATTGTTCTTGCTGTAAAAATTTCTTTTTTTATACCTAAATGAAACCTCTTGCAATGGAACTTGTACCCATTGCTTCTTGTCTTCTCCACGTGACTCCTCCTGAAGAGAGAGCCTACATTCCCTTCGCAGCCATCTTTAAGCACTGGAAAACTGATGTGGTGTCTCCTGTAATGATCCTTCTCTTCTCCAGGAAGAAAAGACCTAACTCCTTTAGCTGATATATTTAATTTACAAGTAAAATGTGTTCAGCTACCTATATTTCTGCCTTTATGGTTAACAAAACCCATCTATTGCTTTGTTTTTTATTTCATTCTTTTGAAAAGGTGTTGCATCACAGATCCTGACTCAAAGAGAGACTATAACAAATTCAAAAAAGAGAAGAAAACTTGAAAGAAAATCTATACTTATTCTCGACACTGAAAACTTCTGAAAGACTCCTGAAATCGACCCTGAACCTAGACTATAAAGGCTTACAGAGCTACAAAGAGTGTTCTAAGTTTTCTACAAGAGGTTGCAAGAAATCTGTTTTTGAGTACAAGAAACAAAAGTCTCGCTTGCATGTGGGGAGAAATGAGAAATGCTCAGATTGAGCTATTTCTTAATGCTAATTTGCCTTGATCATATTTAATACCCTATTTTCTTTTTCCACCTAAGCTTTCTACATCAAACTTTTAACCCAAAGACATTATTTGAGCATGCAGAGATATATCTACTGCTCTGATAGTTATTCTCAATATCTGGACTTTAACCAGTACAAAATTTCAATGAATTTATTTATATTTGCACTAATATACTGTCCAATATTTGCCAGATTTACTTTGGCTATAAAGGCACCAATACAGTATTTGGAGAAGATACTCTCTAATATTAAATAGAAATAAGGAAATATTAATGTAACATTGAGTGTGAGTAATCAAGCACACACAAGTCAGGAGGTTCAAAATATGATGGTATGCAGTGCTAACTCAATTTAAATTGCCCATCCTGTAATTTTATGCCATGCATTATTCAAATTCATACTTAAAGGTGAAAACAACAATGTAAACCACAATTGTTCAAATAGGCTATGCAGACAGAATAATTTCCTCATGATCTAGATGAGATCTAAAAAGGCAGTGCTCAAATCCAAAAAGTTAAATTCAGACTAGGGAATGGATTTTAGAATCAATGCAGCTATTAGAGTCTATGACACTAAGATATCTGGATCATTCCTAGGAGATTTTTGTCCAAGCTGTCAGAGAGCTTGTATGTGTAAAGCTACTACGCAAAATTTGAAAACAAAGAAAGTGTGGTATTTTAGATAACCTGAGCTTTCTCAAATATCTTTGAATCTAATGTGCAAAGCGAAATGTAGCCTTTAACATTCTAATATCACCTTCTCTTAGGCCTTAAAAGTAATTACCCAAGAATATTATCTTGTCATAGAAATAAAGTGATTTCAGTAAAGCCAAAACTTTGAACATTACCACATCAAAAAATCAAACCAAAATTGTCTCTGATGAAATATCAAATGTCTAAAACTTGCTTAACAGAGGTAGGGTTTCAGTTTCCTATACATAGGCAATTAAGAGCAGTTTAGATACTCTGGGATATGTTCCTTCTGTCTCACTTGATACTTTAGAGCAGCATTAGTCTTTCACATGTTCCAAGTCTCATCTGTCAGCCCTTTGACATCTCTCTGATACCCTGGAACATCTGAAGAGATTTCTTGACACTTGCACTGGATGAATTCTTCTCTGGTTGTTAAACTTAGGAAAATTCCTACAGTCAGACTTAGTTCTTTCAAACACCCATATTTTAGCTTAAATCTTACAAGGAGATCCATATTAATTTTCAAAGTTGTCTGATGTGTATCTTAGACCCTCAATTTCTCAGCCTGTAAAGAAGAAAGAATGATTGAAAGAAGCTTGAACATTTCCATACCACATTACTTTTCACACAGCAACATGCATACAAAAAGCATTGATAACTTCCTAGAAACTTTTGGGTCTTTGAAGATGATAAACGTAATCTAACCTTAGGCACTCTTCAGGGCTTATTTAAGGTTTAATTCTATGTTCTTATTTTCCTTTTATGTCCTCTTTCCATGCACAAAAACAGTAACAGCACTCTGGAGCTGAAAGGATATGGAGAAAGGCCATGGTAGAGCTCAATTCTCTGCCCTCACAAATAGATTCAGCCTGATTAATTCCAGGGAAATTGCTTCACTGATTTGAACTACTATTCTGGAATGGCACTGAGGTATACGAGACTGGCATGTGATCCAGTATTTACTGTTTGTGCATGTACTGCAGCAAATAGGATGGTGATGTTACTGCTCTGTATGAAGGTACTACAGAATATTAAACTGAATATTAAGAATAGTCCTCTAGGTTCATGATCTGCAGAATATTCAGATAAGAGCAATTTTTTTTTTTTTAAATCAAACTGTTAGTGCCCGCCTTTACAGTTGTCATATACCCTTCTCATTCAAGGAAACATAATTTTCTCCTGTAAGGCAACAGAATTTCTTCCTCAGGCTGAGCATGAATCAACAACAAATGTTATAGCCCATACTATAATTTTATAAATTATCATGTTTTGGAAAACTGAGTTTAAGCTATAATCTATGATGAAGTTCCTATTCCTCCAAGGAAAGACACAGTAATGGGCAACATCAGGAGCCTTTGGGGGATTTCTGCATTCCTGGGTTTCTATAGTAATAAAGGTGTCCAAGAAACATCTGCTAGAGAAATGAACCAAAAAAATGTAATTTTTCTCTCACAAAAGCAGTTTAATTAGATGGACTTAGGAAAGTCTGGAATGATACTCACCATTCTAATTCATATAACAGAGTTCCAAATGTATCCCTATGACAATTTAATATAATAGATTGCTCAGCTATGCTAGAAATATATTACTGTACTTTACAGAACTATTTTTACATTCATTATTATTTATAACAATATTTTATCACAGGGGAAATCCTTAGGCATTTGTGTGTCCTTAGCACTGTGGTAAGAGAAAAAGAAATTATTTCTGCCTAGCCTAAAGAGTGGAATATCATAATTTCATTAAGACGGTAAGATGTATTTATCAAAGACTGCATCTGTGTTACAGGGATCTACTCATTACCCATTTCCCACTGTCAGACTTGATATACATTGGCATTACCATCTGTTATTATGCATTATCTTTCATGAAAATCAAATACGAATATTACATATTTGGCTGAAACACCTCAAAAATACTTCAATTTTTATTGAAATAAGTCTGTGTTGTAACATGTTGCAGTTGAAAAAAGCATTTCACTAAAACAGTGTTAATTGTTAATGCTGAAACACTTCACAGTGGCTCTTCAAGTTTTACTAAAACTTCACTCAGAAGAATTTGATACCAGACTCTCTTTTGTCACATGAGTACTGACCTGAGGCACATCCATGTTCAAAGCTCTTAACTGTGAAATTAGGGACATCTAACCTCAAATATACCTTGAAACATAATAACAATTTTGACAGTGATGTGCCAAAGACCAGGCTGGTCCACTGAAAAAACCCAAAACTGTTGTAATTAGCGAAGTTGTGACCTGAAAGCTTTCTCCTTTGGAGAGATGTACATTTACTTTTGAAGTTACTCATTTAGGCATGATTCCTTTTTTGTAAAGGGGAAGAAAGGAAGAGTTCAAAACAAGGGCTCAGCAACAGCATAAAATATTTTTCCTTTCATTCCAATGCAAAATCACATTCTTATGCCTTGACTGACATGGAATACAGTACTTGTCCTCTGACCTTCTGTAATAACAATCACAAGTTAATGAAACAAATTAGGAACATCAAAATTGCTTTGGTTGCAAGTCGTATTAGTTAGCCTTATCTCTCAAAGACAAGAGGTTATTATGTTCAGTGAATTTTACAGAACTGTGTGATTTTTAGATAATGGACATTTCTTTCTCTCTGAAGCAGCTCTGCAGGATCTTTTTTTGACTCTGTGGTGGAACTGTGACTTGAAGCCAGAGTCTGACATTGCTATCATTGTTCACTGCATTTTGGTGATTTGTGTTACCTGATTCCTCTGAGGTAGCAATGGGAAAAACATGCTAGGTATTCTCAGAGAGATGCCCATCTTCAAAGCTCTTTAGAGATTACCTCTGCCTCTCTGATACATGGCCCCATGCCCCAAGCTTTAAGTAGATAAGTGATGTGTCCTGCAGTTGTTGTCATAGTAAAGTGGTCATTTCATCTGCTCCAAGATCTCAGAACAAGCCAAGTAATATCAATAAAAAGACTGGATCTTCAGTTAATTGTCTTTGGGTATTAAGTGTTGATTTTGAGGGATGCATAATGCTTCACTACCTGTAATAGTGGTAATAATGGATAACTTCTCATTTTTGCTGACCACCATATAATGTATTTCCCCATCATCAAAGAACATTGCAGTTCAAGTCCCTCTTCAATGGATGAAGCTGAATGGAAACAAATGTATCTTCTGATTTCAAGAAAATCAGTAATTAATACCCAACCAGTATTAAAAAGCTGCATAAAAGAAAGGACACATTATTTTATGTGACTTATTTAATTGTCTCATTTTCATGACAATACCATTGATCATAAAATATTAAGCTGACATTAATGAAGGCCTCATTTGTACTTCTGTTGAAGCTCCTCTGTAATTCAGTATTAGCTAAATGTACCATTAAAAGAAAAGGTTACTCCTAAAAAGGGTTGTTAGTGAATTAGTGTTTACTTGATATCCTTCTTTTTACATTATAGAATCTTTTTATCTGAAAAAGTTGAAAGTTTTAAAGCTGTTAAAGAAGCATAAAATGCATCAATTTACAAATTTAACATTCCTTAAATTGGTCAGATTTTGTGCTTTCATAATCTAAATCTTGGAGAATTAGCTAAAAAAGGTTGTATTTGGAACAATCAAATCAGTAAAAGAAGTGCATTAAGTTGCTGAAATACATGATCATTACTGAGTTTTGTACCTTAACTGTGTCCTCTAGCCATGTTCTTTCCTTATATAATAGGATTTATTTTTGTCTCCTTTCTTTAAAAGCATTAAGAAAAATCATACATTTACTAAGACTAGATGTTCAGAATTGTCAACACCATACTTAACAGCTGAGTCAAATTCCCATTATGTAAGAATTACAACAACAGTAATCTTTTCAAGTAGACAAGGCCAAAACTTTGTGTGACATATCTCAGCATCTTTCCATTGCATTCAGTGGTACTCTACTAATTTATGTCACTTCTTTAGAGGTTTTAGTGTTTCAAGTGTTAAAACTCATGTAAATTGAACACTAATTTACACCTGCATATGCTCATATCCTATTAGCATTTATAAAGGGAATATAATCAATCCTACAAGAATTTGGGACATATCTGCTTCAAGGACTTGACTATGCAAATAACAGAAAGAGTATTTGAGTGTATGGTATTACATTCACCTAAATCACCCTTCAAGCACACCTCTCTGCTGAGTGTGCAAGTCTGGTTCAAAAAACGTTTGCATGAGAAAAAGATTTTTATTGGTCTAACAGTATAGGCTAACAGTCAGTGAACTATTGGATTGTGGACCAGTTGTTCTGGGGCTCATTTCTTCTTTCTCCTTCTCCTTTTCATTGTAATTGTTGTTATTGTTGTTGTTATTATTAACTTTATGTCAATCATAAACTGCTCTTATCTTAACACACTGGTTTTACCTCTTCCCAATTCTACTCCACATCCCACCAGAGGGAGGTGGAGGGTGACAGGGTAAGAAAGGAGAAAAAATCAGGTAAAGGAAGAAATTTAAGATTTGTTTATGTTTATATTTAATGCATTTCTCTCTGCTAATTCATGTGGTCATCTTTTGCAGAATGATTGTTTCACCACATGCTTTCCACATTGACAAATATATCACCCAGACAACAACATGCAAACACGTATGTCTTTCACTATACGTGTATTTAGATGGTATTTACCACAATGCTTTCACTCAGCTATTTTCCTGCGGGTTTCCAGAGACTTACATGATCTCTCTGAAGAGAAATCCGTGTGAATAATGACACCCTGTAAAACAACTACCCAAAAGAGCAGTTCCCAGAAAAAGAAGCTGACATGAAAGCATCCCATGACCAAACACAAAGAAATGTACCTGCAGGAAGATGGGTATCTCCCCAGAAATACTTGTGTAACTCTGTCTGTCCAAAAGTCTTCACTCTGGCTTTCACATTTGACAAATAGACCATTAAAAGTGTAAACTACATCAGCATCTTAAGTATCTGGTTTAAAATGATTATTTGAAGAACCTTATTTATTTTAGGTTCCTATTATAGTCTGCAAATAAGAGAGAAAGGCTTGCTGACCTAATTTACTGTGATGGAGGGCAGGACCCAGAACACTCAGTTTCAAATCATTAAAATGTCAGGTATGTGGAATACTTTCACTGAGCTTGCACTGGGATGAACTGTCTCTGTTAGGTGCCTTTCTCTTCCATTTGGCAACCAAAGGAGCCTAAGCCTCCCAGTGAAATGTTGATTTCACGTCAGATAAATTATGACTTCATGTGTAAATATTTCACATATTGATATAAATTTAAGTATTCTGACAGCCATAACTAATTTTTTTTTATTTTAAGGTGAATAATTCTGGGCTAATGAAGAGTGCTGTCTATGTAGTAAATGCATACTGTTGAAAGAAGTAAGACTCTCCAGGTGTCCAATGACAGAGAAAATGAAAAATATTTTAAAAAAAAAAAATTTTTAAAATTTTTCATTTAGCATTGACATTCTGAAAGTTAGCTGTCTGGTCCATGCTGTCACCTGTCCCCTAGCCCTCGTTTAATGAGGAGCGATGAGCATCACCAGGGGGTGATTCATGCCTCCTATCCAGTTTCCTGTACTGGTGAGGATGATTCATTGCTGCAGTTCCTTCAGCTTGCAGCCTCATTATGGCAAAATCACTACAGAAACCCAAAGACCGACATTGACCCAAAGAACTTGCCATGTTCACCCACTGTCTAAGCTATTCTGCATCCAAAGGTAGAGACTTCCAATACTTAAAACTGTTCACACAAGGAAAAAAAAAACTCTTTAAAATACAGTATAAACATGAATAAGAAGTCTATCAAATGAACACTGGAATACATTTCTAGAAAGCAAATAATTGGAAAAATGAGGAGAAATTATACAATCCATTACTTTACAAATTCTTTCTATAACATTCTTTGAGGGCTTCTAAAAATCTCTGCTAATTTCTCCCAAATGAAGATGTTTTAATAGTGCTCAATTCCAAAAAGTTTACACATATTATCACCATTACTTTTTCTAAATTACTATTACTCTTACCATTCCACATAGTTGTGCAGGAAAGGCACAAATGTATCAAAAAAGTTTTATAAAAACAAAATTTTCATTTCTATATAGGGTTTGCAAGACTACAATGTTGTAAGAATGTATTAAATATTCTTTTATTCCATCATGGATTGAAAACAGTACAGGTACTGAACTTTTAGAAATGTAGATGTTTGCATCCATGACTTGAAATTTTTCAAGACCAGACCATCATAAAACACTTTAGACAAATTCCTATTTGAGTAACCAGTTTGTTAATCTTAGCCTGTACTAAAATCTGCACCACAAAGCTAAATATATGGACTGGATTTTGTGGACTGTAGACCTATGATTTGTCTTTATTATCTCTAAAAAACACAGCTTTATACTGTATTTCTCTTTGAATGAACAACTGTTCAATACTCTATGGGTTATGAAATTGTAAATATCATTTAACATGAGCATTTTAGACACTACCACAAATTATATCCCCTGTGATGTCATGGGAAGTTTCTTTAAATGAGAAAAGCTATGAAAATATTTAGAAACGGTAAGCAAAATATTACTAAATCCAAATATGCCCAACAGCTGCACATTGCACATAGCTGAATGTTTGCTGCAAAGCTACCTTAAAAGAACCTGAAATATTCACATTTGGTAAGAAATTGCACAGAGCTCCATTGGTCAAAAGTCCTCCAGGGAAGGAATTGTTTCCCTACATTTGATGTCACTTTTTTTCATCTGCCTTATCAATTTTCTTTAGATCTTAAATATTAATCAGATTATACAGTATTCAAAAGCCTGCCTGTGTGTCCTCAGGCATCTTTATCATATAAGTAGACCAATTCTGAATACATATCCTAGAATATATTGAAGGAGCCTTAAAAATGCCTTTTCTGGCAATGCACCTGTAAGTATGATAAATATTAATACATTTTAAGGGTGCATATTGAATATGTTGTATATTCCTTGAAGCAAAACTGTGCATTCAGTGCTGTTGGAAAAGTCATGGATCTCACAAACAAGTGTTCAGGCTACAGCAAGAGCCACCATCTGCAAGCTTTTGTAACTGATGCTGAGTAACTAATTCAGTGAGCAAATAATATACTCAGGTCATTTGGGTTATTTTCCAAAATTACAGGCTGTCCATGATTAACTTAAATATTTATTCAGGTTTCTTATTTATCAAACTTTATATTTAGACTTCATTCTTTGTCACATATTTGAATCATCTACATTTGGGTACCAACTGCTGTAGGGCACTGTTTCAGCATTCTACTTGTTTCATGTAAATGAAAAATAACATAAGAGGAAACTTGAGAAGGTAGCTGAATCTTTAAGTATTTTGGAGTGGGACAATGAAAATAAGTAAACAGACTGGAGAAAATGAAACAGCAAGAGGAAGGAACTGAAAGGGCAATAAATTATTTCTTTTTCTGTACAGTGCACTTGCACAAATATATTTCTTGAAATAAAAAAAACTCTCAAATTTAATTCATTTTATATACACTTTAATATTTTATATATACCCTAATATTTTTTCTCACCATCACAGAAAGAAAAATTTACCAATTTCCAGAATGCTTGAAAACAGAGACTGCAATCAGATTTCTGCCTGCTTTAATAGCTTTTCTGGTAGGATGGAAACACAGGGAAGGGGGAAAATCTATTGCTTGGGTCTTTCAGGCAGTAGCCTATCTAAAATAAATACTTTTAAAAGTCCACTGTTGAGATCACTGAAAGAAAATACAAGAAGCACATAAAAAAGCAAAAAGGACTTGCGGAATACTTTCCAGAGACTTGAATATTGTCTTTCAGCTCAGAAAATCAAATAGTGAATGTCAATCATGTGCAAATAGAAAACAGTAGAGCATAGAATGATAGAATCATTAAGTCTGGAAAAGACCTCCAAGGTCATTGAGTTCAACCCTTGCATGTGTATAGACCCAGAGTGTCAGTTTGTAGAAACAGCAAAACTCCATCTGTGTCAATGAAGCTTATTAAATTTATACTGAATTGTAATCTTCCCTGAAACACATTATAAATCAAGTTCATTAGCAAAAACAGAAACAAAGAGTCAGAACATTTTCTTACAGAGGTTTTTTGTAGGGAAATGCAGTGTGGCTGGAGAATACTCAACCCAGACTGGGCAAACAGACACTTGTAGACTGCAGATTCCCAGTGCTTTGCACCAACCAAAGGTTTATATTAGTGGGTTTAATTCCTGCTGCACTTCAATGTCTCTACACGTACTAGGAAAAAGATTGTTTTTTTCTAAACCCTATGCCTTGAAGTGGTTTTATGTGAAGGCAATGAAACCTTATTAGTTAAAAAATACATTAAAGGCATTTTGGGTAAATTTAGGAATTTTCATTACTTCATTTTTACAGTCAAATACTGTTCCATGAATAGTAGTTTATTTGTAAGGGTCTGTATTGTGCAATATCAGCTTGAACTGAGGCATTAAATATGTAGGTGCCCTTCAGCTTATGGAACCATCTCCTTAAGAGCCACATGAAATGCAACGGTAGAATTTGATTTTGTCAGGAAAGCTATTTCTCAGGAAGAAGTTGCTTACTAAAATCAAATGAAAATATTAGGCTTGCCATTTTCTTGTGCAATTACCAAGTGATGGTGTTTTTTTTAAAAAAATACCACTATTTCACATCTCGCTTTTTGTATGAGTACAGGAAGGCTGGCTATAATATAATGGAGTAGCTGTCAAACAAATGGCCTGTATTTCATTTTCAAATAGCTCTGCTTCTTCCAAAAATGGAGGAATCAAATTTCATTTCAAACTACATTACCAACTTTATTAGGGCAGAGATGATCACTCACCTGTGCAAACCTGCAGGTTTACAACAGATGAAACAGCCCTAGATACCGGATTGTGAAGATTTATAGAGGTAGTTCTGTGGCCTGAGAGCTGTTTTCCTTTGAGATTGTGAAGAGTCTTGAGGGATGAGAAAATCAGATCAGAGGATTTGACCAATGAAACTCAAAATGAGAAATGTTTCAAATTAAATCTGAAAGCCTTCTGTTGATTTCTTTGACTTTTGTGAAGTCAAGAGAGGAAGCATTACAGTGAAGAAAAAAAAGACCAAAGAGGCCAGATACACAGCAACAACAAAGCTGAAAGTAATACAGCATTTTCAAAGGGATACAGCAGTTCTCTGTGCATGAGTTAGTGGGAATTTCAGCTTCATTTACTTGCAGAAAACACACAAGAGTTATCCTGATTTTAGAGAGACACCAAGCCAGAAGTAGCCTTTAGCTTCCCTTTCCCCAAGCTCATGTTTTTGTTGCAGCTTCCTCATCAAGCAGAGAGAGCAAGATCCCTTTCCTACCAGTTCCTTTTCCACTGCTCCCTTTTCCTTCTGGAAGGAAAGAAGAGCATGGAGAGTAAAGTTGAGTGGTATCCTGTAGTGCCTGAACTGAAATCACAATCAGGAATAATTAATCACATCTAAGTGAATACAAGTCAGAGCTATCAAAGAACACCAACACACATTCCTAAATAGTTCACAAAATCTTCCTAAAAAATTTATTTTAAATTCATATCGTCTTTTGTTTACACTCCCTGAAGAGTCAGATGATGAATTTATATCTTAAATGTTTCATAATATGTAATATTTATACAAATCTCTGAAAATATGCAAAATTATTGTAAACAATTAGAGCTTAGCCTTAGTTAATTTTTCTGCTTTTTAAAAAAACCAACCACACAGTGAAAGACCAGATATATGCTGACATGGAAGACAATTCACAAATAGGAAATATTAGAAAAAAAACCTCAAAATCCTCCATGTTGAAGCAAGAAATGTACCTTTAAGATAAGAAATTTGGAATTGGATTTATTTAGAAGGTGTATTATGAATAAGAAAAAAATTAAGGTGAAAGTTTACACTGGATTTCCATTGCTCTGTTTTTCCCAAATAAATACAGCTAAAATATTACTGATTTCTTAAGGAACAGATTTTAAATAACAAGATATATTATAGAATAGTTGTCTCAAAATTAAGAACTGTAAGTCTTTATGTGAGGTGTTCACCAAAGATTTTGAGTGGCAGAAGAGAAATTTGTAGCAAGGACTATGATTGTGCAAGATAAATTATCACTAAAGGAAAAAAATACCCACTCTAGGAGATAAAATTATGTGGAATAATAATGCATAAGCAGGAGCAAAACAAAAGACATTCATCCATTAAAGCCATGTAGTTTAGAAATTTGATTTAATTCTCTGCAGTTTGTAATATATAATATAGAATTGAGCAGCAGCTGAATTACTGTTCATCTTTATGTCTGCATTATGCATATTGTCTAATTTGTCATTTATTCCTGTGCCTAGGGCTGGAAGAGGTATCTGTAACAAATGATTGGATTACTGGCTTAAATTTTTTTCATTATTAATGACTTGTCTGTAGATTGATCAAGAATTTGCACATAGTTGAAAAGCATCTGAAAACACTGAATGCAAATGTTTCACAGGCTGGAAATGCTTGAGAATCTTTTTTTTTTTTTGGTTGGTTGGTTTGTTTTTGTTTTGCATACATATATTATTTGAATGCATATGTCTTACCTATGTAACTAAGAACATACTTACTTTCCTTGATAAAATTCAACTATCTATTAAGAATACCCAGCAAGGAAAAGAAAGACTCAAAGTGTAGGAAAAAAGTGAGGAACAAATTCATGATTATTACCCGATATAAAATTTTAGTGCCGTTTTTAAAGTGTTCTCTAAAATCGTGAAATGAAATCTGTTTGAAACTGCAAGTTTCTTTGGAAGACTAGCATTTCTTTTTCAACAAGTTCTAATGTTACATGTATTTATGTTTCTTATTGATTCGTGTGACTTATGATGAGCAAATTCCTCCACCATGTAACATATCACTGACTACAAGGATGTCCATCAGTTCAGCAGTGTTTATCTCTTCTGATATCAGAAGAGGAAATTTGTTCATTTTCTTCTGCAGCACAAATCTGGTTTTATCACAGCTACATAGAAGGAGGGTTTCCAGATGTAAAATTAAAATATTAATGAAATCAAAGCCAAATTGGAATGCCATTTGACAAAGGAAGACCAAAGAGGAGAAACAAAGAACAGAGAAAAGCATAAGCACTTCTGGAGGAAAGCTCACACACAAAAAACCTTTCACAAAAGAAGAAGCCAGTAGGAAACAGAAATATCTCTGTCAAACTGACTGACTGTTGGTGGGTCTTTCCCACCATCAATAAATACAGTAAGCAAGAGTGACTATGGCCATATTCTGTGGCAATTCACTGTTTGACTCCTTCTTTGTTTAACTTAACTGTGTAGTATACCTACTCTTGGTTTCTTTTTCTATCTTTCACTTATACAGTTTTAAAATATACTAGCATTTACTTTTCACCCCAGGTCTGTTAAGCCTTCAGTCTCCTGTGAGACCTTATCAAAGCTCTTCAAGTAAATGAAATATTTTTTTGGAAATGCACAATTTAAAGAGCACATAGCTATAGCTGCCATATTTTCATCTGATACTCAAGAAATGTCTAAAAATGCTTTAAGCAAGTTATTCTGCTTCTTTTCAAATTATGCATATTTGGCATTGAGATGAGAAGGATTAGTTCATTTATCCTGAGGCTCTGAAAAATTATTTACAACATTGTACTAATTTACTTCCTGTTCATTTTTTATTCCATGCATGATTTCTTCAGGTCTTTGCAATTTTTTTCCTTTTTCTGTTGACTGCTTGATAGGAATCACATGTCTTCTGTAGCCATCTGCCTCCCTACAATTAGAGTCCTCTGTTTCCTTCACTGTGACTTTGTCTTTTCTCTAAAAGCCACCTGCCCAGAAGTGTCCAAACACAGCAATATAATGCTGACAAAGTAGGGACTCCAGGCAATATGAAATTGCCGCACCAAGAGATTGTGGTTTGGTTTTTCACACTTACCACAATCTGTTCTATTGTATTCAGTGAAATCTATTTTCATAGGGATTTTTCCTCCACTCAGAGTGCCAGGACAGCTAATGGATCAATATAAATATACATGGAATTTGGCATGGTAAATGCCTGTGCTGTGCACATCAAGCCATTTACATGAGAAGATTTTGACATACTTTTATTCTGTGTTATGAGGTTAATCACAAGATATGCTGATTGATGCCTTATGGCAACAAATCTCCTCTAGGAAGCTTTCTGGAGTATAATGCAGAGTTTCAGAGACACATGAAATAGTAGGATAATGAGGCAGAAGAAACTAATTTTTAGCTGGAATTGCTTCTAGCTAAGCATGCATTCTTTGTACATATAAGCTTTGGAACAGTAATTTAGAACAAAACAAAACAAAAATGAGAAACAGAAAAACAAAACCAAACCAAACCAAACAAACAAACAAAAAAAAAACCCAGAGAAAAATATAGTGTTAAAAATGAAAATATCATTGTATTCAAAAATCCCATTACTGTCCTAGTGTCTTGTCCAGAGGCAATCTAACAAGAGGAAAAAATCTAAGGAAATTGAATAGGCTGAACCATCTCCATGGACCACAGTCCTGAGAAAGACTGACTACATAATCACACAAAGCAGCATTGTTTTCTGGCACTCTCTCTGAAATCCAGAAATACTGTTTTCAGCTTTTTCTTTCCAGTCTCCTGCATGTAGGGATGCTTATTAAGGCCTTCTTTTCTGAATCTGATGCTGTTACTCCATGTGATGTTCCCCAGCAGACGCAGGCAGCCTTTGAAATTTACACATTCTCTTTATAATAGAAAAGTTTCCTATCAAAAGCTTTTGTTAATAGGAGAAGTTAGTAACATTGGCATGTAATAGCTTTCCTAAGATTAGTTTATAATCACATATAAATTACCAAGATGTGTTCTTTTTTATAGCATTGAAGAACTACAACACAGACCAGAAAAGAAAAGCCAGAGGAAAAGTGCTAATTTTAGCTATTGACATGTACTAGTTTTAAAACACAAACCAAGAGTGAAAACGAGGGTAGGAAAATAAATCAGGTCAGTAATGCAAAAATTAATTGCAGCTAAAGAATATTGAGACTTACGAATGCTAAGTCTTAGATGAGCTACATTCATTGCCATGAAGAGGCAAAGTCATAAATCTTAACACTGAAAATGCACACTTGCCATTTCCCCTCCTGGAATTTTTTCTATCTATTGATCTAGTGTTAGCTGCTGGAAATATTTTTCTAGTCTGATTTTGCTTTATTATCCTCTACTTAGATCTACATACAGGATTTTGTGTCTTAGAGATCATACAATGCACACAAAGCTTTCTAAATATAACTGTCAGGTGCTCTTGGGAGTATACCAGATTTTATATCTCTTAAAACTTTGAATTCCATACCTAAGGGAAATTCAAAGGTTTCCTTATGTTTCCTGCCTAACAATGACATTCCATGTGTAACCTTAAACTCAGGCAGCACATGTATAATTTGTGCTTTATCAATTTGCAGACATATTGTGCAGTGATTTTGCACATTGTACTTCAGAAGTTGTTCCTTTACTGTTTCCCGATTCTATACTGTTCACATTCATTTTGTCAAGATCAGATTTCTGACTCTTACCATTAAACCATGTCAGGGAAAATATACAGAAAATTAAGTATTATAATTCTTAAAGCTTCTTTCTAGGAATGAAACCACGGTTACTCCTGTCCTTGATGAGACCTCTCACAGGATGACAAGCAGCACAGTCCTGATTCCCAGTATTTACTATTTCAATGGTCTATTGGTTTGCATTCCTTTGGTATAATGAAACAGTTCTAAGATGAAGGACAGAGGGTGACCCATTTTGACCTTCATCCTGTCCCTTTGTGTACTATCTTCCATCTATACTTTTAAAGGAAACTCTTGGCAGTTAGGAATTCCATAACCACAGACCAGGAGCAGTTGAGGTGAGGAGGTCCTTATGGGTATCACTTAGTCTGAGTGCTCTGCTCAAACAGGGTCAGCTGCAGCAGGTTGACTAGGGAGCTCTCCACCTGGATTTTGAATTATCTCCAAGGATAAAAACTCCAAAACTGCTCTGGGTAGCCTGTTCCCAGGGAAGGGTCACCTTTCTTGACCTGCTGGCAATGCTTCTCCTACTGCAGCTCAGGATGCTGTTGCCTTTCTTTCCTAGAGAGGCACACTTGACAGCTTATATTTAACTTGGTGTCCAGCAGGATCCCCAGGGCCTTTTTTGCAAGGCCAATTTCCGGTCTACACCCAACCCATCTGACGTATGGAGTTATTCCTCACTAGGAGCAGAACTTTGTACTTCCCCTTGCTGAACTTCATGAGGTTCCTGTCAGTCCATTTCTTCAACCCATGAGATCCCTGTGAATAGCAGCACAACCAAAGCAGTACTGCTGCAGTATCAACCCCTGAGGTACAGCAATTACCCCTGTTTTTCCTGTGAGGGCAACAAAATACTGAAATGCATTGCTCAGAGATTGTGAAGGTACCCCCCCCGGAAATATTTGAAAGCCAACTGGATATTTGGTGTACCAACCACTCCTTCCAGTTTTATATAATATAAAATATTCTGAGAATGTCCTCTGTCCTATTATCCATGTCATTAATAAGTATAGTAAACATTATTGGCCCCAGTAGAGATACCAGCTCATTCACCAAGCTAGTAAGCTCATTATAGGGGTCTATCAACTAGATTGGTAAAACATGATTTCCCCTTTGCTGACTACTCCCCATCACCTTGTCCTTCCTGTGTTTGAAAACAATTTCTAGGATTATTTCCTCCACCTCCTGTGACCCAGGTGATGCTGAAAGGCCTTTAGTTTCTTGAATCTTCCTCTTGTTCTTCCTGATGATAGGAGTGATATTTGCTTCTCTCAAGTCCTCAGGAACCTCTCCCATTCACAATGACCTTTCAAAGATAATTGAGATTTGCTTTGCAAATTACATCTCTCAGCTTCCTCTGAATTCCTGGGTGTTTCCCATCAGGAAAGTAATCTAAAGTTCGAACTCACTTAAGATACATTTGAATTATTTCTTTAGTGAATCAAACAACTGTGAAACTAAACAGGCATAACCTTTTTCAGCTACCCTTCAAAAGCCTGGCTCAGTTCTTCAATTCTTACTGGTTCAGGGCATAACAATATCTAAATTTTGTATCCAGACCTGTAACAGAAGTACTATAGAAATACATCCAGCTCAAATTGTATCCAGACCTGTAACAGAAGTACTATAGAAATACATCCAGCTCAAATTGTTGTGCTGCTGTTTCAGGAAGCCTGGCACAATGCATGGAGCGGGGTGTGCAGGGAGTCCCTCAGGACTCCCTGGAGCCAGCCTCTGCCAAGGGGCTTTGGTCTCAGCAGTGACAACCGTGGGTGGTGGGAGCGTCACCACTGCCAGAGCAGTTCTGGAACAGTCAGACAGGAAAGTTTGCTTCACACAGGCTCATTAGTTTCCTCAAGTACTGCATGAGATTATCTAAAGCACTTTTGATGTGAAGCGTCAGATTTATGTGATACCGCACCACATATATTTCCCATATCCTGTTGTGTAGAGGGCTCTGTGTAGAGCAGAGAGCAGTTGCTGTGTGGACACCCACTGCTTGGTGAACAACTCAGTTTAAACAAATTCTAAATTATTGGAAAATACAGAAATGTACATTCAGAATCCTGACATTTTTAGATTCCTAACTCTAGTGCTAAAGAATTTTTATGCACATGGCTGAAATAGCAAGGACTGTACAGGTAACAGTTATGGACAGCAAACCTGTGGTGAATGTTACATTAACTTTCAGGTCTACACAAAAAAAAACCAGGACAGAGTCAAGTCAACTTTTAACTTTAGTAGATGAACAACTATTACTGTATAACCTAAATACATGTACCCTCAATCACACGCATCTATAATCTGCATGGCTGTCTAACTACTTAAAAATTTTCACTTTCTATTCATACATTATTTTTATTTTTTTGCTCATGTATACCAGGACATTTAAATCCACAATTTTTAACCACAAAAGATCTACACTAGATTTAGCTTGGACTTGAAAGCATCTATTAGGATTTTTCATGCTTTTATACGTTATATTATTTTCTATTTTCCATTTTCTTCTGAAAAAAGTCATGGCTCAGGGAAAACATTACAAATTCTTTCTGTTCTTGCATCACATTTCCATTTACTGTATTAATAAGCTTATCCGAGACACCAAAACCTTTTCATTCTCTTGCATGTTATTTTAAAATGGAATTAAGCAACTGAGACTACAGTCTTACAGCTTTTAAAAAGACTAGCTACTTACAAAGTGCAGTCAGAAAATTCTCACTCATGTTACAAAATTCTTCAGTGTGCAGTTGGCTACTTCTATTGTAAAATTATCTAGTTATCAGTGAATCAGCAGAATTAAGGAGTTTTTAGTAACCTTTTTCTTGAATGAAAATTATTTTATCCAATTCATCTTTAACCTTCTTTTTGTCTTCATGCTAAATATTTACTTTTTTTCTCAAGATGAGGAGAACGTTTGTTCCCATCCCCATTTTCGACATACTAAAATGCACAGAAAAAATTTGTCTTTTAAAAAACTTTGAACTAATTTTTAAAATAAATATCTGGCTTTAGAGTTCAGATACTTAAAACAGAAGCTCTAATGTTGATATTTCTAAGCATATTATTTCATTATTTAATTTAAATATTTAAATATTTTCTTATAACTTTTTTAAAAAAATTCACCAGTATTCAATAACATTTTCTTTTTCTTATTTAAAAAAAAAAGAAAAAGAAAGATTACCTTAAAAAGTAGAATGAATCTAAACAAAATTTTTATGTGACATTATTGCATGGATTTATGAAAAGAAGTATGAGATGAACAGTGCATTCTTAGGTACACTTATAAAGAAACTTCATAGTAAACAGTTTTAGCAATATGTTTTTCCAAATATAACAATTTCAAAACAAAAATTATGGTCTTACAATAAAATATTATCAAGTAAAGAATATCTGTATGTGTCTTAACAATTAATTATGGTTTGTTGACACTTTTACAAAAAAAGAAGTTTTAGGGGTTTTAGGTTGAAAGTAAAAATATTGGCTGTTTTAATCAGGCATTTACTGAAGGAATAAAGGTTCATTTGAGAGTTTCAGAGATGATTTCTCACTCTTTCAGCTTTTTTCAAATAGAACATCTTTTCTTGTCGTATTAGAGTTATTTGGCTCCTTGTCTTATTTTATGATCCATAAAGAATAAAGGGAACTAAAAAATGAAAAGGCATAAAAAAGGCTATCTCTTATTTTCTAAAAAACAGAGGATTCTGGGTACACATTCAGTGAAGGATCAAATTGTTTCTCCTTTCCAACAAAATCACTGTTCATATTTGTACCTTTGGTGGGGG
>VZTX01031049.1:285970-450030 GCA_013400915.1 Pardalotus punctatus | reverse complement strand
GGGGGGGGGGGCAAATCCTCCACAAATACATTTATTAATAAAACAGATTTTCACATTTTCTTCCAAATGGATGAGGTTTTCTGCTTAGTAAACATTTTATAACAAAATTCACACTTCTTAAAGAAGACACCTTAAAAAAAGGCAAATGTTTACCCAGTTGTTTTAGACACAGTTACAACTCTTTGATAAACCATTGTAAGCAATCATATGGGTAGCAGAACTCTCTAATTATTTAACAAATGATAGAAATTATAACAAAATTAACCCATTTAAAGTAAGTGCAGTAATTGCTGATAAAACTGTATTTTTCTTTAAATTCACAATAAATTGTTTGAAGATATTTATGAGGTTCCCTATACAGCAAACACTGATGCGTCAGTCTAAAACACTGATTCTGATGGGCAATCAAATGCTTCTGTGGAAGGAGTAAGGACCTACCCAAAGAGGTCCAATTTCCTTTGTGTTAGAACACTCGTTTCTGAGCAAGACTTTATAAACTGCACAGTAAAATGTCATGCTGGAGAGTAATCTGGAATTGAATCTTACCCTCCTGGTGTTGCACTTGTGTCCTCTTGGGCAGTTCCCTCTGACAGGAGAGTACTAGGCCAGAAAGAGGCACTATTTATCCATGTTGCATCTTGATTTGAAGACTGTTCTTCTTTCCTGCAAAGACACTTCAAAGATACCAGGCCTATCCTGGGACACTGAATAGTACATGCAGCACAGCCTTTTATGGGCTTCATTGATGTGCTGTGCTAACGCTGCTTTTTCTGAAAAAGGCAGTGTTGGAAAATCAACTAAGTAAGAAAAGTCATGGAAAAGAGGCTGTGGTTTGAAGTACTTGATCTCTGTCTAGATTGACCTCCAGTCCCTTCTGGGGACTTTAGCCCAGATAAGAATTCAAACTGAAACTTGTGGCTCCAGTATGGAATTTTTCCTTCTCTGGCACAGTTGAAAAATCAATGGCTACTGACTGGCTGGTTCTGAAAATTACTTGCACAATCTGATTACAAACAATGAGGAAAAGGATTTAACTCTCTGCGACTGACTGTCCCCAATATAAGGAAACCATCTAGAGAGAACTGTGTAATCAACTGCATGAAAAATAAGCAGAAGAATAAAATTAAGTGGTCATTCTTAAAATTATAACTCCATAATGCACAGACATGCAAACACATCCTTATGCTTCAATATTTCTCAGGGTTTTTTTGTATTTAAAAAGAGTATGTGCACTCAACATTAATTGTTTATGGAAAATGTGCAACAATTCAGAATAAAGTTAGTGTGGGTAAAATGAATGATGTCATAAAACACATTTTTTCTGTACTGTAAGGAGTAATATTCACTACTAAACAGAAAGGATTTAGAGGTGTGGGGTGTTGATATTTCATGTATGATTTGAAGATTCATGTTACCTTATCAGATTGCTTACAAATTCTATACATTTTTTTCCTGAAAAAATAATTTTTTTCAGGTAGTTTATGGTGTCTTATACCTGTCATTTATGTCATCGGGCAGAAATTATGTCCTCTTAATAGCCTCCATCTTCAGACATATCGAAAGTGAAGAAAAGATGGAAAAAATTTCCTATGCTTAGTAGATACTTAAAATGTTCTTTGTCCTTTAGTTGTGAATTCTAAAGCAAAAGTTTAAATCATGTAGACAACAAGATGTCTTCCCACCTTAAGTTACAAATTCCACTTGATAAAATAAAATATTATTACTTTACTATTGAATGTAGATACCATAATTTTCCATGTGTTGTAAGAGTAGTCTGTTATCCCTTAGGGAGTACATAGCATCTTCATTTATTTTTCCATGATATATTAGCTTTCTAAAGATTTTTTTTGCACATATTGGGTATCCATTTACAGTACTGAAACAATAGGCTGTTCCTACTAGCAGAAGAAAAGGAAAAGGTGAAATGACAGAGGAAAATGTAGGAAAAAACAATTAACTTTTTTACTGCTGGGATTTGGGGAAAATATCACATGTACAAAAAAATTAATGAATATGGACTTAAATCATTACAAATTATAGAAAAGTCAAGGGTAAATTTTATGTTCTCTTGTCAATGAGATATTGCAGTATGTTGGTGGGGGAGGGAGATGGGAGATGAAAAGAGGCTAATGAGCTTATTCTGAATGTTTTTCTTTCATTTTGCAGACGTCTTCATTTCTCCTGAGAGAGTAATCAGAGAGTTAAAAAATTAAACTGATAGCTCGTACATGTTTGCCGTTTCCACTGTTCTCTGACCTTAAAACCATATACCCTGCTCCATGAAGACTGCAATATTCATTGATAAAAATGACCTTCTTTGCCTCTCTTTTGAATAAATTATATCCTATGCTTTGAGTTTGCTGTGCATTATTAAGTACTGCTTTCCCCTTCTGAAAACAATAAATTAAAAAGTTGAATATTAGTAAACATCTATTTGTGATTTAAAGCATCAAATTGGTATTTATATGTTGAAATATCAAGATGTGTATAGATGGGAAGGAACTTTATGTCCAAAGTAATCTTCTGGAAAAGCATGAGAGAAATAGTAAAGCTGAAAAAGAAGTTTAATACTTAAGGCCCATTGGCAGGTAAGACTTAACCACTTGACATTTATCTCCCATTGACTTCTTTTTAAAACTCATGTTAATTATCCAGGATATTTCTGAAAATGACACTTGGCCTTGAAGTCACTTTCAATTTCATTGAAATGTTTTTGAAAATTTTAGCTTACACCTCAAACCTCATGCCCTCATGATCACCTCAAATCATTTCAATGTAGGTTAATGGGTTAGCTTTTCATATTATTTTCCTTTATATAAACTCATGGATGTCAGGATAAAATTGCAAAGAGAGGTTTTTTTACCAGTATGATACTGTGAATGTGTTAAATAACAAGCCCTAAGTAGTATTATGTACCTCTCTCGTGTATTGCCAACATGAAAATCATATTCCAGATGAGATAAATCTGCTGAAATCTTGTTGGAACCTGGTGTCAAAAATGTACTGTAATTGCTGTCAGATATCTGCTATTTTGATTTTAAACATGAGTATTAAATTTTTATTACTCCTAATGTATAAGCGTGTTAAAAAAAAGACAAAGAAGAAAGGCAAGTTTTCTCCTTATTGGGTATACTATGTGCATTTTTATGGGCCTTCATCTGGTCATTCTTTACAATTCTTAGATTCCCCTAAAGTTTAATCTTTCCTGTACAGATTTGTAGATGTGATGCCAACATAACATTAATAGGGTCAAATGTCATTGTAATAACTGGTATTTGCACTTCACATAAAGATCCCTCTACGCAGAGTGCAAGCTTGAGTTGATCAGTCACCAGTGCAGGAACTTGGATAAATTCAGAAAACCTTATGTTGCATATAGTCTGCATTTACTTCATTCAATAACTGATAGTTAAAGGTTACTGCTTAGAAATTATTGACTACTACTAAATATTCAAGCGGATAGTAGCCTGTTTTTTTCTTCCACTTAGGCAGGTAAAAGAGATTAAACTTCCTCCCTCAGAAAGAACATTTGTTCTACTCTGAGTCACAGTGAGGGCCAGGTAGTTGCTTCATAGGCTCATCCCACCTACTTTACATTATTCATTAATATTTTTTGTTATTTTTTCACCCAGGCTCCCCAGGCCATCTAAATTGATCGGTGATGTTATTTTTTGGCCCATGCAGAAGTAACATCTTTTTTGTTGGTGCTGTTTATTGAATGCCTATTTTGGGACAGGTAATTGTAACTCAGGAATTCTGAGTTTATATTAATTAGAGCTAGCAAGCATCTCATTAAGCGGGAAAAGATTTTCTGCTCCCTACAGCAGACAGTGGCCTATAGGTATTGCTGCTGTAAGTGTTAAAGAAGACATTTGCAAGTGCATCAATCCCTTAGAAAATTAATGCAATTTTGTATCTTGCTGACTCCTAAGGATGGTTTCTTGTGCAGGTGAGGTTGTCTGCCAGAGCTGGTCTGGGTGGGGCTTTCACTGTGTGAAGGACAGCAGCTGTCAGACCCTGGCCCTTTATTGGTGACATATCCCAGCACAACATATCTCATGGGCTGTACAACATCCTGCTTGAGGTAGCTGCATGTATTGCACTATGGCACGAGCAACGCAGTAATCTCTCTGTCTACCAGATTGCATGTGAGATCAATAAAGTGCTAGTGAAAAAAAAAAAGTGTATTGAGGATCTTAAATTAAATTGGTTCCTTAAGGCTGTTCTGGTATGATATGAGGAGGCTGTATCAGTTCAGGATGGACTGAACAAATTTCAGCCCACACAAATGAGGTAAAGAATTTGTCTACCTTTCTCATCTGAGGGAGAGGCTGATCAGCCTGAAAAATCAACCACATTCTTCCCTCATAGAATGAAACCTTTCATTAAAGCACAGGGGACAAAAGAACTCATGGAAAGAGAGCAACTCTGAGCTCTAATGTGTGACAAAGTAAAGACTATCCAGGACTTCAGAAAATAATAAATTAATAAAAAGAGAAAAATTTAACTGTCTTCAAAGGAAAACAATATATGCTTTACTAGAAAATAAAATAAATAAGAAGGGTTTAAAGTATAAACAAGGTATTACTTAGCTGATAAAAAGCTCTAACTTATAATGCATATAATAACTAACTTGCCAGCTGTGGTTTTTATGTATTAAAGGAAGAAAGAATATGAATTCTTTCACCATCTAGCATTACTAAAATTTCTGTAGTGTAATTAAAATGGTGTCTGATAATAACAATGTTTCTTTTTGGGTATCAAGTGATCTTACTTTGAAACACATAAAAATTTACAGACTCAACGGACAACATATTTGAATAAATTTCTCCCAGAGGCAAATGGAGTTTATAACATAGCAAGAAAAGAATCAGTAGCTTCCTATTGTAAACTCAATTTTTTTAGTGTGTGTTGTAGAATAGTGTAGTTATTAGAAACTCAGTGTTAGAAAATACTGTCTCCATCCAAGTGGCACTTAATCTCTATTACCTGGAGGTTAAAAGTCAAAGAACAATCATCCATGTCAGTGATTCCTGCAGCAATTGTTACTGAACCATGTAAGGTCGTTTAGTGGGGAGAATTAGCTCCCAGCAGCTTCACTTGTCAGAGATATTGTAACAGCACTATGTCCCAGCTCTTCTTGCCAGAAAACTGTGGTGATTCTATGGGCTTTTTCAGGAAATGCATCCTGTAGAAAGAAAACTTACCTTTAAAAGACATTATTGTAAAAGGTGAAAATGAAAAGAAAAAAATTGCTGCCTTTACTAGTCCTCTGTAGATGAAAAGTACAGAAGTACAGCCAATTGCCCCAAACTATTGCAAATAGATCAGTAATGCATACCTTTGTGTTTCTGTAGCTAATACACCTTCTAAGCCAATGCCACTCTATACATAAAGAATGAAACCTTCCTCATGTGACCATCTGAAAGACCAGGAAAACCTGGGAAAGCTTCAGAAATGGGCCATCGACCAAAGACAGTTTGGAAGCTTCTGTGCTAATTTAATTGGAAAGCTGTCAGTAGTGATATGGGCATATGGAATTAGTCTCTCTCTGGAAATGCTATAATCCATCAATGCAGTGAATGTTCTGGCTGTGTTGTTTAAAACAAGTTAACAGAAAAAAACAGGATGAAAAAGAACAGGATGCTCAAGCCCATGGAGTTGCCGTGGCCACGACACAGAGAGCTGGCCTGAAGTTTTGTAGAAAAACTGACAAGAACGATCCAGAAAGGTCGTAGTATGTCATGTTTGAAACGTGAGGAAACAGGGAAAGACCCAGTGTGCATGCAAATAATTTTGCTAAATAAGAAACCACTTTTTTACTAAGTACTCATTATAACTATCGTAAGAGACAGCAGAGCTGATCTCTTTAACGAGCTTACATCTCCCCTTGCCCCATATCACACCTATATAACATCAAATGAAATAGCATGGGAACATATATTTCTTGCAGTTTCATTTTTTATTTAAGGTTCATTTCATTTACTTATTTATTGTAAGGTTTTACAAAGGAAATGTCATTTTCCTCTCTTCAACCCTACTTGGTATTGAGTGCTAATTCCAGATGCTTGTCTATGCTTAAAAAACAATACTGAAGAAGTCAAAGCAGTATTTTAAAACCATAAAGGTGTTGGGTTTGCTTTCTGTGATTTCCAGACCCATGTCCATTGTAACAGAAATTGATGCAGTAGCAGAGATCTCCCTCTCCCTTTTCTGTTTTGGTTGCTTACTTCAAAGTGGAAGCATAAGGGATGGTGTGGTCAACAAAGCCACAGGACAACGAGACTAGAGCTATGTGCTGAAGGGGCCAAATTATTTTGATTTTATAATCTGCATATAGTTCTGGTGCAGAGCAAAGGATGAAAAGGTGGGGTTTTCTTCTAATTCATGATTTCTAAATCACAGTTAGAAAAGAGATTTAATAGTAATTTTTGAAGTACAGTATTTACCATAAATGAAGGAACTATGCTTTGTATCACATCTCTCCTTACTATTTAAAATACACAAATATTCAATTTTAAAATTGTACCCTTTTTTGCAGTTGGATACTTCATTGTCTTTACATATGCCCCCGCCAAAAATGTGGCTATTTTGAAAAAAACAATTACTAGAAAGGGCAAATTTCCAACAATTTTCATCAGTATTAAGAGACATTTTGTGGACTGCAGTCTTCTTCATGATGTACAGTTCTTCAAGTCATGCAAAATAAACATGTAATAATTGTTTCAGAAAAAAAAAATAGAATATCAACAATTTCTTTACCATTATTGTAGAAACAATAAGGGTAGGCAGAAAATACAAACTAGTATCCTCTGCCAGAAATTTTTAAAGTGCAAGTACATGTTGAAGACTCAGCTTTTAAAGGCTAGAGAAGAATATGAGGACTTGTTTTACGATTTAATGCTGAATTTCATAGAGGTCTATTTACATTGAACAGAATATACTGAGTCCAAAGCACACAGCTTTCAGAAAGTTTTTGTTTAAAGTCTCTAAATTATTTTAAAACACAACATCTTCCTGTTTCATTAGACAGGTTGCTTCAACAGTTAATTACCTTCATAGTTAGAAAGCTGTGCTGAGTAGGAGTTTCAAGCCCGGATTCAAAATACTGGGTTGTGTACCGTTACAATTCAAACTTTGAAATAGGCCTGCAAATTTCTTATTTTTTTCATGCTTTACATTACTATAAATCCATATTTCTTCACTTGACAGATAACTTTCAGTGCCTCACATGAGGTGCTGCCTTACCTGACCTTACCAGAATGTCAACCCCTATATCATTTTATGCACTGCCACTTAGCCCCTAACCATGACATGTTCAAAGCAGTAAAACAATACACAATGTTTTATGATATGTGGCACTGCATCCTGCAAATTAAGCACTACAAACAGAGGAAATACAGAAGGTGAAGGCATGAAAAAGAAGGACCAGGTGTTCAAAGATAGATAAAGATGAAGATGACATTATTTCAAACACATCTACATACTTTATTAATCTGATTCTCTGAGAACTGAGAAATGTGAGAAACCAGATCACACTACTGTAGGCATTTTTTATATGTGTGACTTGTACATTGTATTAATTCCAATAAGCTTTCATCATTTAATGCACCATTATTTCCAGGAAGATTAATAATCTTAATAATCTTTGATTTTTGTCTCTTAAACCCTTAGTTTTTTTTTATCTATAGATTTACTCACAGAAATAAAGTTCTTAGAGAAGACATGTTTGGACTGGGTTAGACTTTTTTCCACACTCTCCTTCTCTCCTTTTTTTTTTTTTCTATGCTAACTTCCAACAAAGGAAAAAAAAAATAGAAAGCAAAATGCCTGTTTTGGCCTTTACTAAAAAGGAATGAATGATCTTCCACATTCTCAACAGTTCTTCAAGGTGTAGCTAGTACACACTATTCCTACTATCAAAGGATCAGAGTAGCTTTCCACCACTGATTGTTACATCACCTCGAAGATGTACTATATGACAAACTGTATAAAACATCACTTGCATTTTGTGTTGACTTCTCATTCCCCTTCCCCCACAGTTGTCAAGATACTTTTATTTCAAACACTCCTTTTCAGCTGCTTTTTGAAGGTGTCAGAATGCCTCATTCCCATCCACCCCTTTCCTGATAAACATTTTATCTTCTCTTCCCCTACCCTTCCACCCTATGCCTCCAGTTGTAATTCAAAAAGCAGGGCAGAACGGGCCTAACCTCAATTTCCTGTGCTGAATGTGCAGCTGCTTGACTGGTAGCCTCATGAATTATTAATGAAAAGACTTCATGTGCATATTCATGAAATGTCTCTTTATTAATTCATAATGCAGCTGCTGCAAAGGCAGAGAGTGGAGGGCTCAGTCTCCTCCCATGTAAAGACATAAGCAATGTCTCTTCCTCAGCTTCACTCTGATTCCTTTACTAGCTCATCCTCAGTCATGTCAACACACCTCAGTTTCCATTTTTGTTGTGTTCTGTTCTAATGTCTTGTGTGCCAGTCTTGTGCCAGCCCACATCAAGAGGAATCAAAAGGGTTGGCATCAAATTCCCTAGTAATGTTTCTTGTGAGAAATAAACCTTAACAGGAGTAATGAGAGTTTACAGCTCATTTCAATTATTTTCAGTTGCTCTCAGGTGCTCCAACAGATGCTTCATTTAATTTTATGGTGAATACTACATGCAGTGTAGTGGTGTTTGCCACTGGAGACTAAAAAGATGTAGAAATATCTCACAGGAGATGATGAAAAATAATAAAGTCTTTAGTTACTTTTGTAGCTATGTTTTCCAGGAATGAGAACAGAAAACACTAGAGACTTCAAGTAGACAAGTTCTCAGTGAGACAATTTTCTATGAAAAATAATAAAAAGGAGTAAAAGCTCTGTAAAATTCTTGAGCATCACTGGCATAGGCAAACACACAGGTTTTGATTCTATGCAAGGAGTTCCATTCTCCCCTCCAAAATGGTGCTGGATTTTTCATGGCATGATCTGACCTCAAGAGAGTTTGCCTTGAGGTAATTGGAATGATTACAAAAGCTCAGGAAATATTTTACATTGCTTAATTCCAAGTCTCTGAATCTAACATTCTGAATGGTAATAGTTGATGAAGATTTAGTTTATAATTAACTGAAAAAAAAAGTAAATTCTTCAAAGTTTCCTGTGTGTCCTGCCATCATAGAAGCAGAAAAACCCTGACCACAGTAGTTCTTAAGTACACCACTCCAACTGACAATGTCTGCTTTTTCACAGCTGAGGGCAGAAAATAACTGAGTGAAGGGAAGGGATTGTATGGGAAGGGCAGGGAGAAAGGAAGTTTTAAAAACCTGTTGAGGGTACAACTTGGGAATCACTTTTTAGGGAGATAAAGGGGATGCTGCTGGTGTAAAAAATGAAATGAGAGTTTCTGAATGCTTATGGGCCCAGAACCTGATAACATTCTGTGCATTTAGATTATATACAGAGTAAGAGTTCCATTACAGTCTAGTTTAGATTCAGATTCCAACATTTTAAAGCCAGAAGGGACTATTAGATCATGTCTTCTGACCTTCTGTGTAACACAGATCATAAAATATTGTTCAGACTTTTGCACAGAGCCCAATATCCAGTGTGGAGTCATAAGTCACAGGTGTTTCCTTGTCAAGTTTTTTCTTCAATATTTGATCTTAAAAATGAGGTGATTTGGCTTTAGATAAATAGAAGACCTTACTCATTCTCTGTATCATTATCCCTACTTGTTCTAGCAAAGATTAAAGAATGTGATCATTTGAAGGAATGTAATTCAGTGGAGGGCTCTGTGTTAAATTATCTAGTGGAGCTTCTGTTTGCTGGGGCTAACACAACTATGAACACGTGGTAGTATATTAAATAAGCAAGAGCCAAGACAGAGCTTGAAGCAACACCAGAGTCCTGACCAAATATTAACTGGAACTAAGAGCTGTCACACTTACTGTGCATCATCTGCCACACTTGCTGCATTATCAGCTCTTTCCCCACCCTCTGTGTCATCATTTACTCCCCGTATTCTTAGCCTTCTCCTGCTGCTGCACAGAAGCTGGTGGATGTTATTGCCCTCTCCAGGCTAGAAACTGTGCAGTGCAGCTGTGCAATTAATACATGGAGGTAAAGGAAAAAAAGCAGGGAGATCTTGGTCCAGGGCAAATAAGAATCTGCTGTGGTTGAGCTTTGGGGTTGCAGGAAGCCTTTTCATGGTCCAGAATACCAGCTAAAAGCTGAACAAGTTCTTTTTCAGAGAAAAAAACTAATAAAATTGGACAACACTGAAAATGAAGTTTAAAAAATCATTTATCTACAGAAGAATGATCACACAAATTCATTTAAAGAAATCTCTTGGTGCTCCTGATACTGGATGTATCTGTGTGGGAGAGAGTTTGGTCCTGGTGAAGTTCACCTGCACAGCCACTCTCCTGAATGTTCCCCTTTAGTCACCTCCAGCAAGATACAGCCAACAACAGAATTACATTAGCAGCAAGTCCAAGTTTCTTCTTTACTCTGCTTCCTGTGGTGGGCCCCTCCTGATCTCTCCACTGTGACAGCAGCTTTAAGGGTTTAACAACACAGTGCCTTTTGATCTCATTTCGGCGGCTGTGATTAAATAGACACACATCACTTGCTGTGCCACTATGTGAGCAACTCATGGCTCACCTTCACTGAATTAGTACCCGCTGAGCACTGCAAATATTTGAAATGTCAATCCATTTGATAATGTCAAAGAGGGCTGCAAATACCACAGAATGGCACCAAGGAAACATTCAACACACGCAGTGGCATATATAATATCTCTTTTCTTCAGGACAAAAATCACCATTAAATAGAAACAGGAAACCATCTAAGAAGGTGTTAAGGTCAACAGATCTGATAACCTGGAGTGGGACATGCTCCTGCAATACATCACCTTAAAAGTTTAAGCAAACCTATTTCCTCTCAAAAAACTTAATTCTTCCACATTCACCCATTCTAGTAAGTTATTTTCTGTTAGTAAAAGTTTGGATATTAACAGCATAACAACCCATGAGTTTCATATGTAGATTTTGTAGTTTCAAATCAGGGAAAAACAGAGCCTTGTTATGACATCTTTATCATGTTTTTCCCACTCAAGAATCCTAAACCAGAAGGAAATATTATTTCTGAATAGAAAACAATAATGAGGCCATATTTTCAGTCACAGAAGCTTGGATCAGCTGAGAAACAGGTGAAAGCAGAAGAGATTAAGCTGATTAGTAGGCTGGAGTTTTCCCTGTAGAAAGATTTGCCTTTACAGAAGATGACAGGAAATAAGACATCAAACTTGTTCCTGGGGTTTGAATGAGAAGGTCAGCAATCTAAAGTATATGGAACAAAGAATTGAAATTTGGCAGTTACACAGAGAGGACAGCCTTCCATTAGTTACAACGTGCTTTTTTTTTTCTTTTTAATTTTTGGTGTATAGTAGACTTCCCTTTCTAAATTGAAAAATTTTAAACATTTCCTAAAATTGTACCAGCTGGTATATACGAAATTAAGATTAGTGACACCGGGCAAGCTTCCTTTTTCTACTAAAGAGGCATTCACTCACCTATAGTGTTTTGTTATTGTTTTGGGTTTTTTTAAGAAAAAAAGAAGAAGGTAAAGTTCATGTGCTGAAGTATGGACTCGGGAGGCAAATACCATGTGCCTTATTTGCAGCAGCTGAGAATCAGGTGATGTTTTTCCCTTTTATGCTGATGAAGGCTAAGGATTCACTGAGCACAAATACATCTGCATGTAATAAGACAAGTAGTACCTTAGCAATAAGAAGTTATAGGAAGAATTCTTTTTTGTTGTCTTGTTGGAATTCTTGTCTCTCCAATTATCTTGACATTTCAAAAGACATTTACTTTTCAGTAGCTCAAAGTCCAGTTAATCTAATAGCTATATTTAATATGAAAAAGAACAAATAACCAAAAGCAAAATAAAACCCCAAACTGCAGTATAGTTAACAAGAACTATGTTCATTACTATAGGGCACCCCACTTCAGCCTTGTCTAAAGACTTGGATACAAATTTCTTTTGGGTTTATCTGTTGCTTCAACAACTTCATTTTCTGGGTTTTTTGCCTTTGTCGCTGTCAAATTTGGTTGACATTCTACCTACAATTCGTCACTTTCAAGCTCTGTACCAGTACATGAGAGATTGCTTTATGTTACCAGCACACATATATTCTTTCCTACTAAGATATTTATAAAAATATTTAAGAATAACGAAAAAGTAACAGCAGGTCTTAGTCTATTTAGTTAACATAATTAAAGTACAGGCAATAAGTTTTATTTATTTATTTATAAGTAGGTACAATTGATCATTCTAAAAATCAGTCTGAATACAGACAGGTGAACTCCAGTAGATCTCTCAGAGTTACTAACTTCTAAAACAATCTTGGGAATTTTTCTTGATACTGTGCCCATAATCTCTGTTAATAACAAACAGCGTTTCACTGTGAACAACCCAAGGAACAAAAGTTATTACTCCTTCTCTACCTCCTGTTCTGAATATTTACAAGAAAAATATCCCCTTATTTTCTTAAAAGTTGAATGACTTCTATTGTAGTTTTGCTTCTATTATTTTTAATTTTATCTTTAATGTCAAAATATGTAACAAACCCTATTACCCTGTCTTCAGTGGATTTTGGAAGGAAGTACAACCTAAAAATTCATGTGTCTTTCACTGTTTCCTCTACTTTACATGTGTTTACTTAAACCTGAACTGTTGGTGGCTACTAAGTGCTTCAAAAGCAATCTTATAAATTATTGCTCTTCCACCTGCTTTTCATTTGAAAGCAGGGGGGCAGGAGACTACCATTAAATGTAAGCAGGCTCTACAAAGCCTGCCTTTGAGTTTTGCTCACCTCTGATAATTTTTCCTTTGATCATATTATTAGATGTCAGATATTTCTCTTCATATGTGTAGTTTATCTCAAATCTTTTCTTATTCCCTGATAAGGGAAGGACTAAAATTCTGATTAATGTTTCTGTTACACAGGTGTTCATTAGTGAAATCCTTTCTTTTCCCATATCCCTCAATCACTTTTGAAGTGACTCAGTTGCACAACTAAAGGATATATAACAAGAGGGTGGCTTCAGTAGAAGATCTCTCTGGTCTGACTTCAGGATATGCTTTATCATGAGACAGACATTGAGTATCCTTAGATACTCTTCCCATGTGACATGAAGAAAAAGTCCCTTCAGACATTTCCCAGATGAGAGTGGGTCAAGGCTGTTCCTTAGTGCCTGATTAGATCATTCTCTATTCTTCCTCTTTTATTTCTTTCTTTCCTTTTTCTTCCCCCCCCAAACATGCATCATCCTTTCTCTGCCATCAACAAAGCTGTTATATAAACTGACTATGGAGGAAAGCCTAATTAGAGGAGTAGGCTCCTTCTCTATAGGCTGATAATTAAAATCTTCACCTTAATCCACTACAGTGTGTTTTGGTTTTGAACAGTATCAATATATTTATACTCATGGAATAAATAAAGCAAGAGTTCCCTTTTTATGGTGAGATCTACCAATGATTTTGTGTTTGTTGTTGGTTTGGTTTTTTTTGTTTTTTTTTTTTTTTTGTTTTTTTTGACATCAGTGTTCTCTTTGAAGATATTTGAGTCGAATGTATTACATATAAAAATACCTACCATGTATTACTTACCACGCTCAACTCTTGTACATGCAGGTTACACCCTTCTTTTCACTTTTTTTTCAAGATGCATGGGGAAAAGAAGGCAGGCTTAGGTAGGCAGTCTTAGATAAGCAAGAATTGCGATACAAGAATGTTCAACGCAAACTATTTTAAATTTTAAATGTTTAAAAATTTAACGATTGGAGCAATGCAAAAGATAGTCCCCATACAGAGTCAGCAAAATTGCAAATAACAGGATTATGCCTGTCCAAATGCCAGAAGTATAAAGCAAGACAAACTAGCACCAGTGACCACTCCTGCACTGCTCTCTGCCCATGACAGAAAAGCTCCTGCTTCATTTGGGAGGCCCCACAGGCCAACAGATAGACAGGATGCCTAATACAGAGGAATCCTTTTTCTCCCTCTGCCTGGCTGAATGCAGTGACTTTAAGGGACAGGGGGCAGTGGTGCAAAGTTCCTCCCTGGCACAGCAGATGCATCTTCTGTGTGACTGCCCCACTTCATATTGTATGAGGCCCTGCATGTGGAACCGAAGAGTAATGAGGGCGATGGTTCATGGAACATGGAGGTGTTGTGAAAGTTGAGTCAGTCTGTGTCCTGTGTTAGAGCTGGTGCTGTAATGGAAAAAAGGCAGGTTGTTGTCTCAGGAGATTCCCTTCTGAAGGGAGCAGAAGCCCCAATATTCAGAGTGGACCCAATTCTTTGGGAAGCCTGCTGCCTCCCCAGGGCCTGGGTTAATGATATGAAGAGAAAACTTCCTGCCCTGGTATGACCCTCAGGTTATAATCCATTATTGATTTTTCAGGCAGGCAGTGATGAAATTGCAACAAGAAGCCCAAGAGCCCAAGGTCAATCAAGAGAGACAACTGGGCCTTGGCATGACCAGTTAAGGGATCAGCAGCACAATCAGTGCTTTTCTATATCTTTCTAGTTGCAGGGAATGATGAGGAAAAAACCAGGAAGGTCCAAAAGATTTATACAGGTGTCAACAGCAGAATTTTGGGGTTTTTGATCATGAATTACTCTACATGACACCAGGACTACTGGTGACAGAAGGGGTATACCTGTCTCAAAGGTGGAAAATTATCTTCATGTAGAAGTCAGCAGGGCTCTTGGAAAGAGATCTAAACTTGATTTGAAGGGGGAAAGGGATAAAACCAGGCTTGCTAGAGATTCTGAGAACATCGTGCCAATATTTGAGGGACTGTGTACAATCAAGGTCTTTTGGTCTGCTGTCTCAGTTGAGGTAGGGGATGGAGATCCCTGCAACAGTAAAGGCATGAGGGCTATTGATACCTTAGAGATCATGGAAGCTCCTGAGAATGGTCATGTAGGAATTAGGCTTCTCCCCCAAAAAGGTAGTGAGATCAATAACCCGACTGAAATACATCTAAACTAATGGACTCAGGCAACAAATGGACAACAAACAGGAGGAGCTGGAGGACACTGTGCAGCAGGAAAACTATGATAGTTGCCATTAAAGAGACATGGTGAGATGGCTTGTACAACTGGATGCCTGACAGGATAAATAAGAAAATATAGTCATCTATACACAGCTAGGAGAGAAGTCCCACAATTGCCAGCCCTTGTTCTCATGGGTGACCTCAATTTACCAGATGTCTGCTGAAAATGTAACATAGCAGTAGGAGTGAAGCGTGTGGAAAAAAACTTTCTGACACAACTGGTAAGTGAGCCAGCTAGGGATGTCGGTGAACACAGCAGGATTTGTGGGTGATGTGGAGGCTGGAAGCTGTCTTGGGCACAGCAGTGAAAAAATGATAGAGTTCTCAATTCTTGGAGAAGTAAAAAAGAGGATGTTACAACTCACCCCCGAAGACAAGGGTAATAGAGGTTCTTGTTAATAGATCCCTTGGAGTGGACTAGAGTGAAACAACACTGAATGACTGGTGTTTATACATGTCTCTGTGTGTGTTTGTGTGTGTGTGTGTGTGTGTGTAGAGTTTATTTAGAACAATTTTGATTATTATTTTCTATAGCAATATCACAATAAAAAATATAAAATTATCACTTAAAAAATACATAAGGAAAAGAAAGAAAAAGATAGAAAGAAAGGATAAGAGTAGATAGTGGAGGGGAAAGATATCAGCACCTGTGCTTCTAGAGGTGAGACCTGATTGTTGCAATTTCAGAGCTTAAGCTGGCTGCTTGCATAAAATACAATATTTTTTTTCTATAAATCCAGAAAAGAAAAGAAAGGCTAAGAAGAATTTCTATCCTTCATTGTACGTGGGAGGAAATATTGTCATAAAGAGGAAAAGGCTGAGGTCCTTAATGCCTTCTTTTCCTTGGTCTTCTATAGTAAGACCAGTTGCTCTCCAGGTATCCAGGCCTCTGAGATGGAAGACAGGGATGGAGAGTCAAAGGAAGGTCCCAATAATCCAAGTAGACTTGCTACACCATTTAGACACATAAAAGTCTGTTAAACCAGATGGGATTCATCTAAGGGTACTGAGGGGGCTGGCAGAAGAGCTCACTGAGCTACTTTCAATGATTTACCTGATTAGTCCTGGCTTACTGGGAAAGTTCCATTTGACTGGAAGTTAGGAAGTGGAAACTACAGAAAGGGCTAGAAGGAGCAGCAAGTGAGCTACAGACCTGTCAGCCTGACCTTGGCGCCAGGGAAAAGGAGGCTTAGGGGAGAACTTATCACTCTCTACAACTCCTTTAAAGAAGCTTGTAGTGGGTGGGTGTCAGTCTTTGCTCCCAAGTAACAGGTGATATGACAAGAGGAAATGACCTCAAGCTGTGACAGGGAAGGTTTAGAGCGGCTATTATGAAAAATTAGATCACAGAAGCTTTTCTTCACAGAAAGTGTTATCAATCATTGTAACAGGCTGCTCAGGGAAGCAGTGGAGTCACAGTCCCTGGAAGTGCTCAAAAATGTGTGGATATGACACTTAGGGGCATGGTTGAGTGGTGGACTTGGCAGTGTTAAGTTAATGGTTGGAGTCAATGATCTTAGAGGACTTTTCCAACCTATGATTCTGTTCCCATGATTGAAAAGGAAGGCTTGAGCAAGGACTCAGATGACCTTTATTTTTAATCAAGGGAAACAAATAAATAAACAACTCAGAGAGCAGCTGCAGCACGTAAATACAGCACATGGTTCCCAGCCATGAAAAATCTATCTGTCTGGGCAGATCAAGGTACGAATACCCAGAAGAATGCTCTAACAGTTAATGTCAGTAAAAGTATCTAATAGATCCCAGTGAGTGTTGACTAGCTCTGGCTCAAAGGCTATCAGTGAAATGTAGCTGAATCCTCAGGACACAGCTGGAGAGATGTGAAAAGTTACAACTGTCCATTCACTGTAAATAACATGAAATCATACAAGGTTATACAGTTTAACTGTCACTACCTAGATTATTATTCTGATACAAAAAAGAAAAAAAGGAAGATGATATAGTGAAGAAGAACACTTCAAGTGAGAGAACAAGCAAATTTAGATTTATCAGTGAAGTCAATTATCAGTGCTCTGGGAGACAGTAGCTGAGAGGCACAAAAAGAATTTCTTATAAAATCTCTCTGCTGAACATGACCTTGAAAATAGTTCTCATCCATTTTGGGACGAAATCTAGCAGGTGAGCATAAAGACCATTAGATTTATTTGCTGCACTGTGTCCTGAATTGGCCAGTCACACTGACACACTGAATCTTATCTGAAGGACAGCAAGAACACAGTGAGCACAAGGCTGTACAGCTGTAGTTTCAAATTTGTTCAATTTTCTGGCAAGAAAATTTGATGGGGGGCAATTCTGCACCAGATGCACCTCAGGACACAGCTGGCTGTCCTTCTGACAGTGTCTGCTGCAAGGTGCTCCAGTGCAAGGTGTCTCTGCTATGGTGTGGAGTCATTTTATCACTGCCTCAAACCCTGCTCAGATGACAAGGCTAATAGCAACACCACCAGGGAGGTTTAGCTCCTGCCCATTTCCACTCCAGGAGCTGGTGACATACTTTACTTGGGTGCAAGGGTTCTTGCAGGTCCCACAGGGAAAAACAACAGGTAACAATGAAGATAAACAGGATGTATAAGGAGCCAGAATATCAATGAAACTTCTTTGCTGTTTGTTTCCCACAGCAAAGCCTCAGATGTCTCATTCCTGATTTTGGGAAGCAGCTGGTGTCAAATGGCTGCAGAGAGCATGGTGGCAGTGAACTAACTTTCCAAAGAGGTGGTGATGTCATGCGAGAGCTGTTAGCTCAGTGATGGGAGCCAGGTGCTGCAGCCACCCCAGGAACCTGCACACCCTCATCCTGGAAGAAAAGGGGCCTTCAAGAAAGCTGGAGAGGGACTTTTGGCAGGGCAAGTAGTAATAGAACAAGGGGAAATGGCTTTGTGCTCTAAGAGTGTAGCTTGAGAATAGATATCAGGAAGAAATTTACTGTGAATGTCGTAAGGCACTGCCACAGGTTACCCAGAGCAGCTGTGGATGACCCATCCCTGGCAGGGCTCCGTGCCAGGCTGGATGAGGCTTTGAACACACTGACCTAGTGCAAGGTGTCCCTGCCCAGGGCAGCAGGCTTGGAATTAGAAGACATTTGGGTCCCTTCCAGCCCAAACTGTTCTGTGGTGCTATGACTCTGTGTTGATTCATCCCCAACCCTCCCCTGCCCCACTGCTTCCCCACCCTGAGGTGGGATGAAGAGAAGGCTTCCAGAGAAAGTTGCAGTTACCACCCACTGACTGACAGCTGACAGTCAGTCCCCTCCTGGGTAACTCCAGACAGTTTATGTACTGAGCATGACACTCTGTGCTATTGTATATCTTTTTGGCCAGACCAGGTCAGCTGTCCCAGCTATGCTCCCTCCCAGCTTTTTGTGTATCTCCTGACTTGCAGAGCCTAAGACACTGAAAAGTTCTTGATTTATGGTACATGCTACTGCAACAGCCAAAATATCAGTGGGCTGCCAACATTATTCTCATACTGAATCCTAGAAACACAGCACTGTACCAGCTACCTAAGAAAAATATGAACTCTGGCCCAGCTGAAAGCAGGTGAACACAGGGCACTGCTCTCCTTACTGGTCCCATGTGTATTTTTTACATCTAGTAGAGAAAATGCAGAGAGAAAATAAAAAGGAAAAATCTGTGTACCTTATAAGTTATACAAGGAAAAATTTCCTCTGCTCTTCAGTTCAGAGCATTTTTGAAGTTACTCCATACCACGTCAAAATGTTGTATCAATGTTATAATGAAAGGAAAAAAGTGAAAGAAAAAAAAAAAAGACCTTAACTGTATACTTGAGCTTGAGCTTATAAAGCAGTAGGGACAATGCCCTCAATGTAATTGAATTACACCTGTGTCCAAGAGAGAGCAGCAGGAAAGGACAGAGACATGTAAACCTGTGTGCTTGGCAGCTTTAGTGCTTAGCAAAATGCCTTTAGCTGGAAAGTAATGAGCCAAAAAAAAAAAAAAATCTGCTGCTTATTTTACTCATAAAAAGAGAAGTACATATGGCATTCAGATAAACAGTTAAATAATAAACGTGACATTTCCATTAGTTACGATCATCAAATTCCATCAACTTTAACAAAAAGCTCTGTACAGAAACATGTGTAGGTTCTTGTTGTATATTTTGCAAACATTCATTACACAGTTGTAGTAAAATTAATTTTTGTACAAAACACTAGGAGGCACAGAAAGAACACTTTGTTCTGCTAAGGTGGTGTGTCAAAATGCTGAGCCCAGAGATTTTTGTTGGCCTGTGGCAGACCTATGTTTCATGGCTCCATTAGCTCTCTACAAGACCTGTAAAAAAGGAATAGGCAAAAGAAGTGGAATGAGCATAAAATTTAAAGAAAAAAAAATTACAAACTGATAATGGATGGACATCCACTGAGACATCTTGCAGCATTTTCTGTAGCATTTGTCTTGAATTTCCAGTGTAGAGTTAGTCTTGAATGGGTGCCAGCCAAGACTTCTACTGCAGGAATTTGATCACCTTTTCTGTTTAACTCTTCTGTACACAAACAATTCTGAGCAGCGGTATCTATTCCATAACTGAGACTATTTCTTGTTCCATTAAGTTTAGTAGGGCAGTCACTATTAGAATGGGTTAGTTTAAGTCAATAGCTTTAATAAAATACAAATTTTTCCCTAGGGTAGGAAAGTGGTCTGTTCAATATCTTATGCAGCTCTTTTATCGAGAACGATAATAAGAAACATGACCCATATCAAGGGTTAAACAATTATTTTCCATCTCTTCCAACAAATTAGTAAAATGGATGTTTGACAATATGAGTTTTACAGCATGAGGAAATAGGAAGTCTACGGAGTAGACCAGGAGTTACTGTTCAAAATGTTAGAAGCAGCTAATTGATAAGGCCCCCACAACACATTTCCAGCCAGGATGAAGTACCATAAAAACGGTTTGACAAACTTCCACTGATTGAATAAACTCAGGTCTGCAAAGACTGGAAAATAGCCAGGATAAAGCTATTATCTAATAAAGGGACCAGCACTTTCTCTTCTTCCTTTTTTTTTTTTTTTTTTAAGTTGCAATTTACTGAAGATTGTGCAAAGCTTCCTAAAGGTTTTAAAAGTATTAATTCATGAATATATACATCTGGTCTGTGTTCTTAATGAAGAAAATGAAATACTTTATTGGATCTATGAATTCAGCTTGAAAGTGATCATAAAACTTTGAATTTCCAGACATCAACACGAGGCTATTCATCTTGTACCCAAGCTTAACAAAGGTTTGGAGCCAAACAGAAGAAAAATGATTGTATTATCAACATATTTCATGGAAATATCCTTCCAATAAAACTTTAAAAAATAAGCTAGTAAAGGCCATGACGCCTGGCACTAAAATATTCAGATCAGTAATGCAGTGAAGTATTTTGTAATATGAGGCAGTAACCTCAAACAGGTTTCCAAGGGAGGTGGTTAACTCTACCTTGTGGGAGAAATGTGTCCCACCTGTCTTAGACACATATTTCAGAACAGGATGAATCAACTTCTGGAGGAGTCTGTAATACCAGTGAGTTTAGAGTCCACAGAAGCCAGGGGGGAGCCTACATTACTAATTTAGTTTACATACCCAATTTTTAAGTAGCCATAGTTATATGATGTAGAACAAATTCATCACAAGACAGGCACCAAAAATATAGTATAACTCAAACAAAAACATCTTGATTTGGAGAAATGAGGATAGAATGCCCTATGCCATCTGTTAGCAGGAAGTCAGTTTAGATAATGAGGATAACCACTTTTTTATTTCGAGAGCTTTGTAGGGATGGTAAATCAGCCATCTATTTCATGCACAGTAGTGCTCAGTATACTTCTACGAACAAAAAAGGACTGAGATCGTGACACAGATCAGATAAAAAATGGGTAACAGCATAGTCAGACTCGTAAAATATGACAGTTATAAGAGACTCTGTATTGAGTTTCGATAAGGGTAATTTAAAATTGAAAAGCTTTAGAGAGGAAACAAGTTTTCACCAGGCTAAATTTTTAAATGGGTAGTAGAGTATATGAAGCAAACCATTTGGGCATGTAGATTTTTCAGGACTGAAGTTTATGTAGCAAAATTTAATAATATATAAAATTTGAGAACAGTTTTAGATTTAGAATCCGTTTTAGATTTAATTAGATATTTTATTAGCAAAATCATTTGGTGAAAAACGGGATCTTAACATGGAAGGGGTAATAAGGTATCTGCCAAAGAGGAGGAGAACAAATCAGCTGAAATATAGGTGCATTACACATTCTGCATGACCATATTTATGTGTCTGTTTGTGGGTGGAGTGGTTATTTATGCCCTAGAACCAATATTCCTATTGAATTGATGATTTTTGCTATTTCATAGAATTATGAACATACTTCCAAAGTTCATCATTGTAAGCTATTTTGTCAAGATGTTGTCTGAGATTATCAAGAAATTTTTTTCTCACAAGCACTTTTCCCCTACTGGTAGCTCGGTCATTCCACCCTTTATTGATTGTCTGTGTGAGTTTATCTTGGTGTACAATGATTGTTTATTTCCACACACATAATTTCAGTAATAGTACTGAGTATACTGGATGAAATATAGCAATATTCTTCAAGAAACTGAAGTAAAGAATCTGAGGATTTTGATAGCTCTGCTGCAGGAAGTATTTTTGTGGTGGTTGCAGAGGCAAGCTTAAATTATGACTTGAGGTGCAACCTGGATTCATTCAGTGTGCATCAGACTCTGGAGATGTTGTTTGAAAAGATGAATTTATTGACAAGGATGTTGGAAGTATTAATTTTCCAGTGCAGGTTCTGTTGTGTGTCTCGGGTAGAGGCAGCAATGTGAGAACTATTTAAAATCTCTCCAAGATAACACATTAAAAAAATTGGCATGGTTTTGCGCCTGTTATCTAGAGGTAATTTTCATCATTGAAAGTAAAGTTGTTGGTAGAAGAGAATGAATGATATCCCTGAACATATGTTATAAATATTGGTCTTGCTATCTGAAGTAGCTAGGGCAAGATATGTTGTAGAAAGCTGTGAGATATTAGTGGAGAGGATGGCATGAAGGTGTTTTGCAGCTGATGGAAGAAACCAGCTGCACCTTAGACATGCAGTTAACCTTGGAGTCTGGGAGATTACAAGTCTGAGAGTGGTTTTCATGAATGGTGTTTTGGAGAAGTTCAGGTAAATATTATCAGCTTGTCAGAGATCTTTTTTTAGTGATCATATTAAAAACTTCTGCAAGGGATTTGGTTTTATGATTTGTCTTGGAACTGAGACATGTGTCCAAACTGAGGCTAAAGTGATAAGTTTGAGTTCTAAAATGAAAAAAAGCAGTATCTACCTTGACACATTGCTAGATTGCCTCTCACACTGCTGGTGTGTGTATGCAAGTTTGTTTTTTATAGTATTTTCCTCACTTGATTTATCAAACCATTTTCTCTGTAGTAACCATTTCATATTATTAATGTCATATGTTCTGCAAATTCCTAACACATTTTTCTAATGGTACTGTAACAAAGTTATCATCTCTGTAAAATTTTCTTTGTTTTTTTATTTTCCTAATCTATTTTTAAAAGGCAATCAAGCAAGCACTTGGAGTTATTAATCCTTTAGAAGTATAATCCCAAATATCTATATTAGTTAAACATTGGACACACAGATGAACAGAAGTGCTCTGACATGAAATTTATTTAATACTTGCTAATATTTGAGAGTATTGATAGAAGATTGTACACATTTCATTTATAAGCTCTGGACCAAGTAAAAGGACAAGAGATTAAACTGTATGAAATTTGGGGAGCATATTTATGTTTTGAACAGCAATAGCATCACTCAGTTGTATGCCATTGATCAACAATTAATTTCTATGTCTTGTTCATAAAGAAAAAAACCCAACCCAAACCTACTAACTTCTCAGTATAGATGCTAAGATTTACTTCTTCAACTTTGATATAATTACTGATGGCAATGAATCATGGTGTCTGCTTGCCTGTAGTTTACATGTTTATCTGCATATCAATACATTTGTGTTCAACCTGAAAATCTAGCCATGACTAAATCTTATAATATATAAAGTTTCTCATTTCTGTGCCTGCAACTAAATTGGCATTTACTTAACAACCACAGTTTATTTTAAAAAAGGGACTTACTTGTTAATAAAATAAATAATTGAATAAAATAAAAATCCTGTACATATTTTCCTTTGGTATAGTCCTGTTCAAGCTGCCATTGACTTCAAAGGGCTTTGGACTAGGAAATCTCTGTGTTGAACATCTTTCTTTCACGTGAACATTTGAAAACGACTTACAGCTAAATGTTTTCATTTTGTGTTACCTTTTATGAACACCTTGACAAGAATTATCTCAGTGCAATATTGAGATAGTTGATGGCCCAGGAATGGGAAAGGCTAGAATACCTGTTTGTTTTTATTTGTGAGTCTGAAAGCTGCTGGGGTCTTAGGTGTGACTGGCTGATTAGAGCTGTCTCTGCTGCCACAAATTTGCACGGTGTTGGCAACATTGCTGGGGTCAGCTGTAGGATTTGAAACATAAAACCTCAGCTGAGTGTTTGGGGCTTGTGGTACAGCTGAAGCAAGTATTGAAGAATGTATTTAGGGCCGATAGCTGGGTGTGCAGCTGCAGTGTGAGCTGTGGGCTGAGAGGGTGGAGGGAGTGTCATTGCCAGAGTGGGTCTGGAATGGTCAGACAGGGAAGTATGCTTAACACAAATTTCTGGAACACATCTTTTTTTTGTCTTTTATTTATTTTTTCATTTCAAGTTTTCCTGTGCCACAGCGGAGATTGCTTAATCTCTGTAGCATTTTCCAATGTATGATTATCAGCCAGCCTTTCTATGGATCTTGCAAATCGTAGATGGGTTTTTCATGGTAATGGCATGCACATTATACTTTACAATTTTTTTTTTCAATATTTTTTCAGCTTTGTTCAGATGTACTTTCATTTTTCTCTCAGTCTTTACCACCAATTTTTGTCCAGTCTACCCTATCACTACACCTCTGTTCTGTCATATCCTTACCCTGCCAGTCCAATTCAGCACAGGTCCCCTGTTGGATTAGAAAACCTCTCATTCAGAGGTTTGCTGTTCTCTCCTGACAAGCTGGCAGTCAAAGCTTCCTTTTTGTGAGTAACCCTATGCATTATTTTAAATCTGATAGAGCATTTCTGCCAGAGAGCCTTCATCAGCATAATGTGTCTCTTTTCTCTCATCTCAGTCATCCGCTTCCTCTGCATGTCCTATTGCATTCATGGGCCTCAGCATGCTGTTCTGAAGTGTCTTGGCAATGGACTTCATCTCCTGCAGGGAGAGGAATCACTGTGTCCTAGCTTCCTGCATCTCTTGATGTGGGATTGAGTTTCAGTAATCAGGACACAGCTTGTGCAAGAAGACTGGTATTTCAATTTCTTCTAGATGAGTAATGTTCAGAATAAAAGTAGAGTACAAACTTTAAACCTTAGCAGTATGGAGTGAAGAAATGCAATTGATTGCTCCATGTAAATTTCAAGTTTCCAAATATTTTCCTTCATGTCTTTAAAAGTCTTCTCCCACAAGTAACTGTTGTACTCGTCTTTTTGGTTCAGAAGGATTCATGATTTATTATTTTTAAAAGCACAAACTAAGTAAAATAACAAACAAATACTTTGTTTATATTATGAAGATTCAAAATAGCACAATTAACCCTTGTGGTGAATTATACCCTTTCTGGTACTAGCACTCTACATATGGATCCTCTAGTCTCTACTTAAAGAATTATTAAGGAAGTCATAATTAATAGTACTCTACAAAATCAAGTCTAGTGCACCAGGTAATAAATGTAAAAGGGTATATTTTTAGTGTGGAAAACTGTTCTTTGAGTTCTGCCTTCCCAAGTTTCAGTACTGATCAATTTAGAATATATTTATCTGCAAATCTCACACGTGGTTACTATTCTATGTTATACTCTACAATCATTATGTGTTTCATTGGCTCCCACATTTTTGGTTTACATCATATCTGCTCAGATTTATTGTAACTTAAATCAGTTAAATGACACCCTGTCATGCTTCCCTCCTCTGTATTGGTTCTCTGTCCTTACCAGCTGCATAATCTTTTTATTGTTACCTTTCCATTCTCTTTGCTTCCTCCACACATCTTCCCTGCTCCTGGACCATGTTTGTTATAGGAAGTTCTGCAAGTTAAGAGCCAAAATAATTAGAATTTTGCGGCACTATAAGTATCAAATCTGTAGATTTTGTTTTAATTGTACTTAATAATCAAGATGCAGCTTTCTGCCATTGGTCTTTTTTTTTTTTGCTTACATTGTCTTAGGGTCTAGCTAACAACAAAGCAATTCACTGTGCTCTCTTCTGGTTTTGTCAGTCAAATCTGTCATAAAGCCTGTTGCTTTTCCACAGATAATTTCAATTAACCTCCCTCATGTTTTTCTTTCAATTTGACTTGTACCTGTTTATGATCGGCCACTGCCGTGTGTTCAAGTTGCATAAATGTCAACTTCTAACCTAGTTCTTTATTAAAAGCCTTGTTATGGCTGAATGATATGGAATCTCATAAGGAAAATGATAATAATGCAGCAGCTATCAAATTCATGCATCAGAAATAAAAAAAGATTCATTTGCCCTTATTAAAAGACCTCAGAATTTTCTCTTCCAGGTAATCATTAACAGTGCCCAAAGAAGAAGCAATGGGAAACACTGAAAGGTACCTACTGTTTGGTAGTTATTTGAGCTGAACCTTCAGAATATCAGGCTGGTGAATGGTCACCATTCAGGCTCCACAAGGTTGTATCTTAGGGCCAGTGCTCCTCAACATCTTCATAAACAATTTGGATGCAAGACTCAGTGGGATATTAAGCAACTTTGCAGATGATACAAGTGCTTGACAGATGATACAAGTGCTTGCTCTGTAAATTCATGCCATTTACAGAGCCCTCTCATCAAAATGGACCAAATAATAATTTGCAAAAAATTACTAATGTTTGCATGCAGAATGCAAGCAATGCATTGGGGAAAGCATCAGAATTTCACTGTGATTTTTTCAATTGTGTTATCTTTCTGTTGGCACGTGGACTAAAGGGGTCCAGAGATGTAGAGGCACAGTTTGCATATGTCTTGGCAGTCCTTGAAGTTCAGGTTTCCACTCTAATTTCCCACTGTATGCTAAAGAGTCTTCCTGGGTGTTATTTTTTAGCAGAAGACGCATAACTACTTGATGGCTGTAAGATTAGTTCCTCCTCTGGACCCTGTAACTGAGCTAAGGTTACACTGCAGCATATTAAATGAATGAAGCAATATGCTGGAGAACTGGGTATTTAAGATGTTTTATACTTAATTTCTAGATTTGCTACTGTGTTTGGCAAGAAAATCTTTACTATTATTGATTTAAGTTAATGCTTACCTTAGGTTAAAACATCATGCATATAACTCTTACTGCAGTAGCATAGTTATCAATTACATACATTACTGACATCTTTGTACATGAGTGAGAAAGTGAAAGAGAAAATTTACCTAATCTGCCCATTCTTACTGTTAGATCAGGAGATGTCTCATTCAGATCCACATGCTCTTCAGCCTGGACAAGTTGATTTCTTAGGTCTTTTCTGTCAGCCTTCATTAGCATAAAATTTCATTTTAGCCGAATGTCTTAATTTTTAAGCTGATTTTCACTTGAAAGTGTCCCAGAAAGTCAGATCTTAATTTTTGTGAGGATAATCCTGTTTCTCCTTTTTTAAATCATAGGCTGACCATATATCTTCATTATAATAAAAAATATTTTATTTCCTGGAAGACACAATACCCTCTTGTTAAACCAGTATGTCAGGCACTTGATTAAGGAGAAATAACTGTCATGCAGAATTTTGGTGACTCACTGGCATGTTTAAGTGTAGGAAGCCTTATACCAGATTTTGTGTTCTGTCACTTTAATGTCTAGGTGGAATAAATATATATATCTTACACCTTGATTGAGAACAGATGCGGTGGTTTTTAACCAAAGATTGTGATTCACCCATTGATCATAAACCTCTTCATTCTACACACTCAATCATTCCTCTTTTTCTGTTTACATAGTATAAAAGTAGAATATTCCAGCAGAGCTAATCAACTTCAAACAAACAAAAGATAATACTGTTTCAAATAGATAAATGCTAAACTCTGTTTTAGAATTGCATCACTCCAAATACTTGAGGTTTTTTTCACTTGCTTTTTTTCACCTGGTATTTTTAGTAAGGGGAGAAGTATAATCTTCATTTACCATGGAAGTTCTGATGATTATACACAACTTAAGTTTCTCTTTCTAGCTATGAAGGCTACACCTTGACAACGATATATAATTTTGTTAGTGAAAACAACCAGCAACATAGATGAGGTTTACAGATGATATCTAACTGCTGTTCTAAATTAATAATAAATAATAATAAAAAAAGAAACTAAGCATAAAAAATAGCAGCAGTACTTCAATTTCCAATATAAATAGTCCAAGAAACAACATTTAGCCCAGCTTGACAAGGTATTAACAGCATGAAGTCTTTGCTTAGATTTCTTCTCTTGTATAATCAATATACAGTGCAGCACAATTATATCAGCTTACCCTGCAGAAAATTGTCATTAATGTTTTTCAAAAGTCTTTTGGACAAATTGCACCATTTGTAACATACATCCATTTCCTTCAATTTAATTTACTTACACTGGTTGCTCCCTTTTTCTTGACAGAATTAATAGTCACCAAAGTTCAGTAGCTCTGTGCTCTCAACTAGTTATCAGTGTACTGTAGACAGTGCTGGGGTTCCTGTGGTTTGTTCTTTGTTTGTTTGTTTCCTTCTTTATTTCTACTTTTCAATTTTTTCCAGGATTCTTGAAATCCTTTCTCTTCTTCCATGTGCCTGCTCTCAGTCCAGCACTTCTATTCCTGTTTGCACTATTTCTCCTTACATTCCTAACAACTGAATGAGTCTTTTGTGGATCTGTGCTTCATTACTACCCAGTTTCATTGAGATGGGATAGTATTCAAATCCCATTTTTTTTCCTTCTAGGTGAAACAATAGAGTTGGCTTGTTGGACATAGGCAATATGCTTCTCACTCCCATGTGATTTATATTCTCAAATGGGGCAGTGCTGAATACTAACAATGCTCAATTCCTCTTATTAGCTCTTCTAATGAAAAAAAAATTCTAAAACAGCCTGGGATAACAGCCACATGATGCTGCTCTTCAGCCATAGGGCTGGGGTCATACAGCCCAAAGTGTCTGATTTGGGAGGGGAATCTCTGGCAGAAAGAGAACAAATCAAACTGACTGCACAGAGCTCTTTCACCAGGACTGTGAGCAGGGATGTGCTTGAGCTGATGATGTGGGAGCCTGCCCAGCGTGAGTTATTGAGGTTGGACTTTTTCCAAAGACCGATTTCTGTGAAAATCTGTGGTGTTGCTACAAGATTTTGCCATGATGAAAATGTCTGTACAGGCTACACAGATACCCTAGCAACCCTCAAGGGAAGCCAAAAGCTTGGTATTTCTGCCTTTTTATGAGAAGACACACACTATGACTCTTGGCTAGATTTTATTAATCCATGAGGAGATCTGTCTTGTTAGGGATTTGGTTATATGGTTGTTTGGTTGTTTCTTTATTAAGTACTAGCATACTATCTATTCCTGGAAACAGTAGATACATATGTTTGTAAAAGCAATCTCTGTGCACATATTTAGCCAGGAAACAATGTGAGCTGATTAGGAACTACTTATTGTGTGTTTTTCAGAGTGGCCATACAACAACTAGTTCTCTTTTTGTTATCCTAGACTTTCAGGACATGGATACTCCCACCCAAAAATGATTTTAATGTTTTAATATCACTAGACATTTTATCCAATGTCTGTCCAAAATAAAGAAAAATATATTTACTCTATTTATAGTTTGTAATATTAATTTAATAGTGTTCTCATTTTACTGTGGTTTTGTTTTTTTTCCCTGATCTATTTAGTAGCCATTCCTGCCTGCAGCAGCTACAGAATAGGTCATGTCTAAGTCAAATGCTCCACCAACCTGTCTTTTAAAGTAGAGACTTGACTTTAGTGATTGATTGGTAGAAGTCTCCTGACATAATGATAAAAATTTGAGCCCTCAAGAACTTTTCTGACTAGCTTCAAATGATAAGAAGTGTTGCATGCAGTAACACCAAAGTCAGGAGACAATAGCTGGCTGATGCATTTTCCTTCCTAATCAACTTTCTATGACAGGTAACATAAAAGGTTCATTGGTTAAAACTAGAAACGGACAGGACCAGTCTGAATTATAGATACTAAACCAAATATTTCATATTAACACTAGTGCTGGAATACTAACACTGATATATGGGGATAAAAGCCAAAATTTGCTGTGAGAGGGAGAGAAATTAGGGAGCCACAGAGACTGCAGTTCTAGTAAAACCTAAGAATAAAAAGAAAACAGCTGTCCTTACATTTGAAAGAAGAAGGAGAAATAGAGATATAGAAGACCTAGAGAAAGAGAGGTATGAAGAGTGATTTTTTGAGGGAAAAGATTAAGTCACAGAAAAAAAGAGAAAAGAATGAGAGACCCTGTGAAGAGAAAAGGAAAACAAAAAAGGAACAGAAGAGCTTGTAGTTATCAATGTCAGTCTGATATCCACTCACACTCCCATCACCTTTTGAACTTTTTAGTTTTTCTGAGTTTGGAATATTAAAACGTTGTCTCAACACACAGAAGATTCATGTTCTGGTTTAGGACTTTTTGTTGTTTTTTGGGAGGTTGTTTGTTTTGTTTTGCTTACAGTCACATAAAATGACATTGCAAATTTGATGTCACTTTCAAGAAGAGCTATCCTTGATGCTTTTATGTCACTATATTATTGTTATGACTGCAAAGAGATAAGCAGAATTTCTCTTTTCAAGATTTTATATATGTGTGAGACATATATTAATAAATGTATTAAAATAATATTTGTGAAATTTTTGAAGGAAAATATATAAATATGAACTCTAAAAGGGATAAAATAAGTATTTAAAATAATTTAAAGAATGATTATTATGTCTTGAAGAGATCTGGGAATTTATTCAATGTATTGTAATAAAAATCAATGGATTTTTTATATACATACGTACATACATATATATATATATACATATATATATATATATATATATATATTAGGTTTTGATGGGAAAATTCAGCTAGTGTTTAGTCTGATTTCTACATATTATCCTTGGAGTGACTGGTTCAGCAAACCATGGGAGGAGAAAAGCAATATTGGGCACAGTTATTCCTAAGCCTGTGACACTTATGGTGTGGCTTGAAAAATCTCAGCTACTACTGCTGAGCTAGCCATACTAATACTTCCCATTTATGTAGCATCAACACGTCTCAAAGCACCAAGTAAATGTTTAAAGGATATCCCACCCTTTTGCAGATGGAAAACCTGCTGTACAAAGGTTATGATTACAAAGCAATTTGATGATACACACAGGAAAAGAAATTATTTCTGGTCACTTGTGTCAGATAGGTGTGCACCATTTTATTTTTCTGTCAGCATTTTTTCACTCTTTATTTTTGTCCTAATATAATTTCTAATTTCATCTTTATTTCTCAACATCCATCTTATTAAAGGAGTTGAGCCCACTTATGACAGACACTTAACTACTCCTGTTCAGGGAGCTCTCTTTTTTCTCTTGTATTCCAATGTTTATTTTTTTTCCTAGTGATTTTCATATGGCCTTAGTAAAAAATCAGATGTAATCAGAAAATTAAGTGTAATTTATAAGACTCTTCAAAATTGTTCTTACCAACAACTAATGCCCAGCTGGTTGTTTATTGATGGCAAGAACAAGGGGAGAAAGAAAAAGAGTTAATACATAAAAATATAATCTCTTCAACAATAGAATTTGAAGTGATCATTGATACCACTTAATAAATGTTTAGTTAACCACTTGTTTTTCTTCTGATGTTTACTTTTATTAATAGATCAATAGAAAATTTGTAAATTATGTAATCAATAATTTATTTTTCAGCAATCAAATGCTATTATGTATTATTTTGGTATGATAAAAGATAGTACAGGTTCTCAAAATTCTGAAGTAATTTAAAGTTTGAACAAGTTGGAAATATTTATATACAAACCTAAATACTTCAAGCTTCTAAATCAGACATGGGGATTTAAATCCAAATATAAATATTAATTAGAAATAATTTTCTGTGTTTAATTCTTTTTTCAGGACCAAGGAGCGGACTTTTGTACATGTTCTATAACCTTGCAAAGAATTCTTACAAAATCACGTCCAAACCATANATTCTTTGTCTCTGGGAATGCCAGGGCTATCTGGCTCAGTGGGTGAGTGAGAATAGTGCCTGACACCGGCACGGGTGTGAGAAGAGCTGTTCTGTGCAAGCACCAATGCAGTGCTGGCTGAAGTGATCCCTCAGACGCCTGAGAGACACTCTCGGTAAAAGCAGAGGCTTATTCCACCCCCTCCTCACCCACGGCATTAATAACTTAGAAATGGCATTTGTGCTATAAGAAAGTCATAGTTCTCATTCATCTCTTCATCTCCTAAAATCTGAAGTACTGCCAACAGCTGTGAAGAAAACTTCCTATGAAATTAGGTATCATACAGAGAGGAAAAATGTCTATACACCTGTCTTAACATCATTATGAAAGCCAAATATAAGTGCCTTGAAATACATCTTTTTAAACATTGTATCTTAAAATACATGCATTTTTAAACAGGTCCAAAGAGGCAATATTTCAATATCTGGCTCTGCCATAGGAGAGGTACTGCCAGGTTGAGGGAGCTGATCCTTACCATTTCCTCAGTACTGGTGAAACACATCTGGACTGTTGGGTCCAGTGCTGGGATCCTCAGTTCAAGCAAGAAATAGAGAGGGTGGAGTGAGTCTAGTGAGGGGCCCGGAATATGATCAAGGGACTGGGGCATCTGGCATATGAGAGACTTTGATAACCTAGAATATTTAGCCTCAGAGTGGAAAGGGTTAGGGTGGTGATGGGATCTTACGTGCATAAATAGCTAATAGAAGGAAAACAAGAAGACAAAACCTCTTCTCAGTGGACTGGGTACAAATTAAAACCAGGCAACTCCTTAAACATAGAAAAGACATTTTTTTACTTTGGGAGTAGTCAAGCACTGGCACTGGTTGCCCAGAGAGAATGCAGAATTTCCACCCTTGAAGGTGTTAAAAACCCATCTGAGCACAGTCCAGAGTAATCTGCTCTAGCTGAAACTACTCTGAACAGGGGGTTTGGGTCAATGATCTACAGAGATGCCTTCCAGCCTCAACTGTTCTGTGACTCTGGGAAGAGGGGTTTAACTTCCAATTGTGTACAAAACTAGTTCTCATGTTATTTTGGTATTGCCATATATTAGCTCGTCTCTTGAGATGGTTTATGTATATTTTTTTATATTGTTAAGCACATAATTTTTGTATATGTAATGCAATTGAATGCAACATAGTGATTATGCAGAGGAAAGAGTGAGGGAGAAAAGGAGGAAGAATCACAGCCAAGCTCATAAAACACAGATCATATTGAGGCTGGGGAAAGAGATGAGGGAGAAAACAATTCCCAAGTTCAACACTTGCATTTTATTCAGGTAAATAGACTAATGTAGCAAGACATTTGGAATCAAAAAGTAAGGGAGGAAAATTGGCTGCAATGTGTGCTTTAAAAAAAATCATACAGTTGCACAATGTCATCATGCTGGACACGGCTGATGACATTGTAAGAGCAGTAAATATTCAGTGGCATTCTGCAGTTTTGAAGTGTGAGATTAAGAAACAAAGCAAAGTGATTGAAGTGAATTAATACAAGAACTAGACAGAGGTCACATGGACACTGCTGCTTATACTATGGCCTCATTTGTGATACAAATTCATAATTCTTTTATCTTTTTCTATTCTTTGACATGCCATGTAGAAGCAGAAGTCAGTTTAGGTTGTTTCATATGTTGGAATTTGTTCTTCAAGACGGATTAAAAGTTACAGGCTTTTAAAATATATATTCTCATAGAATCTGGTAAAATACAGGAAAAATATTTCTTAGGATTCTATTTATTCAAGGACTGTACACAGAACTGGAGATTTGTAAAAGAAAAAGCATAATCTGAAATATTTAAATCTGTCCAATTGTGATTCTTGGAGAGAGAGCAGTGAGAAATCATTCCTGATTTCCTCTAGAGTTATAGAAGGGAGCTTACAAGATCTGATATCCCAACTAATAAGTTCTATTGAATGGAAATAATGCTTGATGAGCATTCATTTTCAGAAACTCCAAATAGCACAGTTTGTCTTCTGGAAGTTTATTTGCTGAAATATATTCTCACATTGTACACGGTCAATAAAATTTTACAGAGAAGGGCAGAGTTCACTATCCATAAAATTTGTTCAGAAAAGTTTAGGGGAAAGAGAAGACTGACCATGGACAGTTTTTGGCCAGGGACACCAACACTGTTGAAATATGTAGCAACTCAGGATTCCTTTTCAGCCTTATAATAGCATCTGTGTCTAAGCTGGAATTCAGGATCTTCTCCGGATGTCCGTTCATGGCTTTCAGGTCTGTACTGGGAAGATGGGATTAAGGAGAAAAAGTGACAGATATTCTTGCAGGAATAATCCAATTTCAGCAGTTGACAGCACAGTTCTTGAAACTTGTGACATGGAATGAAATAGAGAGATTGCTCTCATTAGAATAGACTTAATTCAGTGCTCAGAGAAATGGTCATTGCTAGTAAGCAGACAGTGAAGAACACCAAAACAAAGTCTGTAGCTAGAAAAGAATGCTAAAGCAGAGTGGGAACTCTGATGCATGTCCCTGCTGTAGAAAGCACAAAGGTTCCTAGTGTCTCTGAGATGAGTAGGAGCAGCAGTAAGACCAAGCTGGATGACTCCACCATCCGACAAGGTGGTACCAGCCAAGGACACCTCTTCCTTTCTTTTTCAGTCAGCAGACCATTGAGTTATCAGTTCATATTGATCAGCTCATGAGGAAAAATATCTCATTTACTGCTGTGAGATACCTTTCTTGGATCTCACTACTAGCTGATTTAAATTGAATTTTAGGAAATGTTCTGAGAGAGAGGAGCAAGTCCTTCTGCCAGTTATGTAGGAAGTCTGCAGTGTCACAGATGCTCAAACCCTAAGGTCTCAGAGTTGGACACATTAGTGGAAACATTCATTTTCTATATTTCAAAAAGTAGGATAGGGTTGCTGCTGAAGCAAATATTCCCTCAAGGATCCATTGAGCATGACACTGGCAAATAAAAATTATGCCCATTGCTGCACTAGTCCATATCAGCAATGACCCCAGATTTCTCAATAGACCTTTCAGGAGGAACAAAGCTTGAAACCAAGAGGCATCTACATTTCACACCTTCAAAAAGATAAAGGCAACCTTCCTTCCACCAGGATTTAAGTTTATCACAGTTGTTTGTTTGCTTGTTTATGATGATTCTTTTGCAGTGCTGAAAACAAACTAGTTTATGGGTTGCTACAACCATTAGCTGAGAGAACTGAGAGGGAGCTAAAGAGGAGTTAGGAAAGCTTTATTGTCTAAATCTTCATCTCACATTACAAAGAGACTTGGGACATACATACACAACCTAAATTCTTCCACTAGGAAATAAGAGTTTTCAGGTTCCAAATGCAGCAGGACTAGACAGACAATGCATTTTTCACTTTTTGAATCATAAAAAGACTGAAAACCTGATGAAACGTTTTTTAATTATCCACATTCCTACTCAACCTCAATCTCTGGTAATGTCTCCATGTCTGGTCAATGAACTGAAGAGCTGGGACACAACCATCTCAAAAGGACTAGAAATATTGCAAGAAAACAATGATTGATTGAAAAATCTTTCTACATGTTTTCAAGGAGAGAGGGATAGTTTTAGCCGGGGAAAAAAAAAAAAAAAGACCCAAGGGAAAAAAAACCCTAAAATTATCTGCATTTCTCATCAGTTGAAAATCAAAAGACAGGTTTTTAAAATTCTTTTTAACAGATAGAAAGTTGAGTGGATAACTCTTATGTAATAAGGTCTTGGCTTTGACTTTTTATCTCATTCCCAGAACTTAAGTATTCTCACAGTTAGGATAGATTTTGCTGTATGTAAGAGTCCACTGGGATTTGCTTTATGTCACTTGTGCATTTCTAGATAAAATTCTAGGGTTTTCAGAGGGGATATTCTTTATTAATTTAAGATTTTATAAATTTCTTACTACCTTAAGTAGATCTTAATGCTTGGATTTCCTCTGGGGTTTTTTTTTTCTTTTTTTTTTCCTTTCTTATTTGCCAGGAGGAGTTGGAATTCTCGCACCATAAGCATCAACAGGACCAAGATTTCTTTGCTGTCCAGATATAAATGGAATTTAAACATCAATATTTCACAAGTGTGTGCATATACACAAACAGACTTGCACTAAAGCACCGAATAGTTTGAGATCATTTCGATTAAGGTTAGTTCAGAGCTCATTGTTACATGTGATTTCACTAAGTGATAATTTAACACACTAAATTACCACTCTCTTCCTCATAGAAAGTGACACTTATGACCACATAATAAAATACTTTATGGCCTGTTGTTCAGATTCATAATTCCACTTTGCAGTAGGAAGAGGAAGCCACAAGTCATTCCAGGGGAGCTGCCATTAGGGGATGTATTGCCTTCCCAGCCCATGCGTTGAGATTAAAAACGCTGACAGCCTCTCATCTGCAGATGGCAGAACCCTCTAAAGCTGTTGAACTGGCACTCAGTCAGTTGGCTTTTGATCTGGCTGTTCAGATATAAGAGCCTGTTTAAGCAGCAAAGAAAATAGGCTGTTCAGTTAGTATAAAACCCTCTTCCGATGGGCCTTTGTGTCTTTATCTATTCCTTCAGCTGCTTTTAATTAATGCTTTGAAGACACTGTGTATTTTGGATTTAAGGGCAAGAATAACTCTTTCTAACTCAGCTCCATGTGAAACATCTTGATGCTGTGCAGCAGCCCTGTTTTTCTCCAGTGAACCACCCACACGATAACTTATGACTAAATTTCTTGAAATAGGTACAGATTTTCTTATTTAACAAGGAATACAATCCAAATCTATTTATGGCTGTTTGGAGAATCACAGTTTAGTGTAGAGTGAGTGTATAGATAAATAAAAGGCTGTTTCACTGTTTGGTACAGAACAACCATTAAATTCAAGGGGTTATGGGAAAGCCCAGCAGCCTGTAGTTTGCAGGGAATTATTGCGATCTTTCAGGATAAATCCCTAGTTCAAATATATTGACACTACTATTTTTAATTGACTGCCCAGTAGATGCAGTGCAAAGCAGTGGTGAGCACAGAGCTCTTCTGCCATGGGGAAAACAAATTTCCCTGCTTTGCTGAGATTTGTGGTTAATCTGTTTAAATAATATAAAGGAAACAAAGAAAGAAGTGTAATTGAGTTCAAAACATAGAAAGGGAGAACTTACCAGAGAAAGCAGCAGTTGTCAGGGCACCATGGGCCTAGGGGCACCCCTGGGCCAGGAGCAGTGGGACCCTCCAGGGCAGAGTTTCCCAGATGTAAATGGTCCCACTGTCCCAGTCAGCAGCAGCACAGCCAGCAGGCACCAGGCAGTCCCACCCAGCTGTCCCACACCTCCCTGGGCACTGTCCCTGCTGCGGTGGCCCTGGGGCAGGGGCTCGTGGGGAATAGAGACATTAGGAGAACAATCCTTAAGAGGTGCAGCAGAGAGTCTTCAGGACAGTAAATTGCATGGGCATACAGGAGAGAGGTTTGAACCTTCATACCTTGAAAAATCCCATCATAAAGAATTTAACATGAAAAAGGTTTGCACTGAAAACACTGAAAAGAATAAAAAAAAAGTAAGATAAAATACCTTAGGGGAGGCTGTTAAAGGTTGAAAGTTATAGTCCTTCACATTTCATTTTCCAAGTTAGCACTTAGTGAACAAATAACGGAATAAGTATTGTTGAGTAGTACACCATCATGCACTCGAATGAAGCACTTGACTATGAATGAAGTGTGCAGCTAAGAGAGAGCGAACTGAAGGAATAAAAGTGTAAAGACTGAAAATAATTTATTTGTTTCTTTGGTTTTCAAGGAAGATTGTTACGGAGTTATCTCATTGTAGGAAAATGCAGTAATCCATTGTTTAACAAAAACCAAGCAATATAAGCAAGCATTTACCTTGCTGTTACAAGTACTGTTATCCAAACACTTAAAGTCATCTCTAATCTGTTAAAATTTTTGTTAAAGCATTTACAAAGATCAATTAAAAGAACTTAAAATATTAACACATACCAAAACTGAGAGCAGTATAAATATTTATATATATTTAAAATACAATTTTTCTGGGAGATATTTACCTTTCATGTGCAATCTTAAGCAGCTTGTCAAACACAAAGGCAGCAGACTTGTTATAGTATTCCAGCAACAAAGCAGTGTTGGTGTCGTACAGCAGCTGACAACTCTGTCTTGCTCTCTATTGTGCTACAGTAGGGTTGAACAGATTCACAAAGGACTGGACAGATTGATGTGTGCACAGAGATTGGCAGCTGACAGACTCGTGCTGGGCTGTGGACAAGGGGAGGGTGGAAGCAGAGAAGTCATGCTATCTGGTGGACTCTGGAAGATCTAGGTGTATTTCTCCCTCACTTTTGCCTCCAGCTCAATTAAGTTTTTCAGTAAGGATAACTGGAGCATGTGAAACCAAGAATTCACTCACCAAGGCTGCTGATACAGAACCTATGGATTCCTATATGTTTGGGAGATTTGCTCACAAATTTATTTCCTAATATTTGTATCATGGCTGCTTCTGGTAAGAACAACCAGAAGGTTCACCTCACCATGGCAGCTTCTAGAGCAAGCAGTGTGTGCATTCATACACACATATGTATCTCATTTTGGGTTCCAGGACCTTAGTTTTCCATTTGTGAAAGTCAGAGATATGGACAGAGTACACTGAGCCTTCCTTGCTCTGCAAATGTCTAAACTTTCTTCCTTCACAACAAAAACATAAAAGGGGTAAATGTAACTGATCCATAGGTAGGCATGAGCCTGATATAGGATCAGGGTGCTGTGATATTCAGAGATTTACAAACACAACTAGAGTTACCAATTTGCCTATAGTCCTTTGTAATGGAAGTAAAAAGGAGAAGACCAAGTTATTACGTAAATTTAAATATAGAAACAGGTTAAGGCTGTGTGTCTAATATTGCCTATACATGTTTAGAAATCCAGTGTTAGCCCTTCATGTTTTGCTTTTCATGTTTTTCTATGGGCCTGACTTTTATTAAGAGACACTTGGAAATGTCTTATAGCTACTCCATTGTATGCAGTAGAGTAGCATACCAGCAAGCTTTGTTTTGGTATTATTTTAACCTTGAATTCAAATTCTGCTGCTTTTTAGAGTTCAGTTTTGACTACTGAAAGGAGTGAAGTGTGCAAAACACAGCTTGTAATTTCTTTATGTTCTTCTTCTACCTGGAGAGAACTACTCAAGAGTCTCCTTTCTCCCTCCAGGGAAAGCTGAACATCATCCTTTCAGCCTGTGCTGTTCTATTGTGATGTGAAGATTCTGTTTTTGCTCGTCATCTTCCTCTAAAGAAGAAGATATTTCTCCATGTTCTGCTTCAAACATGGAACAGATTTTGAGTATGCTTGAGTATGTTTGAGAAAATACCATTTCTGTTTAATATTTGGCCTTATTTTTTATAGACATAAAAAACTTGGAAGCTGTGTTTTGCCATTCTCTTTCCTGCCAAGAAGGTGTATTAGTATTTACTTTCCATTTAAAATTCTATTACCTTTGAGTACACTGACTGTTGTTGCTGAGCTCACAGAAATGTTTGAAAGCTCTGCTTCAACTTTTTCCTCATAGGACATATTAGGACTGTATTAACCAATTATGATGCTGTGAAACCTAGGTCAGTTAAGACAATCAGTTATTGGCTTCTCCAGGCCTACTTCTGTGAATTTGTATTTTAAAATTTTGATAAAATCCTAACTTCTTATCCTCTCTGTCCACAGACTTTTTTCCTTCCTTTTTTTCCCTTTGCAAATTCAGTGCATCCAGACTTATTTAAAAAAAAAAAAACCACAAACCTCCCATGGAGTGATTCTTGTAGAATGGAATTTTGTAATTGATTTCAAATCCTCCCTTGCATATGCCACATTGTGGTCTCCTGTCAGACTTTTCCCATTCTCAAATACCTCCTTTCTGAAATAACATCTGTGATAAAGCTATCACTTAAAAATATTCCAAAAAAGAAACATCAAGATAATTGCTTACAGCAAACTTAATCATATTTACTACAGTAAAGTTGACTAGATTCATGCATTTCCATTGTTGTTCTATCCACAAAATCACCTCCAGAATATTGTTTTATAAGGAGATAAGGAGTGGAAAAAGAAAATTCCAAACAAACTGAGAAAAAGCACCCCAAAGACATATTTGTTTCTTCAAAGTACAATTGTCTTTCCAGAGTTACTTTAGGCTGTTATGAAAGCTGAGTATATTTGTTCCAGAAGCAGTGGCCCAGTAAAGCTCAGTATTGCAGTCCTCAACATGAAATTAAAAGAACATCAAAGCCCATTTTTTGTAGGAAATAACATTTGCTTATAGTTTAACTATCCATAAATACTACCTAAAAAGTGGTGACAATTTTTTTTTTTTTGAGATAAGAGACTGCAATAGAAAAATAATGTTGGTAATTTTCAGATATTCTTTTCTTCCTAATGTATTATTTTTCTCCTACTATTCCATAAGTGTTTCTTAGAGAATTGAAAACAGCCAGAGCGATATAAAAAATAGTTATAGTGAAATCCCAAACCATTTCTAAAATACACTTCTGTTCAGTATGTTGCTTAAGCAGAATACACATTGGGGTAGTATAAAAGGTTTATTAGCTTTTTTTATGAGTTACATAATTCACTTATTGCTTCACCAGTTCAAAGGGAAAAAAACAAACAAAAACAGCTGTCCAAAGCTCATAAGGACAAATGCATTACCCTGTTCTAACAAATTTTGTAATTTCCAATATATACTTAGATGCAGTCTTAGAAAAAAATTAACATTGATAAACTTAATTGGTTCAGTTATTCAGGAAGTACAGCTGTTCAGGAATAACTGCTTTTTCAATAATACACAACTTTTTCTCAAGTGTAGTCATGCTTGTTCATGACACACACAGCTCAAAACATCAAAATTGGCCAAAATAATTGCAAATTCTTTCAAAACTTTTTTGCATCAATCAGTTTCATGAAGAAAATTTTCAAGTTTATTTGCAGAAGAAAACGTCTTGGAAAGTAAGTTGATTTTCTATCACTATTTTAAAACATAGTAGGATGCCTTACATATTACACCGAGAGTTTTCAGAATATTATATTCTGTTAAATGTTGAATGCTAATTTTCAATAAAGCCTAAAACAATTTAACAATACTGCATTAGCTTTCCTAATACAGATTTCCAAGTGAAATGGAAGGGTAGTGACATCCGTCAGTAACCCACTGGCAACACAGAAAAGAGAATTCAAACTTATACCTCTGTTCTTAGGTGACAGTTGAAGCTGGAGAATAGACTGCTTGTATTCTGTGTTATAGTATCTTCAATGTCAGCTGATTTTTCACATGTATTAATAATTACCTGAAATACAAAAAAGTTACTGCCTACAGAGTTGATAAATATCATTAATTTTCAGTGGTGATCAGTACAGCAATAAATACTTGTTTGCCTCCATGAATGTATGTCTGGAAATTATTTCAGCTCATGTAAGTAATGAATTGTAAACCCCACAGTGTGGTCTGCACCTCTCAGAGTTCTGCCAAGACCACTTCCAGGTAGGGGATGAGAACCAAATATATTTGTTTAGAGTAGGGGAAGAAAGAATGTGGATTGCCTGAAAGTTTTGCAAAATTAACTTTGTTCATTTCAAGGAGCCCTTCCTTTCCATGTCACAGGGGATCTTTGCACATGAATGCAACCTATCCTAAAAGTCTATATATAGGCCATCAGGTGCTTCATAAAGCGTTAGCCAAATATGTGAGAGTAATCAAAGAAAAGTCTAATTAAACAAGTTGATCTTAAGCAAATATTTCAAGTGTCCTTGGGTCCAAATTCCTACGCAGCCTGTGTGTTTGAGAGGTGGAGATGGCAAGGGGAATTAATAAAGTATGATGTGTGAACACTTTCCTTTCTAAAATATAGCTAGACTTTGGAGCAGAAGAATCAAGGATTGAATGCAGAAGAACCCCAGAGATCACTCAATTAGAGTTGAACTAATAAAAAAAAGAGAAAAAAAAAAGAGAGAGAGAGGCAGAAAGTAACACTATCTTTTTGGAGATGTACAGAGCACAGAGCAACTCAGTAAGAGCCTTGTCTGCACAATGGTTGCTGGTAAAATGTAATAACAGATATAACAGGATATTAAAAAAACCCTCTTTGTAAAGAAACTGTGAGCGTATGCTGCACTCTTTCATGGAATGAGTAGCAAACCTAATCCCTGTTTGGGAGGTTTATTAGCCTTGGTGTATTGCACACAGCATTGCAATGTGTTTCTTGTGTTCTTTTGAAATTAATTTGAAAATAGCAGAAGCAAAACTAATCAAACACTTGTTTCCTCACAGCTTTATTTCTTAACTATTGCATGTAGCCAATTCTAATTAGATGTCAATGTAGTATTATTCTGGGATACAGAATGTGAAATTTTGATTTAGTAATGTTCTCTTCACTAGTTCAAATATTAAAAAGAAAGTAAAATCCCTAGACCTGTCCTCTTAAGGGATAGAGTACATCTTATTTGTATTCATGGAAACTCTGGGGGAATTGGAAATCTCTGAAACCAACTGGTAAAGAGTGGCACGTTTTTACATAATGGAAGATACACTGAATAGAACTTCAGTCATTATTGTATTATCTGATGCCAGTAACAATTTCAGCAACAGGTATGTCAGACTGCCCATCTGAAATACAGATAACATCAAAAGCTATCCAATATAGATAAAATTGCATGAGTCTGGTAGCCATTTTCAAACTGTGCTATGAGAAAATGAGACAGAAAAGAAGATAGGGTCATTCTCAGCAGGTGGCAAAACCATGCTTGTATCTGCTTTGCCTAGCAGCTCTGGGGATTCTGTGTACATTAGGAAAATCTGTGCATTTCCAGAATGTTGTGTACATGAATCAGATCCCAAATTCTCATCGCTTCTTTGTATCTCTGACACAGTTGAGAAACCTAATGAATCTGAAAATTCAAAAATCTGAGAAAAAAAGAGGGAGGCAAGATAGCCGTATTTGAGAGGGAGGCTATAGTAGTTGAAAGAATGCAATGGAAACTTTTTATTCTTGTCTTTTTGACCTTTAGATAGTCATGTGTATCATCTGAATTGTTGTTCTTCATCTGGAAAATAGCTATTTAAACCCAAGAAAAATGTTTAGGTGGCAAATTTCTTGCAATAGCACTTAAGCATCGTAAATTTCTACATTCTATCATCCATCCTGGATATTCCAGTACAAAACAAACTTCAAAAATTGAAGGAAACCTCACATCTTCAGACATAACACCATTTCTCTTTTGCCTCAAACATGGCTTGTTTCATTTGTCACATTTGAAAAATTAATAATAATCCACTCCTACTATCAATGTATTTGAATTCAACATTATTATCCTAGAAAAGCAGGTGTCTAATTCATATAGATGATCAAGACTTGTCAAGGATGTAATTTAAATTTAATAGACTGATTTGCTTTGTGTTCATTTTCAAGGTGAGGACCAAATTTGTAGCAACAGAAATCTTTCAAAAATATTCAGGAAAAGTCAATGATGAAGATCTATTGGCCCTAAAAACATGATTTGGTAATTGTATTCATCCAATTAACGTATTACCTGTATCTGTTAAAAATAAATCCAATCTTGAATATTTACTAACAATAACCTATGTTCAGCCAAAGCATTACAGATAAATTCATACAGCAGTATAACTATTCAAGAAGGCTCTAATCTGTTTACAGAGAGAATTGCAAGAAAAAAGCCAACAAAAGAGATCAAATATCTCCAATTTGATTATCTAGTTTGCCATTATCAACGTTTCCTTAGTGTTCTCTTTAGTTTAGAGTTCCTAATATAAACTGAAGTGCAGCCTGCAATTCTAGCTATATACAACCCACAAACAGCTGAAGTTAAATTCTCATGCTAGTGCTGTATAGCATGCAGGCTTGAGGATTCCTCAGGAACACAAATCTCTGGTCCAGCAGAATGGAATTCCACCAGAAGCTGACATTTCTAGGTCAGCACAGAACTCACCTGCCACAACAGTGGCACCTGGGGTTGGACCTTCATCTCCCACCTGCAGGCAATGCAGGTTATTTACCTGTGTTTCTCAGCTACAAGTTTTCTTAGGATTTGTTTTTCTACTGTGACTTGTAAGTATACCAATCTGTCCATTTTCCTATTTTACTACTATCCAAACTCTTTCTAGATGCAAAAATATACGAATTTCTTTTAACATAAATTCTAATGATAGCCCCTTTGTTAATGTTTTGTAGTGTATTTCATATACAATAAAAAAATATGATATTCAGAACAGTTCATTACAATCTGTAATGTTTTAGTAAATCAAAACACATTTACAAATAATGATTTTGCATCTACAACTGTAATACTCTTGATATTCTGAAAATGTGTCATTACTTACTAATTTGTCAGAGAAGTTATAAAGATTTAAAAAATAAAAGTAAAATAGGAATTAATGAAGCCACAAAATAATTTAAAGGGATATTACAACTCCCTTGTAGACTGAAATTTTATCTATTTATTTCAGGGATTTTTGCATTGCTCAGCAACTTAGAAAATTTCCTGGAAAATTTTTCAGATATATATAAATGATTATGACATTAAAGCATTAATAGCATACAAACAGATATGTATTTTTATATTATAAACACATTTGTATATTACAAAACTCCAACTACTTTAGTCCCATGTTACATAGTCTGCATAAAACTTTTTGAGTTAACATAGTGGAATGATGAAGTTCATAGCATCTAGCAATAGATTACTGTTCTCGGGGAAAAAGTGAAAAAAAAAAAAAAAGACATTTTCCATGGGGAAACAATAGAACATTCTGTTTCACTCAGTAACAAAGAAATAAGACCATTGTAGAAATGGTGGATGGGAGGTAGATTGAGGAGAAGGCATGAGGTGAGAAATCATGGAAAAGATTGATTATATAACAGCATTACACAAAATAAATAACTGTCTTTAAATTGCCCTGGAATTATTTTCTTCCTTTGTTCTTATTCAGAAAAAGTTTATAAAAGTAAAACTGCTTCTCCATTGTATTTTTTTTTTTCTATGTAGTCATCCAACAACTGTCAATGAAGTCATATTGAAAATCAGAATATCTTAAAGAACTCTTGGTGACCTATGGAAGAAAGTCATGTTTCACAAAGAATAACTGAAACAATTTTGACAACATTTTCAGAAGTGTCTATGTGTGACTATGGTTACTCCAAGGAGACTATGGTATTTCAGTATACATTAAAATTCTGAGAGAATTATATGTCAGTTTTAGTTACTTTAGATAGAAAAAGGTTTTACCTATTACACACACAGAACTTTAGTTCAAGTTTTGCATTAGAGGCCATCTTGCAAAAAAGTGGGTGATATTTTCAGAAATTATTTCAGACATGGTACTGGTAACATACCAGGAAGCCTTTATCCTTATTTTTCCATCTTCTTTCTATTAATTTAATTTTTAATTATACTGACAATGTTTGAGGTTTGTATTCACATAACATATGTAAAATATGTGGCATTGCAGTGCTTTATATATATATATATATATATATATATATATAATTTTATATATGTGTTAACATGTCTTAATATTTAAACATTTTCATATTTTTTCAGGACTGAATCTCAGGCTGCATTTTGCAGAATATTGTCCATAAGTGGGTTCCCTCTTTCTAGTTCTAAGGAAATGGGATACAGATGTAGTGGGATACAAGAGGAGCTATGAGCTTAGAGCTCTTTACCAGGCAACTGTCACAGAGAACAGCTAAAACAAAGAGGTCTAATAAGACGTAAGAGTGAAAGCAATTTTTGAGGCAAACATCCTAAAGTGTTTGCCAAGAAAGTTAAGGGTGGCACAATACAAACTTTGAGCCTCTGAGGATAAAACCTGAAATTTTGCTTTGCACACCCACTCAGCTGAGGCACCAGACTACCAAATGAAGATGCCCTTCAGCTGCATGGGTGATGTTAAATCTTAAAAATATATGGGCACATTGCGGAGTTTGGTTTGATTCAATTCGGAGTGAAAATACTGCCAAGATGAAACTTTTTCAGAAAAAAAACAACACAACAGGTGTTTTGTTTTACAGGTTTCAGTAATGCCATAAAAATAAATATCTGCATTTGTCCGGTGTTTTGGTTATTATTTGCTTTTTTCACCAACCAGAGAGTGAGGCTGAAGCAGTTGCTGTGGAGAAATAGAAATAGTAAGTTAAACTCTAATTAAAGCATCCAAATTGGAGGGTTGGGATTCAAGCAACAAATCAGTTTTGAAACAATTACTCTGTCACATAGCAGCTACTGAAAAATTAAACTTCTGTTGCCATGCCTCATGCCTGAGCCACTTATTTCTAGAAGCCAACTGTAGTACATATTATGTATTACATGAGAAAGAATAATAACAATTATGCAAGTTAGCTTGAACCCACTGAGGGTGCAGGAGTGGTGTAAAAATGTCAGGGGAGGTAAGAGACTTCAGTTTTGTTCAGCAGCTGCACTGCAGCACTGCAGTGTAAAGGTGAGTTTCTCGTACATACAATAGACACTTGGCAGAGTAACAGCTGTCATGGAATTAATCTATTTTTATAATGCAATGTGAAAAAAATCTGTCATTAACATGGTAATAGTGAGGTTATTGCAGTCCTTCCTTTTACTTAAAAATTGACGTATTTCTGTGCTATCAATTCGGCAGCCATTAATAATGGTTTACTTTTTTTTTAAAAACAGTAATCAGGTATGTTGAAGAGGTGTGAAGTTTAATTTTACTTAATTCTTTTCTTTAGTCCCTGTGCTGCAACAAACTATCCTTGTTAATCTCACTACAAAAAAAACCCAACAAAACATCTTTATTCCAGTGCAACATATTATAAAATAAAATAACCTATTAGAATCCTTATGTACTTGTTGACATAGGTAAATTCAGTTGAAAACTCACATAAATGAACCCAAAGATAGTACTAAGACAGGAATGCATTCCACTCCCAGTCTTTAGTGTCCTTATAGAGATTGAAAGGAAGGTAGTATAAATATGAATGTTGTAAAATCATATGTGAAAAGAAGATTAATATTTAGATAAGTCAAGAAACCGAAAAGGAGTGAGCTGATTAAGGACTGACTGAGGTGTGCATAATGTGGACCAAAACCACAAAAAATGTTACCTGATTACAGGTGAAATAAAAATGTTTTTTATTTGACATTGGCATTATAAAAATACTGTGACTCTTCCTTGAATTTTGGCCTCATGCAGTGAGAAGTTATCATATCATTTCCCCTCTGCTTCCCCACAGTAATAAAATCATTTCTCTTTAGGGTAAGCAGCTGATTTAGGGAAACTCATGTGAAAAGAGCTGTGTTGCAAATCAGGTTTGTCAGCTAGTAACAGATAAGTAACTATTATTAGCTGTTACAGCAGGCAAGATATAAATGTCATTTTTTTCTGAAAGGTGAAGTTTAACTTTTCAGTTTCACTAGAAAAGATTTCTGTCACAGTTTTAAACAGTGCTATATGTGGAAGCTACCCCTCTACCATCTGTCATAGCAAGTGATATTTTGGGGCCATATTGTAACCCAGATGATGACTAGCTCACAACCTTGACCAAAATACATTCTGTGAATGAATTACGTATGCTTTCAGGGCCTAAATTCAGCTTATTGGCTGGTAGGTCAGCACCTCTGGAAGAGCTCTAAGGGGCTTAGGAAAGACACGAACATACTGCGTAATGTAGAACATTTTGCATGGGAATTAATGGAACCTAAGCCCGTACATGCTGATAGTTACCTACCATTCCTGCTATCTGACAAAATCAAATGGGGACAATATTCTCTCCAGTAATTTTAGCCCACCTTGCACAAAGAGGTGCTGTAATTTTTTTGAACTGGTGTAAATTTTTAAACCTATTCATCTTTTCAGTGCTGAAAATCCCAACTTTTGACACTAATTTAATCTTTAAAAGCCATTTTTTATGGTTTTGACAGGTGAGGCTTTACAAATATGAACACTGAAGATTATTGTTCTGAATTTTACATTATATGTATGATTTTGCTAAAATGTATGACTGTTACAAATGCAATATAAAGCTTTCACATCCTGGGTTACTGCAGAAAGGTGGAGGAGACAAAGCAATTTTTCCTGCAGATGGGGGAAACAGTTTGCTGCAATTTAAAAAGCATCACACAGAAGTGGAGAAAGGACTAAAAACAGGTCAGCCCATATCTGAGGAAAAGTGGGGAATGCTGGCAACACTACTAGAGAGACAGATTATTTCTTTTTGCCTGTCCTTTGTGCTGCTGATGTGCAATAACTGCAGAGAGATTGCTTTGTGATACACACTTCTACGGCATTTTTTTCACCCCTAAATAAACAGTACTAAATTTTCTGAAAGCTGGTTGATCACAGACAACCTCCTTAGTGCTCACATGAGAGCCATAGGGCAACTACCAACCCTGTATTTGATATCCTAAGATCTGGTGGGAGAATAAGGGGACTGCGACTATAAATTCAAGTGTGGAGGCTGAGGACAGCACTTCCTCACCTGAACAAAACTCAGATTTGCACTTCTGAGACCTTAGCAGAATACCTTAAGGGATCTTGGGAGGGTCATAGCCCTAGTAAATGAGCATCACAGGAACTATGAAGGTTTCTAAAATGATTAAAAATCTATTCCATTTTAAAAATACTCTATTGACCAAGAATTCCAGATTTCAAAACAGGTGCACCTCTTGTGTCTTACAGATGATACTGATTTAGGAACACCCAATAATTTAAAAAAATATTTTAAATGTGAAGTTATATTCTTCAGTGCTTACATATCAAAGTATATTTTCACCTTCCTTAAGCTTATTTCACGGTTATTTCAACAGCTCAGCTGAAAATAACTGAATCTGGAAGCTATAATCTCACTCTAAAAAAATACAGTATTTCACCTGTGCAAAAGTAAGGGAAGAAAATTCGAAAACCTGTCCAAGATTTTAAGACCAGCTGTTGCCAAGCAACTCTGCTGAGGATGATGGGATTTCCCTGACACCCAGGCCAAAGAGAGTTAGTTGGTTGTGGGCACAAGGGTCATCTCCCCATGGCCTCACAGTAACATTAGATAAAGTTCTGGACTCCAAAGGCACGTTTTGGAGGTCCAGTGGAGGACTTTTATTTTTCATAAGTTCTTTGCTGTTGTCCATTCTTTGTGGGATTAGATTTTCCATGCCATTCTGGTAGCTACACAACATGCCTACAGACTAATTTAAATCGTATTTATTCCACATGAGTTTTCTGTCTTCTGCTATGATTCTATACTGTAGTTGTTTTGGATCATCTAACCAAGCTCCTCCCAAAAGTGCAGCTGAGCCAAAATGATTAAACATTTTAAACTGTAGCCAAACAAGTTTAAATTCAGGCAGTTCTATTTCTAAAATAGGCCCAAGCCCATGCCCCACAATCATCACATTACAGCAGCTGTCCTCCCACTATTTTACATCTTAGTATCTTCAGAATCCTGAAGAGTGTTCTTCTGCAAGTGCAGCTTATGAAATCCCACTGCTGGTTAGAAATTACAGGAAGCTCTGTGTGATATCCTTGCTTTGCAGCATCTTACAAGTAGGTTCTCTGCCCAGGAATACACCCCTTCTCCATGAAAGTTTGTCAATGCACTTTGGGGATTTTGCTGGGAAAGGCATGGGCAAAAGTGACTATTTTATGGCTTATTTATCATTTTAACAATATGCTCGAAAGTAACTAACTTTTTTTTTTTTTAATGTAAGTGGGAGTGAGGGGGAGGATTTTATCAAGTCTTGAGGTTATTCAACCTCTCCCTTTTTTCAAGCTACTTTAGAAATGGATGAGTAAAATTTAAATTAAGTTTTTGTCTAAGGAAAGAAAAAAACCTGCAAATAGAAAAAAACAAAAACCCAAACACCAAAACATACGACGAATCTTTCTTCCTCTCAGCCAATTTAAGATAAAATTTTGATCCAAGACCACAATACATATCTGAATTTTTACTTTATATACACTGAAGCCCAAGTTGTAGCTTGAATCTTTCCAAAGTTTGCCCACACTTTCCAACCATTCTGTTTGAAAATCCTGGCAAATCTGGGCCAGGCTTCTGCTCCCTTTAGGAAAGTGTCTCCGTAGAAAACATGATGTCTAAAGAGTATTTTGTCTAACAGAGTTATGGTGAACCTAAGTGTCACACCTAACAAAGGTGCTTCATTACTATTTTTGCCAAGATGTAAGGCATTATAGCCATTATTAGTGCTACTTTCAGGTTTAGGGTTTTTTCCCTCCACTTTTCCAATCTTTCCTGCTCTATGCTTAGTTGAGAAGCAGTAAGATTGTGGTAAACCAGGAGGACTGATAGTGAACTGACAGCTAAGGGTGTCCATATTTACATAAAGATATCAATACATATCCATATTGAAATCATCAGTTATCTATAAAAATACTATTTATTGATGGTTAATATCAATGCAAAGCAAGGGGGGAAAAAAGCCATTTTTTTTCTTTTAAAATGTCATAAGTTCAACGCATAACTTTATGAGGAATTTGCAGTAAAGAAATTATCTCTCTTTTAACAGCAAGTAGTAAAATATTCTAGATACAGCAAAAATGCTCATTAGTATGGTAGAACAAGGAGACAGAATTTTGTGTGTCCTAATGTATTTTACACTTCACCAATCCCAGTCATTAATTAAAAATAAAGACAGGCAGCAGATCTTTGGCAAATGCGAATAAAACCTAACAGAAAAAGAAAAAAGTATTTTTCTTTTTATGGCCCTTGCTTCAGACTTCAGATCCAGGATGAGGTTTTGCCTAGAAGTTGTTTCCACTGCAGTGCAGAGACCAGGTCTTCAACAACGTTTTTTTCAGAAGCCAGCAAGGTTGATCACAGAATTGTTGAGGTTGGTAGAAACCTTCACAGGTCACCAGATTCCAACCTCCTGTTCAGGCAGGGCCACCAAGAGCTGGCTGCCCAGGACTGTTCCAGAAGGCTTTTGAATATCTCCAAGGCTTGAGACTCTACAGCCTCTGAAAAACCTGAGCCCGTGTTTGGTCAGTGCTGCCACTGGGAACCACTGAAAAGAGCCTGGCTCTGCCACCTTTGCACTCTCCCCTTCTGGTGTTATATCCATTGATTGCATCCCCCTAAGCTTTCTCTCCTCCAGCTCTCAGCCTCTGGTTATATGTGAGATGTTCCAATCCCTTCATCATCTTGAAGGCCCTTTGCTGGGCATTCTATAGTACACCCATGTCTTGTACTGGGAACTGGCCTCCAATGCAGCCAACACAACTGCTGGACACAATATTACAACTGTAGCAGCTAGTTTAACTTTTTTTCAGATTTGTGAGTCAGCTTCAATTGAAGTATTTCTGAGGCTTTTGGCTCGATGCAGATATTTAACAATATTTAACAAACAGGTGTCAGAATTCCATTGAAACCAATTTGGGTACATTTTTATTGCAACAATGTAATCGAAACTATACTGCCAGTTTATGACAGCCAAATTATCTGCAGTTTGAAGAAAAGCCAGATTTCACAATATAGCTGATAAGATCAAAGAATAATCACATTTTCAAGAGTATTTTCCTCACTAAACTGAAATATTAGGCATTTTCACATGTCTGTTTTAGCAGCAATACAACTGCTCCTCAGATAGGCTGATGCTTATGTTGCCATTAGCTCTGCCACACTTCTAATTGCACATTGACTATATTTGTAACAAAATATTTTCCCTCTATTGAGCTGCATAGTTATCGCTCCCAAGGTAGTAAACAGAAAAAACACTGCTCACAGTGGGAATTGAAAATACTGAAACCTGTTTGTTTATTTGTTTGTTTTTGTCCCTCATCTCACCAGGTTTAGCCCCTTTCCTGCGAATCTTTTTCTTCACTCAGTTTGAATTTGGGCTGTATTTACTCCTTTCTCTTTCTGGATAATTCGACTTGATTCCCTGGTTTATTTCTAGTTAAGTCACTTTTCCAGGTATTTGTGTAGCCCTTTCAGACTTATGTGCTCAGTTTTACCCACTGCTGCTTTTTAGTCCACCTATCGCCTCATTTAATTTCCTTCCATTTTACTACTTTTCCAGTTCCATGTTTTGCTCTTTTATTTGTATTCTGATTACAGTGGAATGCAATTAACTTCTTTTCTTGCTCAGCCTCAACTACTTCATTGTAAACTAAAATCGGTAAGTTTTGAAATTGCAAAGCAATGCCTTATCCATTATTAATGAACTAAAATGGGAAAAGGAAACGAATAGTATGAGTCCAACTATTAGAAGGGAATAGTCCTGGTGGAGTGAGTGGATAGTAAAGGGGAAGAAATGCATGGACTGGGAATGGGAGATAGAATAAATTAAATCACAAAAAATTAAATAAAAGGAGTAAGTAAGAGAAAGGGAATGATTTAGGGAAACAAAGAGAAATAAGGGAGTAAGAAAAAAACTGCAAGATAGAGCAGAACATGAAAAGAAAGAATAAGCCAGGCTTCTTGGGAAGCACTTGAAAAGCGCCAAAGAGAAAATTAGCCAGATTCAGATGAAATGAAAGTCCAAATATAAATTAATGCATGATTAATGGAAAGATAGTAACATGAAAACTATTATAGTATTAGATTCTACTTGCATGCTTATGATGCAAATAGCCAAAAAGAAACAGACCTGAATTATTTTTAGAGCTTTTTTGATTTGAGTGCTGATATGATGTCTGGTGCTTTTTCAATTACTGTTGTGGGGTACTCAAGGGGCAGCACTCCATTGCCTGGTCATACTGGGCTCTGTAACAGTGGCTGTCAAGCAGGCTTACTTGAATATTTGGCAAGAAGACAATCCTCATTTTCCCTACACCTTCTTACTTCAAATGGAGATTACTGCAATCTTTCTGCATGGGACACTCCTTCAAACCACTTACAATTTGTAGATGGAGTAGAACATTCCAGCCCACTTCTTTGGTAGCATTTCATGCAGAGAATAGTTTGTTTTGACCTTTTAAATGACTTTTAAAGTGGTTTGGTACTCATCTAGGCACAAAACAGCCTCTCTCTTTTTGTGTCTCCTGCACAGCTGAAGTCACCTGAGGTACTTCAGCTAAAAGCCCCTTCATGGTAATAAATGAACAGGAGGAGGCTGATGGCAAAGTGTTGTCAGTGTGAAGTCCTTGACTTTGAACCAAGTTTTTTTTTTTTTGCTAGGTTCTCTCAAATACTAGATCTGACCATACCCAGAAATATTAAAAGTCCAGGGAAATAAAGGGAGACAGCAGAGATCCATTAGACAGTAAGGATGAACTGGTGGGATACTGCTAGTCAGAAGGGGAAGGAAAGGGCAAAAGTGCAGGCATGGAAGATGAGGGAAAATTAGCTGATACTAGAATTTGAAAGGTATGTTCATATATGGGTCCTGTTCCATACTGTAAATAAAAGAATACCTTGAATGTAAAGTGGAGACGTAGAACCATTTTGCATCTGACAAATTTGACTTTGGCAGAATTTTTTTTCAATTTTGGAGCAGTTTCGTACGATGTTTTATAGGAACTGTATGTAAACTAAAACATTATCTTTATCCTGCAAATAGTAAATATTCGCTGTGTATAAATAAAATTAGTTGCATTACACGTTGCTGTTTCTTCCAGGTTACCTTTCTAAACTTTGTATTTCCTTCTCAGCAAGGACTAGAAACCATTTCAGCAATTGATTCTAAGATAACAGTTACTGCTGGTTATTTTTTTTTTTCCCAGTGCCTGGAAGGTGAAAGGACTGACTGAAGGTTTTTATTGTTCAGTGAGATCTTTGCACATGAGAAGAGCAGGATTCTGCATGCATGATGATAACATGTCAAGCAGTGGCTGTCAGTGGAAGGAAGAAGTAAAGGCAGCCCAAGCTTAGGTGATCACCCCTATGACAGAGGAGTGCACAGAGAGGGAACAGACATCTTGTTGATGTCCCTGTGGAATGAAGGCAGAGAAATGTTCTTGACAGTGGCAACCATGGGATTTCTCTCTCTGTCAGAGAAAGTAAAGCACAACTGACAGTCTCAGCCTGGAGTACGGCATCAAGAATGGAAATAGCATTGCAGAGTAAATGAGCCATGGGAAGAAGTGCAGTCCAGGGATTGCAAAGGTAAATTTTAGAGCTTTAATTTAAAACAAAATATTATTAGTAAGTGCCATTAAAAGAAAAAAAGAAAAGGAAAAAAGAAAAAGAAAGAGAAAGAGAAAAAGAAAATGAAAATGAAAAAAGAAAAAGAAAAAGAAAAAGAAAAAGAAAAAGAAAAAGAAGAAAAAGAAAAAGCCCTGTACAAATAAAGTTTTTCTTATGGTAGATTAGAGGAAGAGTGTATGAGGTGATATATTTCATTTTCAGGAAGCTGGAATGAAATATAAGTATTTTCATTTTGATTTTCATTATACAACTGTGGTTATTTAAATAAGTTTTTCATGTTTTGCAAATCTGCTAGAGAAGTCAATGTGAAATATCCTTTATTGCTTATTTATCCATTTCTTTGCAATTGTTTAGTAGAGTTGCAACATCAATACTTCTTGTATCATATAATTAGCTGCTGTGACCATCCTGCCACCAGCAGGGCTGAAAATATTTGCTTACTTGTACAAAAGAAACATATTTGTTTAGACAAACAAGGATTATGTTAAAAGACATTAAGCATTTTATATTTATTAATTATCAGAAATTTTTCAGGTAAAGTATTACTTTGAAAATACTAACATCGTAACACAAAGCCCACCTCCTCTGTTAAGTCACAGTTTTAAGCAGAAACTGACTTAATTTAAAAAAATCCCTAGAAATTCTTTGCTAGTTTTAAGTATCTCTGATCCCCAAGGATGAAGAGATTAAGATGCTCATTTGGGTTGCTCAAAGAGTTGACTTTTCATTCCCAATTAATTGCCCAATACATCTCAGTTCTCAGTTTATGTATAATTTTATCTATTTTGAGAATATTGATTTAACAGAGAAGCTGGAAAGAGGAGAAACAATAGAGTTGACTGATTGTGCATGGACAGCACCAACATAACTTAATATTTTATTATCAGTATTATACAAAACCATTATTTTTCTCTTTCTATGAAGTATATTCCCTAGAGAAAGGAAGTTTAAATATAAATTAATATAATGCAATGGTAAAAACATTTTTTTAGGAAAGAATTTAATTTAAATTAAATTTTGGTCTCAGTTCTGATAGAATTTGAATCTCTATATTATGTGCTCTCTTCTGTTATATTGTTCTTGATACATTTTTTCTCAATTACATGACTCTCTGTTTCATTCAGTGTATGGATATTTGCACCTAATGACCATAAGGCACTGTTCTACACTGTTCCATTTTTATTATCACTTCATAGCTGTTAATTCATTTTCTCAACACCTCTGTGACATGAAGACAATCTGTTAGCTGTTTTTATTATGAAAAATGTATAAAAAGCCTAAAAATCCAGAGATTTTTAGATGTTATAATTGCTGTTAAAAACAATACAGCATCAGTAAGAAATTTAAGGGCAAATACACAAGATGAAAAAGGTTTTAATCATTTATGACACAGAAATATGATTTTTCCTTGGTGCTTTTATGTTTTCTGCAGGGATAGGGCATCAGAAACAGCTATATTAAAGTCATTAATGTAAGCTCCCTTGCTCCTGTGGGAAGATATATCATGAAGACTGAATGCTGAAGCCCAAAGAGTATTTATTCTGTAGTCAGGCTGTGGAAGAGGTTCAGCTCATGTTTAGTCCACCAGGCCATAAAATTCCTCTACACCTAGTTGCTGTAGGAATGAACTTCCTTCCTCACAGCAAGAAAACACTAGTCCAGGTGCTGAAACCATGAGCACAGGTGTTATCATGATGGGATGGTGGAAATAAGAAACTGTGTGCTTTTATCCAAGATTTTTCATCTCCTCTGTGTCCCCAGTCTCCAAAATGAATCATTAGTTTATGCAAACAATCACAAACCCCATTTCTCTCCCTTAGCCCTCTATTTTGTAATGACTTTGAGCACAGCAAAACCCAAAAGCTTTGAAACACTAACATGAGGATATGATTAGAGCTTAGGAACACTATCTGTACTTGATATGCATCAATTTGAAAGAAGTTTAATTTCAAAACACATGTCCACTTGGGGTTTGTTTATAACAATAGCAAAATTCCCAAGCCCAAAATGAAGTCCATTCAGTTATTACCATTTCCAAGAAAAGTACCCTAAACATTTCAAAATCTTGCCTATTTAAACAAAATTAAAATCAAACCCACCGAAGCAAAGCTCCTGGTTTGTGACCATCACTTTAGTCAACTTCTGCGAATTAGTGTAATATGGATTACTGACAAATGAGATTGCCAAAGCAAGCTGATTTTTGTTGTTTTACTTAATTTGATGTGAAAGACTGCTGCCTACAGATGGGTCCTCCTTTACAGTATTCTATTCTGTCATATGAACTGAATTGCTTGCACAGAGCAATTCCAACCTGAGATTTGGTAGTGTGCTATATTAGACCCCAAGAAACCATATTAGATTCAAAGGCAAAAAGCTGAAATACTTGTTATTACTGCATAGCATTAAACAGTACACAGAGAAAGCATGAACACAAGGTGTAAGAAGCAACAATGCAAGGGAACAAAAATCCCACTTGCAATCGTTCTCATTCATTTGATCAAGTGCACATTCAAGCATCCTTGCCTTGCATGGGTGAAATAACCATTTCCTTCTGTGTCAGTGGTGTGGAGGGAAGTCTTTGACAGCAGAGACAAAATACCAAAGCAGTGACAAAGTGTTTCAGGCAAGCAGGAAAAACAAAACCTGTTCCAGCAAATATGTTAACAGATCAATACATTTCCCAACAATGCCCTGCACAGCCACCCAGCTCTGAAGTTAAAGAATGCCAATTGAAATGCTGAATAGTGTCTCTGCCTTCAAATTTCAATGGCTGCTCAAAATCCTGAATGCTTTCTGTAAGTTTCATTTAGCCTTTCAGTTACAAAAGAAAAGAAGGAAAACATTGGAAATCATACTGTCTTTTATAAGGTACAGAAAATCTATCCAAAGTTCAAAATATAAGTAAGCTGGTGTTCTGTAAAAACAAAATATTTATTTAATACTGTTTATTCGCTCTTTTTTTTCAGATGACTGTTTATTCTTTTGTTTCTGCACTACTGAAAATAGAGTGAAGCTGAGGAGCCAAGCTTTTTACAGAGCCTCAGTACTCAGTGAGGTTCCCTGACTCTATGCGCAGTAAAGAGTGAAGATGTGCTCCATTCCTTTCATCATTGCCTGTATAGAGGAGTAAAAAAGCACTGCATTTTAGACTGATTAGCAAAGTTCAAAAATCTGATTTTTAGAGACAAACAGGAAGGCTTGTTTTTCTCTGAAGATTAGGTTTAAATGCCCAGGGGTTATGAGCACTCAGTGCTTTTGTAGTCCTTTCTAGGGCATAGCAGATGTGTCTTGCTGACTGACTCCAAGTTCTGTTTAATGCATCAATTGCCCATGATTACTTATTCTGAATTCTACTGCACAGCAGAGGGAATGATTTTTTTTTTTTTTTAATACTACCCTTTCTGCATTAAACTATGCTGAAGGATGTAGGCAGTGAAGAGAAAAAATGAAAAGGTTACTGCAGCTACTGTGACAAAAGACAGGTTTCAGTCAAAGAGGGTAAGTGGATTTAATAATTTTGAAAGTGTTTCTTGAGTGCTCTTGTCTCTAGTATATCAGGAAAGTGGACAAATCCCTAAACTCTGCACACTGTTGTCCCATAATTAGGCACTGAAAACTCAGCTAGCATTTAAGACGAGTGGTTATCTGAACACAGCCAGCATGTGTCTATTGTGTACAGCAATACAGGTGGCTTACAGGAATGAAAAGAGTGGAGGCAAGCAGGAGAAGATAGTCAGCTAGAAAAAAGGGGGCGGGGGTTGAGCATTTTCCCTTTTGTGGGGAATGAAAACTCAAGGATTTTTTAATTACAATTGAAATTCCAAGCTATTTCTGTCTTTAATCTCAACTACTAACAAAACAACACTTCTTCCCTTTTTAGACCAGTAGTTTCTGTGAATTCTGAAAGCTGTTTAATTCTCTAAGTATTACATCTTTCCAGCCTAGATTAACACAAGATATTTTAACACAGCTTTCTAAAGACTTTGAAAGAACCATCACTTTAATTTTCCATTGTCTTGACTGAAACCTTTGTTCCTCGCACTATCTGGGTGATGAATTTTTTATAGCACCTATTCTATCTCCTAGCTCTTTGGATAATATGAGTCTAGTCTTTTTCTTATCTGCTAGTCTGAATTAAACACCAGATTCCAATGAAACACTAGGGAACTGAAGAGGATTTGTGATCAAGACACACCAGGGGGAACATTCCGCGGTAGGCTGAGAGCTCTTGAAAAGAGTGCCACACCAACATCCCAGTGAGTCCAGAGAGACTTATGAATGCTTTGCACTAGAAAAAAATTAAAATAGTTTCTCCCTGGTAATGCAGCAGCAATTAAAAATCATTAGGGTTCACACAATGCAGTTTTACTAATGGCCATCAATGTCATGCTGCAGCCATTATCACACCAGTGTAATCTGATAATCAACCTTGACACAAAATTTTTCCTTCTCTTTAGACAGACATGGGTAAAGTCCTGTTATTAATGCCTCCCAGATGAATTTGCCCCCGTGGTAGGATCTAATTTTACCGAAGTTTTTATTTCAAATATAAATTACGCATATTAAAGGTGTATTTTTCCAATCAGATAGGCTTTTATTAGTGACAGTCTAAGCAATGTTCAAACAGAAAAGTACAGAGGTGATGTATAAGGGAAAAAAAAACATCTTTAAAGGTTCCTTTCACAAACTGTCACTTCTGCTGAGAAATAAGAAAATACAGGTGGAGAAGCTAAAAGGAGAGTTGATATATTTTGTCAGGCAACTTAGAGATATACCTTGTGGAGACAGATCCTTAAATCTCACTGGGTAGCAAATATCCAAGGTGCTCTGCAAAGCTTGAACTTTACTTGCAGCTCAGTTATCTGCTTAAGTGACAGATCAACAAACCCTTAAGAAAGCTCATGCCCTTCAGAAAATACTCTGGAACTGATGGTACAGTGTGAAAAGAAATCTTTGGAAATGTGGAAAGCGACATGCAACAAGAAAACCTTTAAATTGTATAAACAGGTGGCATTTCAGTACTTGCACAAATATTCAGTAGTGTGTGATTTTGCATATATTTTCAGTCTCATTTGTGTTCCCATGAATAAACATGTATCACTTCTTAAAAAATATAAACTACAGAGTGCCAGAACACTGGCTACATTTTATTCACATTTTAGGGATGACTTTTTTTGACAATATCTTCATACTGGATTTTCACTTCATCTCATAAAGAAAATTGTATTCTATCCACAACACAAATAAAAAATAACACAATGAGTAATGCACGGTGCTATCTCTACAACATGGTTAGCCAGTAATCCAAATTACCCCTGGATATCTCATCCTGAAAAGGAAATTAGAGAATTATAGAATTATACAGGTTGGAAAAGACATTTAAGGTCATTGAGACTAGCCATTAACCCAGCACTGAGAAGTCCATTAAACCATATCCCCAAGTGCCACATCCACATGACTTTTAAATACCTCCAGGGATGGTGAATTCACCACTTCTCTTGGCAGCCTGTTTCAGTGCTTGACAACTCTTTCTGTGAAGAAATTTTTCCTCGTGTACAATCTAAACCTCTTCTGGAACAACTGGAGGCTGTTTATTCTTGTCCTGTCACTTGTTACCTGGGAGAAGAGACCGATCCTCACCTATCTACAACCCCATTTCAGGTAGTTGTGGTCAGGTAGTTGTTCAGGTCCCCACTGAGCCTCGTTTGCTCCAGGCTAAACAACCCCGGCACAGCTTCTGCTCCAGACCCGTCACTGGCTCCATTGCCCCTCTCTGGTCATGCTCCAGCACCTCAACGTCTTTCCTGTAGTGAGTGGCCCAAAACTGAACACAGGATTTGAGGTGTGGCCTCACTAGTGCTGAGTAACAAAAATTACTGGATTCAGTGAGTGACTTAAGTGATGAAAGTACTGCAAAAAGATCCCATATAAAGCAATAAAACACAGTCCACATAAGCAAAATTTTTTTTATCATTCTCAAGGAGAAGTACAACAAAGTAACAGGGAAAAATGCTTGATTATCTTAACAATTATGTTGTCAAGAAATCAGGTAAGTGTAAAATATTAAGTTCATATACTTTCATTATTCCATTTGCAGGATATTTAAACAGAGCTAAAGCAAAACTCTTTATTTCCAATTTCATCAAAAAGTTTTTAAAACATCTCTTACATTGTAGGAGAAAATTTTGACTCTAACCTCTATAGAATAAATAGAGATGCTGGGTTTTTCGTCAGTTCAGGGATGATAGTCTCCAAATATAGACATGAGGATCTGAGTCTAGTTTTGTTGATTCATAGGATAAACTCCACCTGTAAAAACTGGTGAATTCCTTCTTAAGGGCCTATCTTGTGGCTCTTAAAGAAGAAAATCTCCTCCCCGTCTCTAGAAGGAGAGGTATTACGCAAAACCGTCTGGTCATCTGCCCACAAGAGAGAAGACAATTATTTATCTAGAAACAGCCAGTAACGTAAGGTTATATTTTCCTTTTTTTATAAAATGTAGGAGAGACTTGGGAGAAGCTAAATAAAAACCCATTTGTTGCTCTCTTTAATTTCACAGAAGTCCACCTTATCCCTCTCAACCACACATACCCACCTGGTTGCCTCCACAAATTACTGAGTTTCTGTCTCATGTACCTTTCGCAGAAGCACCATGCTGCATGAGAAGTGCATAACCTCCTTTTGTCTCCTCCTTTTCCACTTTCCACTGCCTGTCATTAATGACTTTGGAAAACAGGCCTGATAAAGAATTTAAGGTTTTTTTCCCTGCTCTTAAACTGTGCAAATAAGAGGTTGTATGTCCCAGACTGTCATTGGAAGGCAGAGGCACAGTGTTTACAGATACAGCGATGTATGGCCTTAATCCTACCCATCAGAGTATAAGCTGATTCTAAAACAATTGAATATGAAAAAAAAGAAAAAAAAAAAACCTAAACAAGATAATAAACTGTATAAAGCATGAGAAACAACATAAATCCATGTTTTCTGTTGAAAATAATCCATCTCCATTGATCCTATAGCTTAATTTTCTCTGACTAAGATTCAATTTCCAAACTCATCAAAGCACAACTTTCTCTGATGCTATTAGATCTTGTTCAGTCCTTCACAGACTTAAGGTGTTTTCCTCCCAATATTTGATACTTTAACTTCCTAGACTTTTCAACTCTGGCTTAAATCTAGACAGTAGAATAATTGAGACCTGGTTTGCTGTGTATTGGAAATAGATCGGACTTGGAGATGGCATCAAAGGAAACAAAATTAATTGTCCCCATTATTATAAAACCCAAAAGCTTGGATACTCAGCTGCTGTATCTATGAGTTTTTTCTAGAGTTTCATAGCTTCTTACAAGTACAAGCTTTTATGCAGAATTTGTTCTCACTTTCTAATGCTACGAGTAACCTCACCTATTTATACCAGTAAAGGTCTTTTCTGAACGAGGGCTACATTAAAGCATTGGGCTCAGTCTTCATACAACCTGAAGATAAGAGGACAGTCTGTACTAGCCCCCTGGAAGTGTGGGTCACGTACCCATGTTGGGACACAGAGCATGGGCTGTGGCATGCTCAAAGGAGGCAGAGGAAATGGAACAGTTCCAGAGCTGCACAGCAGCCAGGAGTGTCCATTAATCTTGGTGGAAAAAGAAAGGGAGGAGGAAAATAACAGGTATATGGAGAGCTCAGAACACATCTAGGCAGAAAAAAACCCAAGCAACTAACCAAAAATAATGCCAAACAACAAATCAATTATTATAATATGACTTAGTATTTAGGGGTTTGCAAGGGAGTTAAACAGATTCTGGAGGTAGGTTGGAGTAATATCAATGGGGATATTGCTCTGAAACTGACTTTCAGACCACTTTATACGGTGCTTTCATAAATGAGGTTGGCACAGAAAAATTACTGTTGACACACTGCTAAGAGGTAATGTCAGAGCTCAGTAGACTCAGAACAGACAGGAAGAGGAAGAAAACAGTGAGCACTAGAAAGATGAAAAGTGGTGTAGTTAAATAGGAAATCTATTTATTGCAAAATGATGGTGAAAGAAAATTATCTGCTAGTTATTTTTCAGAAATCCACACGCTGCCGATGACACAGTGACGACAAAAGACAGCAGGAAAGCCAGATATTTTGGATAGAATACTGTACAAGGTTATGGTTACGTGTTCTTGAGGAAAACATCTTTCATCTGCACCTGGGCACAATAAAAGAGCAAGTTGAGTGAGAGAAAAGGAACTATAGTAAGGAGCCTGCAGGAGTTTCTCATCTTAGCACAGAAAAATAAAAACAGACAGGATAAGGTTATTCACCTTAAAGGCAATAAAAGGTAAATACCCAAGAAAAAAACTGCTAAAAAATAATGCTAACAGGAGCAAGCTGTCTATAGATATATTTAAGTAGATTCACATAAAAAGATTTCTAATCCTCAGAAGGATGAAGCCTTATAGCCGTGCTTCAGGTAACACTGGAGAGGTAAGAAATTCTTAAATTATTTTATAAACTTTTGAAGGTTGCATTTGACCATACATTATTGGATTCAGTGACCATGGAGATAGCTTTCCACTGTATCATGAGAGTAAATTCTGTAGGGTCATTTTAAAAGTCCAAAAATTTCAGATCTGTAATACATCGAGGAAGTGTGATGATAAAAAAAGGCTTATTTTTAAAGTTTTCTTTTTGTTGCAAAATATAAATTGTAACATACAATATTTTTCTACTAATTTGTAAATTTTAAAAGTCAGAATAATTGTGCACCAATCCAAAGAAGAAAAAATGAAAACAAAAGCTCAGATTATGTGACCTAAATGTGAGAGGACTGAGGGCCCTTGAAATACAATGTTTTACTCAGACCAGTGGAAGCAAAAATTATTACCAGTTTACAAACATTTAAATGTACCAAAAATCACTGAGGATCATATTTTGTTAATTATTCTCTTGCTTAACGAATTTGAAAGAGACCACAAAGAGAGAAGAATAAGAAAAAAATAAGATAGGAACATCCATCTGTAAGTGTGTATTTTCTGGAGAAAAAAAATAAAGTCTATAAGTGCTGTTGAGAGGGTCATGGGAAGAAGAACACCTATTCTATTTGCTTTACAAATAAAACAGAAAATCTGTATTCCAGAAACGTCAGACCAGCACTTTTATAAGCTTTGAATTCAGGAGAGCAATAGATTAAAAATAAATGGGGCATGTGGCCAGGGATTAAAGAGTGAAAAAAAAAAAATTAAAAAAATTGTTGAAACTTTGTTAGTTAAAAGAAGAATCTTGTCCAAAATGAGAGTAAATAAACTCAGTCTTGGCATAATTTCAGTAAATCTAGAAAACATTAAACAGCTTTAGAAGCCCAACAGTACTGATTGGTTGTTAACACAGTTTTGTTTTTCCTCCCCTCTACAAATATTTATGTACATCTATGACAAGCCTCAGGTGAGTGGTATAATTAAACCTGAATTTAATGTTTTGCACAGAAAAAGAGATAGAAAAAGGCATTTGAATCATATCGAGTAGCCTTAAATCTGTTTTGCATGAAAAAGTGAGTGAAAAGTGAGTGAATGCAACAATTTGTCACTGCAATGAACTTTAGACAGAATGCTTGATATATTTGACTTCTGAAATTTGACTAAACTCTGAGGATGCTATTTCATGTATCCAGACTCCAGGGTCTGGAACGGCCATTCCGATGTAAGGGTTTCTTTCAGTTTTCTGAATTTCTATGATCCAAACTCTCACTAAAAAGAAAAAAAATGTATCTAAACATGCTTTTAATGCCAGCCACAAAATACTATGAAGCAAGTGATTGAAGGGCTGTTTCAACTTCCCAGTAGTCAGTAAGATTCTTCTTGGGAACAGGGCAAAGCTCTAAAGAAGTGCTACATGCTGTTGCTTAGTCACAGCCAGCTTCTTAGCTGGCTAGGTTACTAATCTTATTTCAGTGTTAATCATAAAGTTTTACATGTTGAAGTCCTTTCCTTATCCCATAAAAGGCTACAGTATTTCTGCACTGATTATGCTACACCCCCTGGGTATTTCTAGATTTACCTTAGAAAAACATAAGTGCTTGGAAGTAGTCCTTAAGTTCAGTTAATTGCTCTGCCAGTTGTGCCCATACTCTGTAAGGTAAGAAGTAGTTTGTGCAACTTTTATTAACTCAGCTGTTTTCATGTTTATAACTAGAGTTTAAATTATTTTCCTAGACCTATTTAAAATCACATTTGTCATTTTAGAGAGCAAATCTTGACAGCACAAATATCCTATACACAGCATATGAAAGTCATCATTTTTCAATAAAACAATCTAATAAAAGAGCAATTGACTAAATCAAGCATCATGATAAAAACCAGAACAGAACATTATCCAATTGGGCCTTATCACAACCTTCTCATTTTAACACCCCCTTAATTTCACCAGCAAGTCTTCATCTCTTGTACCTGACAGACACACAGTGAACTTTCTTACTTGGATCTTGCTACCTGCCCTCCAGGAAAAGATCCATGCCTCTGCTCTGCTAAATTGCAGAACGTAAGTAGGCAAAAAAGGGTATAACACTGCCTGTGCTGTTGTCAGCTACTCTGCCCAGTGTTGAGAGCCTTCCTGGCTCTCAGATATTAAGATCCAAGAGATGGTCAGGAAAAAGTCAGTCTAAGCCCCAGCTCCAAGGGCTGTTAACACTGCTGTGGTAGTTGTGGCCTCTGAGTGAGCACTTGATGTGTTGGGGAAGCTGTGAAAAGAGAACAAGGCAAATTTTACCAAAGACAAGTTCAGATCCCTGACGTCTGGGGGAAATATATTTTAATTAAAGCACAGAATATGTGAAATCCTTGGTTGCCCAAACTGCACAAGCCTGAAGGGCAGTTAAATGAGACCACTGTAAGTCTGGGGGGCAATAATTGTAAAAATGGTCTATTAAAAATAACTGATGACAAAACCAATTTGAATGATGATAAAAACTTTACTAGCTACAGAGTAGTTTTGCAAATGTAAAAGCACAGGTAGCCCTTCTTTCAAAACCATGTCTCTTGAAACATTCAGCTTTGAAAAGCCTGCAAAACACCTTTTATATTAAAAAATATTGTCAGCAAAACAGGTTTTGGATAAAAATATCGCAGTGAATTTCATAATATGAAAAGAACCCCGTAACTTTTAGTTTTTGTACAACCTATTAAGGACAAATTTTGCAATATCATCCTTGTAATGAGATTATTTCACTAGATCATCTTTGTGTAATAATGTATTCAATGTACCACTTTGAAATATAAATCAATTATTTTCAACCTAGTACAAGCCAGAAGCTGTGCTTCTAACAAATGAACTTAGAGGATCCCCCTGTTACTGCTAATTAAAAAGTTCATTGCAAATGTTAAAAACTGAGAGCAGCCATGACTATGGCATTGCTATAAGGATGAGGCGGCAGAATTCCATGTGGCCATGATTATTCAAATTTTCACGCATTGAAGGTTTTTACTGGCTCCAGCCCTCCTTGTCTCATAAAAGTCTATTACTATTTCAGAAGACTGATACAATGTTGCAGTTGTAATGGCATCATAGACTAATTCATTAATTCTGTTCTCACAATATTTTTTGTAACAATATAAACAATTAGGGCAATTGGTACAATGGTGGACAGAATTATAGTCAACCAGTTACAGAAGGCATGGTAAACAAGATAAATCAATGGAACTAATTCAATTGTGACAGTGGAGAATGCATCATGAATGGAAAAAAAAGAAGTAGTGTCACTGGGAATGATGCTACTGTTTTCCCTCACCACAAATCCCACATAAAATAAGACCTCCATTTTCCCTGCCATAAAGAAACCAAAGAGCTGGAAAAATAGAAAGAAAGAATGGGGAAAAAATCATCTAGTCCAAATGTTTCAGAGGAGGCACAACGAAGGTAGATTTTGTGAAAGAGGGGAAAAATTTTGTGTCACATCAAAAATGTAACAAAGGCCTACCAAAAAGCATTAGTCAGAACCTCAGTATGTGTTATCTGATTTTCATGAAATTATGATGTGGGCAATTGTTAAGTGATTTAAATAATACGATGCCCTAGAAAGATTTGCCTTAAAAGTCTCTATTGACAGTGCAAAACAATATATTATTCAATAAAGGATTGAATGAAAAGAAGTTGAATGTGCATGTAGTTGCACAAATATAAGAATGCCTCCGAGTTTCAAACTTTCTCTTCCTCCAAAGAGGGCTCCAAGGAGAGCTGTGATGAAATGGAATGTGGGTTTTAGAATGTGCCCTGGGGGTACGGTTGCACAGAAGATGGGGAAAAGCAGTGAGGAGGGCAGACAGCCAGGCTGTGACAGCCACGGAATCATTAATGCCAACTTTGCTAACACTGATTTTCCATGATATTGCAGAATCCAGGCCAAAAGCAGACTCCTTTCACTTTCACGAATCACTCAGTACTCTTTTTGCCCCACATGATTCCTTACAACCAGTGTAATATTTTATATCCTCATAATCAGTGAGTTCTATCTACAAACTGCACATAATATGGTAGTGACATTTTTATCCAATCTCTTAATGATTTGTGATATTATATTTGTGTTTGCTTAATACAATAAATTTGGTAATCAAACCATCACCCAGTGTGGAACACCTTCAATATGCACAACCATTTTATATAATGGTGTCTGTTATTTTACAGGACATATCTTCTATCACCCATCTGTAGTCTGGAATTATTGGGGTCATTACAAAAGTCATCCTAATTGATTTTCTAACAGTTACATGCAAATTGAAATGTCATTGGTCACATGAAAGAAATCACAAAAAAAGCCTGGGACCACACATTCAGTAAAATACAGATTAATACTCACTTTACCATCCAGAAACTTTGAAAATACAAATAAAGATGACTTACTCCCTTCTGATTTATCCTTGAAGTTCTTCTGTTTTAATCAGTGCATTGTAATTACTCTATAGCGCACTTGATTTCTCTTGCCATGTTCGGGCAATCATGGGGTGGAATAGGTCCCTGTGTATTCCGGGCAGGTCTCTGGTATCAGACCACTTCGGCCAGTACAGTCTGGTACTGTGCAAGGAGACCTTTGTTCTCACCCATGCTGTCAGAAAGCACAAACACACACACCCAAGAGCCAGATAGCTCATGTGTCTTCAGGATAATGAATCACAGAGGGCTCAATCACATGGAATTTTGATGGTTTTATTCTCGAACAAGTCCAAAGGCAAAAGAGGAAGTGCGGAGGCTGGGGGCCCAGAGATATAGCTTTTTTTTGGCCAATAGGGCAGAAGGGAAGTCAGGAAGATACAACCATCCCACGGGAAGAAGGGCGGGGAGGAGCAAGGGATCATGTTGAAACCAATCAATCCAGGGGGATTAACATATAAAGGTTACCATGGTTTTGGGACAAACTGGACAAGAAACATCCAGGGGATTTAAACTGTCCCACCAGCATGCTTCTGCTGGCTTGGGACTTCTCAGATTCTCTGAGATAGTAGAAAGCACTCCAACATTCTTCTAATATATTTATGCCCCCAAAAAATACCCCGAAGTTCAACTTAGAGCCAAAAAGATCCAAGACCATGTTATTTTTTCCCAAGTGATCATTATGTGTATTTTTTTATACAATAGTGCCAGTACTTACACGATTTTCTTCTAATTCTATTACTGCAATGCATTAAGAAGTTGTAAATAAGTTTCCACTAGGCATGAAAGCATATCACATATAGGAAATCTGGAGCTTGTATCTTCAGCGTGGACAAAAGCGTGACTGTCTGCTCCCTGTGTCCTTGACCCAATTGGTCCTTTGTATTCTCAGTAAGCAGCTTCTGAGAAGTTTATCAGTGGGAAGAATCCAGATGGTATTGTATTCCCTTTTTCTAGCTTGGGGTACTTAACAAAGGGCAGCTTATGGGATAGAAAGATTAATGTTAGAATGAGTCCTGTACTTCCCTGAAATAGAAGTAGTTTAATTAATAAGGTAGCTCACTTGCTTAAGACTGACAAGTTTTATCACCTGAGCTACATATTCAAAAGACTTGAAAAACCCAGTTATTTCAATCAAATTCCCCTTCCAAGTGTTAAGTTTCTGACCAACACATGGCCAGTATGTGGTGAAAGTCCCCAGACAAAATGTACACAAAATGGGGTAAAACACTGCGGCTCTCCATAAACTTCTAGTGAAAATTTACAAGAGTTGGATAGAAAATACTAAACAGCATTAATGATGATGGCAAACATGATTATACCTTAGATGTCTCCTCAGTTTATTATAGAACACATAGAGTTACACTGTGTTGGGGTGGGGGAGAAAAAAAAGTATTTAATTCAGTAAGCATATTTACTCTTTATATATACATTTAAACTCAAAATAGTTTTGAAATAATGATACATGCAAGGCTCACGTGGCTTTAAATCACACATGCCTTTAAATCACCCAGTCTACACAGAGACTATGTTGTGGCTTTGTGCTGCATTTAGAGGATGGCCGGGGTACAGGATTACTAGTTTCTGTGATCCCAACACACCTCAACATTCACAGCTTCCACATGGTTGCCTTGGGCTAACCTTCTCTGCTTATCATCCATTCACTCCCTGTTGACTCAGATGTCAGGTCCAGGTTCTTTTTTGTTAAGGATGTGTTGGTGCTTTCCTGACTTATGAAAAGATCAATTCCCATCCAAACCTCAAATGATTTAGCTTGTATCCCGCTTAGATCCATTTTAACTCCCAGCCCTTTTCGCAATTCCGTGAATTGGCTCAGAGAGATTTTTTTCTGTTGTTGTTGTTTTCCCTTTTTCATCCTCAAAGTTCAAGCCCCTCATTGCCCCACCTTGCAGCCAGATCTTATATCACCACAATTCAAGAGCAGACAGGGCTGGATTTCTGCGAACTGGGATAGCTCTGTAACATGAAAAGCAAGGGATACAGGTACTCAGGGGTAACAATGCAGCTGCATTTGAACGGCTCTGCAGATCTCCACTGGGCAGATAGACCCAGCCCCAAAAGCAGCAGGAGTCTGCCCAGGCATTTGCATGGCTTTGCTGTTTTCTAGCTTCTGTTATTTTTGCTTACACTTAGGGCAATACCTCGGCTTCTTTTATGTATTCATGCCAATCCATGAGTATCTGAAAATTTCCCAAAAGTTAAAACATACTGCTCTGAAACGTAGTGATGTTACTAAAACTCCTGCTCTTCCTCCTGGGCACCTGTTCAAATGTTTGCATTTTCATTCTCTTGGTATAATTCCTAGATTTCCACTAATAGCAATTTTGGATCTTTCTTGCAGAAGAGAGTACACTCATCACTAATACGAGATATAGATAACAGAAATAATGCCTATCTGCATATTAATTTTTTTAAAAAAAGTTTTGTTGAACTACAGAATATGAGACTCATGTTAACCTGAGAGATTCATGTTAACTAGCATGAATGTTGTTAAAAATATAATCCATGTTGAAGAGAGATTTAAAAAGTCGTATGAGAAATTATAAGCATGTAAATTCATGTAATGAGAATAAAAAGTACCTCTCCAGGGCTGATACTAGAACCGAAAGCATGAAATGTACTGTATTTGAAGCCTGACAATGACATCACATATTAAAGGTAACCCTGCTCTTTATGATGATACTTCATATACAGGAGAACTGTGAATGAGATATCTTTTTCTCACTTCTTATGTGAAGCAAAAATATTATGACAGACAAATAACAATATTTAATACATGATGACGAAGCTGCTAGAATAGAAAAGCTTATGAAAATACAATGTACAGCTTTCTACAATAAATAAGATTATTCCAAAGCAATTTAAACATATTAATGACTGTCTAAAATTCCAACCAGTGCTTGTAGCATCCTTTAAACAAAATATTATTGCATTTTTAGCCCAATGAATAGCTGATAATATGGCAGGGACATTGAAGGTTTGGGAGTCAAGAAATTAGCAGGCTTCAAGGTGTCAAGAAAGAGAAATAAAGTTATAAGGCTACTTCAGTCAATAAATTGACCTACTTCTAATTTAATATTATACACAAGGCTAAATTTCAAGTTAGTGCTTCTTACTTGTTCTAAAAATAGAAGTGTTCCCCTGTCCTTTCCAGCTTCAATGAAAATCAGTAAGTCTCTTGTCTTACATTTACCATGGCAAACTCTCCTCTCTTTGTGCTTTAGGTAAGACTACCTTTTCCCAAGGTATAAGCAGGGCAAGTAGTTTCAGGCCAAGAATCTCCCTACTTCTTCACCAGGAATCTGGGGTCACTTCTTTTTAAACACATGCTCAATAGACAAAAGCAAAGTTACCTGGTTAAATATTATGTCTTGGGAAACCATGTATCTGGGGAAACATCAGGCTGCGTCCAAGCTATTGCCTCCTGCCTTTCAACACCACTCATATTCAAGTACAGCAACCTCCCAGCCCAGAGGAATAATACAGGCGGGACCTCAGAACTGCATGCATCCAAATGCAAAGAGTTATATAGGCCAGCAGTCTTGTTACATTTTAATCTCTAGCACTACTAATAAATATCTGGACTTGAAAGCCCTCTCTAACTCCTGGATCTGGTTAAAAACCCAGCCTATGACACAAATTGATGTGGATGACAGATGTCCATCTATTGCTGTCTTTCTGAAGTGCCCTGGTTTCCATTAAAGAAAAACCTGGGCATACAGAAGCTCTGTAAAACGACCCTGTCCCCCTGGCCTATTCAGACTATATGTGTAATGCAGGATACTCACAGAATTTCCCTAGAAGTTAGGCACAGACTTTTTCCTTTGTCAAAGCTAAGAAGTTATTTTTGCAAATAAGGCTTTTACCTGCACTCAGGTTTGGTTAAAAATATTCTTTTTCTGCTAAGATAAAGCAGAACATGCCATACAAAATTGAATCTCCTCACAGATTGTGAAGGCAATCAAACAAGTATGGCAACCGATGTAAAAAGGCCAGCTTCTGTAGCAGAGTAGAAATTACCAAGTAATCTTTCACTGGCTTCTGAAAGAACCTGTTACCTCTTCACTCACTTATCAGATGAAAAGTACTGCATTGCCTTGATTGTAACTGATCGAGCTCTTAACTTTTGGGAAGAAAAAATGCCCAAGGGATGAAGAGATATTTGCAGTCCATGTCAATACCTCTTACTTGGCAGCTCATATCACTGGCTTGTTCCTGGCTAGTGAACCTGAAATACAGTGTTCTTCACCTTAGCTTTAACATCAAAAAGCTTAAATAATCTTATCAGAGAGCTAGATCATAGCTCCATAGTATCATTACTATGCAGAGCTAAACATCCCTTTAAATATCCTTTAAAATATTATAAAGCACCAGCAGCGCTTTGTCAGGTGGAAGAACAGCTAACATCTCCATGAGGCCAGAAGAAGTGGGTATTTAACACATCGTTTTTTCAGAAGTCTCTTGTGAAGACAAGATTTGTGTAGCACCTCCCTCTTGCCAGGTACAGTGACAGCGCACTTCAGAAAGTCAGGTGACCAAGGAGGGAAGATAATCAACATTTCTAAAGCACCTTCCACTTTTTAAGTCTTCTTGTGAAATATTTTAGTTTTGCTGTCTGATAAAGACATTTTGTCCTGAGACACTAGAAAACATCTTGCAATAAGATTCATGGCAGTGTTAACATAAATGCTTTTATTGGTCAATCAATATGGTTTTGTTTCAGAGAATTAAAAAGAGTTGCCCAAGAATGTAAGCTGTTTGAACATAATATAGTTATAAATGTTACAAGAAATTATTCTGTAAGATTATGCATGTGCCTGTAAATAAAGTTTAGGCAATCTAAAAAATTTGCGTTGCTTTCTGCCAAGGCCTTTTGAGACCACAAATTTATTATTTATTGAGGCTCAGCCTAAAACTTTTTTACTGGAGTAATATGTTCATGCATTTGATACATGCCCATGAAATTTCACTGTAATTTCCATCAAATCTTATTTTGATACTCTTGTAGGGCTAAATCAGAACTTTGATTTTTAGCCAGCTTGGCCATAAAAGCAAGACCATTATCTCAGCTTAAAATAAAGTTCAGGTTAGTTTCTGTATACTTAATCATTGTGTCCAACATATTTGTTTCAGTTTATTGTATCAAAATTCTGTACCCAGCATGTCACATAAATGCTGTTAACCCAGGATGGTTTTTAATGTTATGCATTACATTTAGCCCTCTTCAGTTCTTATAGGGAATTTCAATGCAATTATGAATTTTCAAATGTTTATACAAGCCAGACTAGATTTATAATCACAATCACCACTGAAGAAGTTCCATATTATTCTCATGAAACACAATTTAAATCAAGAGATTTGGAGCAGGGTAAACCTGGAGGAAGTGATTCAGTCCCTTCTTCCATACATTTTATTGAGACTGGCTCTTAAAATGGCTGAAATAGATGAAGGCTTTAGACTTTTTGTCTGCTGAGGAGAGGAAATCTTTGTTTTATCCTTGGGAAACTAGAGACAAAATGCCAGTTAGGTATAACGCAAAAATAGGACACCTTCAAAGACTCAAGTGAATGTTATTTTGCTGAATGTTTAGGATTTCACTGGAATGTGTCAGGTACAAGCTCAATGAGCCCCCAAACTACAAAATGCTTGAACTCTAGTTATAGAGTCATAACAAAAGCAATCAGTAGAGGAAAAGACTGACTAGAAAGTAAAAGGAGTTTTGTGAACATCTGGCAAGAAATCTATTGAAGAGAATAAATGAACCTTCACAATAGTGTTTTGAAAACACAGAACCATCACACTGTAGCTATTTCATACTCTAGTCTTCAATCTGATAAAGAACCTAACCCAGAAATTGCATCACTGCTTTTTCAGAAATCTCAGCACAGGAGATACTGCCACACAGAAGGAAAATATGACTTTCTTCTGTCAAGTCTATGTCAAAACAAAAATCCCAAACTCAGTTCTCTGTCTTTTTTATAGTCCAATACCATCCTTGCAAAAGAATTTCATAAACACACTGGAATATGCCATTTGTCTAAATTATGGTATTTTTCCTGATTTAGAATAGATACATGCTCAGGTGGAGTCTTCCTGGAGTCATGGCAGTTAGTTTAATGGAAATGTATAGACAAAATCCAGCAGTATTTACACTGCATTTAGGCAGTTTTTTCTCACAGATCTCTGAACTTGCCAAGGTGAACATTTTGACAATTTCACTTTGCAGATGGGCTATTGAAGGACTGTGTGCAAGGACTACCTGAGTGGAGTGGTCCACTGATGTCAAGCAAGCTGGAGGAAGCTTTAGCTATGTAACAGAACTCCCTTGATTCTCATCTGAAGCTCATATCCCTGAGTTCTCACAAAATAACTCCATGAATAAAGATGTAACAGTACTCCCTTTTACACTTCACAACAGTAATTATACCTGCTGTGCCTACTTTACTAATGAAAACATCCTTGTTGTGGTGGGAAGTATTTGGTCTTATTTTGCAAAAATACATTCAACATTTCTAATAATATGATTTAAATTATAGTGTCATTCTGATCCAAAGTTGAAGACAGCTTTTTTTTTTTTTTTTTTGTGGTAATTCAGAGTTCTGAAAGATATATATGTTTATCAGAATATTCAAGCAATTACCCGAATAATTTTCAGTCTTCAATTACAAAATATTGCATTTTTACAGGCTATGGGCAAAGATATTTACACAGTGGTTTCAATTTTATTTTGGTAGATAACACTATAACACTTTATACATCACAGAAGATATTGATTTTCTAGCTTTCATGAAAACCTCATGAGCTTAAAATAGGATTTTGCTTCTGTACCTAAGATCTTAACCTTCCACTGTCAGTAAAGAGAATTTCTTGAAACCAAAGACCAATAGACAATAAGCCTACAAGCATTTAAAAAAAAAAAAAAGCTTTTAATATATTTACAGGTTTGAAAAACTGTGAAAATACTTATCCTTGACAATGGTAATTGTCTATCAGAGAGAAAAAACAAAAGAGTTTGCTGTTCTTCAGGACTGATGAGCTTTATGTGGGAAAATATCATTATTGATATATTAGAGTAAGTATTTACAAAGTTCTTCACAGTTTTTACAGATAAAATGATATGAAACAACTTACATAAAAAGACAGTCCTGTTTCTCTTTTCCTTCAAAACCTGAAAATATGCCTTCTTTTCCTTCAGTTTTGCCAAAGATTTTGCCTGTTCTTAGGTTCCTCTTGTTTGTAATGAGCCTGAGAACTGTGTTTTAATCCATACAGATAGTTACTGTATTCATGTAAAGAGTGGCCAAAACTAATGAGGAGGATTACATACTTGTACAGGTCTTTTCTTGGAGCTTTAGTAAGAAAGAGAAAAAAGCACATTCAAGTGCCTTCATGTTCCACAAACAAATACTTCCAGTTGTTATTCTATGACTGTGGAGGAATCAGTATTACTTTTCCAATGAATGCCTTCACTCCTCTGTAAAGGAGCCTGGTTAAGTATTTAAAGGCACAGTAATTCAGTAGAGCTTCAGTTCCCTTCCTCAGCACACAGTATCTGAGGTTCTCAACAGAGTAGTTAAGACCCAATTGTGATAGTGTTTTCATTTTACCTTTCCACTTAAGTCCCAGGCTACAGAGGTGCCCAGCTGCTCATGGATGACCTTTGGCTAATCCTGTACAGGAATTTTCTACCTAACAACCTAATCCTATGCAAGTTACCACTCTGTTAAAGCCACAAAAGCAAATGTGCTCCTGCATCTCAGCATTGCCATTCATAGCCCAGCATCTTTATTTTGATTACAGATGAAGTTTGATTTGAGCCAGTAAGTCCACCATGGTTCAGTGACTGCATTTCACAGCTCTTGTTCAACTTCTGCCATGTCTGCCACAACAGTAACAGAGAACACTGGAGAATTGAGGTGGCATTAATGTCAAGTGAAAATGTCTGTATGCTTCAAAGCATAGATATCTTATGGACTGGCTGACTAAAAAATTTTGTCTGAGCATAAGATCAAGCCTTTGTGTTGACAAAAGGAATAAAGAAAACATGTGAAAGGACTCTTAGGGAACTGATGCCTACAGAATAGAACAACATCTGCCAACTTTAACTTATTGGTTCTTGATGTGCCAAGACAAACAGTAAATGTAACAGCTGATGAATTCACACCTCTTTAAAAAAGATGAAAATAATCAGAATATTAAACACAGAGCAGGAAAAAAGTGTACCTCAGATCCTGTGGAAAAACAATTTCAAACAATTATAAATGTATTATCCTTCTAAAAAAACCATGCCTACATGATTTTCTACACTCAGGTATATGCTAAATTTGAGTGTGTGTTAGGTCATCCTCATTCATGGTGGCTTGAGACACTTTCAGACTCTAATTCATACTAAAGAACTGAAAAATGTCTAGCGTATTTTAGTTTTATACATCTCAGACTTAATTATTAGTACAACATTCTGTACCTTGCATAAAGCCTAGTGATCCTATAAAACCCATCTGAGATTTACACCATGGAATGGATGCTAACATAAATTGTTTTACACCTGCAATTTGTCTGTGCTCCTTATATTAAATCTGCTCATGCTAGTAATAGCTAAAATTTGTGGTCATAAAATATCAGGAAAAAAACCCAGAAGAATACATGGCACTAAGTCCATGTTACTGACAACTGAGGGCAATGTACTACTGTTTTAGATGTTCATTAAAAAAAACCCCAGAGTTGTTATTGGGTAAGTTCATCTGTTGAAAACAATGAAACATCAGGACAAATTTTAAATCCATTGATGCATAAGACACAAATCAGAGACTCACAGCTTGAAGAAGACATGGCCTGAAAATGCATGGGCTTCTAGAAATTAAGTGCAAAACATATCCAGCAAAATCTAGCTCCAGAAAAACTTAGTCTTCAAGCAAGCACAAATTTAATGCAACATTAATACTAGATTGAAGAACCTAGAGGAGTTACCAATCATTACAAATGTTCTGCTTAATCAGTAGGTTCTTTCTTTTCTTTTCTTTTACGTCACAACACATTATTAAAGGTTCCTAGGGCGAAGTTTGCAAAGCTTAAGCAATGATGAAAAAACAAAGGGTCATTATCAAGGACAGCAGTAACAATATTCATAGTACAAGCCATAGCAACAATCATGTTCTTAAAATTAATAATAATAATATACATACTCCCAAAATAATAAAAAAACTGCATCAAGGATCTCAGATGAATGTGACACAGCCCTTCGATGAATGTGGGTTTATGTTTTATACAATGGTTTTGCTTCTGCTGGGAGCATCTCATTTATTTTTGCTTCACAGATGAGAAAAAATGTCAAATATTTAGAAGAATAAAATTGCTTAGTAAAGTAATGTTTCAATGTATTTCTAAACTCATGTATCAATATCATGGCATCCAAGTAGCATCCAAGTAGCATAACAACTATATTAATGTCAAATGGAAGCACAACCTGAAACCAAAAGTTGTCTCAACTTTCGTTCTTCAACTAAAAGATTTCTCCTAGCTTGCTTTCAGGTTAACATTTAGTGTAAAAAGTTATGTGTTTTATAATCTTGGCCATGTAAGAGAGGCAAAAAAAAAAAAAAAGTTCTGTGTCATAGGTAGTCTGGATTTAAGCTCTGTGATTATTGGTTACAAGGCAAAAGACCAAATAACATGTTGTGAAAAAAAGACCCAAGGGTAAAAATATGATGGTGATTTAACAGCAGCCACATCTCAGCAGTGTTGCATTTCCCTCATGAGTTCACAGAGGTGGATATGATCTCAGTTTTTTCATTGGTAGCTAGTGTTATATTTGAAGATACTATTAAGTGAGAAATGACAAATTAGGGAACTTTTGCACTTTGATAGAGGGAGTGGTGTAGGTCTGTAACAAGGGAACAAGAGAACAGCCACTCTGACTCGTTTGCCTGAAGTCTGTGAAAGCAGCTTCGGGAGGAGAAAGGGCATCCCAACATCTGTAACATATAATCTATTTGTCACAACATCGTTGCTAACATTCTCTGACTAGTTTTACAAGTTCTGGCAGAAAGAGACTAAAAGTCGTAAAAATTGTGACAAAAAAGAGACAAGTCTGCTCCTGTCCAACTCCTAAAACCTAATGGACCACTAACATCTCCAGAACCGTTCTAAGGCTGCAGGTTGTTCAGCCAGAACCACAACCCAGTTCACGGCCGACTGTAGCAAGCTGCATCTGTCAATTATGTACGGACAGGTTATCCACACCCTGCTGAGAGCATGTGCAGCACCTGCAGACACATCCGTCCCTCAAGACTTCTGCACTACTGTGCTTTAACAACACAGTTCACGCTGTCTTTCCTTGTTTTTTCTTGTGTGTGTGGAGAGCAGGCAGGGGGAGAAGGGATGTGAGGGGGGAAAGAAGTGGGGACTTAAATGAGATACTAGCAAAGATAAAATATTACCAAGTCTAGAATAGTGTGATTTAGAAATATTTCTTCTATGAAAGAGCAATTAGGCATTACTAGTAAATTAAAAAGGAGTGATAATGATACATAGGAGCAGAGGATCTGGTAACTCCTTCACTAGGCATTGAGTGGCATGCTAATGAGCCATGTCTACAGCACAGGATAAGCATGCTGGGTCTGATTGATCATACGCATGATCATCTTGCAGAGATAGTTTATCACTGTTGCATCAATAAGTTCTCTCATAGAACAGCACAGATTAGAAAAAAGATTGGAAAAAAAATAAAGAAACTATTCTGTTTATGCAACTGGTAAGTGGACCAATGCTTGACTTGGAAAAGTAGGGATTAGTGGGTGAACTGGAAAGACCATTTTGTATTCCCATTGAGCAGGCTGAAGTTAATAACTGTGTGGGCCATTGTTTCACACTTAAGAACATTTTCCAACATACGGGTTTTACAAGGCTTCACAGCAGCAGTGACTGACAGAATGGGCAGTGATAAAACCAAAGCAATGTTTCAGAAGAATAGAAAGTTCAGGAAAATCTCCTGTAACCCAGAAACTTTGTCATAGCACAAGCTCAAAGAAAGAATTAGAAGCAGAAGTTCCTTTCCTCTGATGCCAAAATCTCAAAAGTATCCATGAGGTCTTCCCTATTGCCCATATGTGATTTCCCCTTCTGCTTCCAGTGCCCTCCACATCTGCTGTGTGCTGGTTACCCCACAGAAGTGAGTTTACAAAAAGTTCATGGCACTTCACAGAAGCTTTTGAAGACAGGTGTGCTCACTGGCAATGCAGATTTTCATAACTGACACCTGATTTCACTTCTTTACAACAAATCTCAGTTTCTGCATAAACTCTCCAAAACAAAGAACTTACTTGTATAATGCAGTAAAGCAACTTTGTGCTGAGCGTCACACTTCTTTGGGCAGTTACTGATGATAAGCAAAACTTGTATTTTTTCATAAACAATTATTGCATCTACAAGAAGTTCTTGTGCAGGCACTTGCATCCCTTTTACTTGGAAAGCTGCATATGCATGCTGGATGTTTGGAATGATAAGCTTGTCTTAGCCTGACATAAACTCCAAGATGAACAGAAGGAAGTCCATCCAAAAATGAAATAAAATAGATACATCAATAACAGTTACCCCAATTCCACAAATTCTATAAGATTAAGGATGAATTTGTGTCAGAGCATATTTTCATTGTAATCTAAAATGATACTTAATAAATTTTGAAATTTTAACTAAGGATTAATGTGAAGATTTTTTAAGTGTTAATGTCTTAATTAGTATTTTAACTGGAAATACATATGTACAATGAAAGAACTATTAAGTAATTATGTAATAATCAACAGGTAGATTTATATCTGCAAATATCAACTAGAGTTGTCTAGATTAAGTTCTAAAGCCTATTTATAAAACACAGAAATTAGCACACTTATTAGTGAACATTTATTTTCAACAGAAGATCTTTGGAACAGTGTAATTAGCTCATTAACATTTATGTTTAGAACTGAAGTACAAGAGGTGATTGACATGGAACTCAAGAATTAGACAATTCAGAAAGTCTTTTGTCACAAAAATAGCAACAGGGAGACATATTCTGGAATCTGCTTAGAAGGCAGCCAGAAAGAAAAGGCTATATTTTAATGATGAAGAAAAGCATCAAATTAAACCTGCTAAAGTCAAAGAGTTTGTTTTTTTTGTTGATTTTATTTCCTTTTTTTTTTAATATTGTTTTTCAGAGTACCACATACATAATAACCACCAGTGCACCTCCATGTCTATTCAAAAACAGAGTTTTGGAACAACAGGAACATTTTGAAAAGTATATTTGTAATGCTTAAGCATTTCAGAATCTTAAGTTCCTTCTTATAACCATGCAGAAGACAGGCGAGTCACTTGACATAATGGGGACAGACAGGATCTTTTGGGGACCCTGAGCAGAATGATGAAAGCATTAAGTCATAGCAACCATTAAAGCTTTATATCTTAAACAGGATTTTATTATTAGCATAGCATAGAATATTTTGATCAGAGAAGCACAGAATTTTTATAAGTGGAATCAGCATAACTTCATTAGTAACGTAGCACAGAATTTATAGCACAGCTTAGCTGGTGGTTCCTAATCACCTGGACCCTCTGCAGATCAGACCAGCTCTCAATACTTTGCTTGCCATTAGCAATAAAACAATCATAATCTGGATTTGAGAACATGTAAAAGGGCACAAGTTGCTCATTCATGTGTCAAGCTGTTTATGTTTTATGTTCTGGCTAAAAGGAAACTCCTTTCCAAATCTTCTGTTGCCACCTGTATCTAGGCTAGGATAACCTGATTGTGGTTATCATCAAACATTTTAGAACCCAAGATGTTGGAGGATGGACCTGGAAGAGCTTTATTATAGATTTGTCAGTTAGAGTGTTCAGTGTAAACAAGACTAATCAAGTTTAACAAAAGAGAGACTGAAACATGTTAACTGAAAAACAGACTTACTTTAACAGGGCAATATTATTAACTGAGAAAACTGAGAAAAAAAATTACCACCATAAAAAAATAACAAAATGCAGCATTAATAAGAATGAAAATAATGATAGATACTCATGAGTTGCTCCAGTGCTTTGCTCTTTTGAAGTTAGGTAATTTGCCTAATTAAAATCCAATTAAAATAGAAGAGAAGCAGCACTCCCTTCTTCTGTCCTGCTAGAATCAATTCTAATTAAATATGGCCAAGACTGATGTGGCCTATGTGAATTTTGTAGCTATCTGTATGTATTAGGCATGTGCAAGCAAACTACCAGACTGGGCCCTTCTCAGGGGACCTAAATGGAGGAACATCCAGCTCAAAGGGGTGATAAGTATCAAAAGATAGGAACTCAGACGCTCTGCCTTTTAAGGACAGCAGATGGGTGTTTGCAAAAGCACAGCTTTATGTAGTCAGAGACAACTTTTGGTAAGAGCTTAGTCACCAAACAGGTTAGGTGATGATGTGGAGCTTTTCTCTTGGGTTTTAAAAATCTCAGATTGAATGTATGTAAGCATTAGATGTTACGTGACCAAATTAGCTGTTAAAAAAGTAAATTATTTCTACTCTGTTAAGGAAAAAATACTTTCTGATAACAGGCAATGTTTTTGGAGTTCTTTTCCCACTTCAAGTGTTATATATGAAGCCTGTGGGGTAGGCAGTACTTTTCTACAATCTTTAAATTTTGTACACTTACAGAATTGGGTAACTTAAACAGTTTGAAAGTACCTGAATTCTGTGTGATTACAGGTTTGACTAAATAGAGATCACCAGCACCTTTCAACTAGCAGGAGCTGTCTCCCTCAGGATGCTTCAAGTGTAACATAAGACAGAGCATAAGCTGCACAAGGAAAATGAAGCAGGGTCTCTCTTCTTCTATTCAAAATAATCATTCCGCTTCTCTTTCCTTTATCAGTAAATTCTTTCTGTAAACATGAATGAATGCACTCAGGCATGGGAGAAATATGTTTTTATTGTATTCATTATGAATATACAAGATTCTAGCATGGTATGACTTTTGAGAGACATGAAATAAATACAAATGAAGATGACTCCTTAAGCTGAAAAGACATTTGCAGATGCTGAATTGTAGTCACATTCAGCATTGCAATTTTTAGTCCATGGCTAAAGATCTAAAACCCTCCTGAGCACAGAAAAGACTAGAATTTCTATATAATAAGATTCAAATTTTACCTAGCATAAACACAGCCTAATTTTACAGAGGTCTCTGCATGTGTCCAGATGCACAGTTAAGAAAAGAGGTCCAGTCACCTCTTCTACTTTCTGCTGTTCTGGCAGCATCGACATGAACTAAAATGTAAAACTGGAGAAAGAGATTTAGTCTCAACTCCTACAGCACAAATTCCTTGTAGCAACCCAAGTAATATACATAATAAGCTAGAAGAAGGCCGTGACACATGCAATTACAGCAGATGAGACCAGGGACTTCAGCAGAGGATCAGAGTGCCCCAGGGTATTGAGTACAAAGAAGTCTGTCTATTAAATGGTTCATGCTTTGCTATGAAAAAGTGTAATTGTCCAGATATTTTAATTTGACTGTGCTATACTAAACCTTGATTTTCTTTGGAGAAGCATGTGATTTTCTTTCAGGCAGTAAATGCTGAGATTGTGTACTGGAGAAATGCTATGGAATATATTTTTGGGGTGAGGAAGGGGGGAGCAGCTCTTTTTCTGTGTGCACATATTTCTGTCATCATTAAATTATTTTCTCAGAAATCGATAACTCATAACTGACAGCAGCAGGAAGGTAGCTGTTTGCTGCTTTTTTTCCTCTTTATCCTTCCTGTAGAGTTGTTGAATATTTGCTTGTCAACATTGGTGGTGAAATGCATTGTTCACAAACAAAGGAGAAACAAAAACATATCTTAAAGCAAGAAGCAGAACAAGAAAACAAAACAAAAAAAAAGTTGTTGCAGCACAGTGCTTCCCTGTGCAGTTGAACTTACCATCTCAGTACACATTATATGGAATTTCACTAGCAAAAAACTGCAGTCACTTCTCTATGGGTTCATAAGATAATTGTGTTTACTGTAGCAAAAAAATAAACGGAAGAAAGAGATAAATTTGACATAAGGAAAATGTGGCTAGGAAAGATTGTAACATAATCCATTCCTTAGAGGAATTGGAGAAATCCTATTTGTTACAGAAGTCTAAAACTGAAGCAGATGAACATGAGAAGAACCTTGAGGCCAAAGGCTCAGCCCAAGAATATCTTTCAGTATTTCCAGGACTGGACAGAAAGAAACAGAACCTGAGGTGTATTTGCGGAGTGTGCAGAAAAACAAACTGATGACTTTTACTTCCAAAACATGGACAGAGGTTAATTCAGGGCTCACACACAGGATATACCTGTGTTAACAATCCAGTATTTGAATATCACACTGATTTAACAGACTTCTTAAAATATATTAAGTAGGCAGATAAGTTCTATGTGAGTTTGGGGCTTATATTATCATGTTTAGAGCTGTTCCTAAAAAGAGATTAGAATAGCATAAGAACTATATCCTGAAGAATTTTAGGACTGTCTGTTTCAATCCCAGAAGACCAAAGGTACCAGACTTAAGAAAATACCTCAAATATTTTCATAGTATCTGGGTCACTTCAGAGAAAAATATAAATAGTTTGAAGCTTTCCTGCAATGCTTACCCCATATATATTTACATGACAAAATGTCATGGTTTACCCCCAGCCAGAAGCCAAGCCCCACATAGCTGCCCGCTCACTGTCCCACCAGTGGAACTGGGAGAAAATGGGAAGGGTAAAAGGTAGAGAACTCATGGGCTGAGACAAAGACAGCTTAATATGGAAAGCAAAAGCTGCACACACAAGCAAAGCAAAACAAGGAATGAATTAAGTGCTTCCCATGGGCAGGCAGGTGTTCAGCCATCTCCAGGAGAGCAGGGCCCCATCACACATAGTGGTGACTTGGGAAGATAAACACCATCACTCCAAATGTCTCCGCTATTCTTACTTCTTCCCCCCACTTTAGATGCTGAGCATGACGTCATGATCACATAGCTCTGTACTAGCCACTGTGAAGAAAATTAACTCTATCTCAGATAACAATGATCACATTTCCACTAGATCAGAACTATGGATTAATTAAATTTTAATTTAATATTTCCTGCATTTGAAAGTATTTCTATTATTAAAAAATATGCAACTTCTGTCTAACATTTTCCTATTAGTCTAAGTGGGATCTACAAGCTATGTGCATTCTTTCAAGCTTATGGGGACTCGAAGGTGTCTGAAGCAAATCTGAGTGGTGAAAAAGCAACTGTTCTGCCTACCAGAAGGCTGTAATTTCAGGGGATACGAGAAGAACACTGATTGTCTCTGTCATTCTGGAACAAAAAAAAAGTAGTGAATGCCCCCAAAATGTGCAGAGCTGTTACTTGGAGACAGAAAAATGTACTAGGCAGGTCAAAGCACATGGGACATTTTTAGACTAACTGCTTTGAAGTATTACAGTAAGGGGGAGAGAGGTGGCAGTGGGAGAAAATGTGTATTTGAGTAATATCTGTAAATGGTGAGCCCAATTCAGAGTAGTAAAACAGCTAAGGGACTAACGCTGGTGGGGGTTTGGGATCTGTTTTGTTCAGAGTGTTTTCCAGCTGTTGTGTTCTGGCTGAGCAGCAGAAAACACCTAGAAGGGATTTTAGCACTTCTGTTCTTATATTTTCAATTAAACTTGTTATTTGTTACAGCAGTCTACAGCAAGTAGGTGTTTCATATAGCTTTACTTATTTAATTATTTGTTTTGCTGTTTATCCCTGTACTTTGATGATAGTCACCCTCGTTTGCCCCCTGACAAGTTCAAATTATTTAAACTATCTCACGATCGCAGTGTTTTACAAGTGCACAGCAGTCTTAGATCATTTTGCTCAGCAGAAGTGTCTCTCTTCCATCCTACTGGGTTTAATTAATACAGAATGAAAAAGCTTTCAAGTGAACAGCAATCTAAGAACCTAAAAGATTAACAGAAAAGTCCCTTAGAAACAGATAAAAAATTTGAAGGATTTATGAAAGTCAATTGTATGCTGCAAGGGTACAGCTACATTTTACAGTAATGGGTATTTAGCTTTTCCTAAAGAAAGAGAAGGGTGAGCAAAGAGCCCATATGAAGCCATTCTTGTATTTGCTGATTACATATCTGTAAAAAACTAAAGCAATATTAGCTGTGTGAAAGCATTCAATAGTGGTCTTTTATTCGCAATGGGCTGGAATTAGACCTGTTATTTTCTTTCTTCCATGCTCTGGATTTTTATGGAATCTTTCAAGCTGTTTTCTCAGTGTAATAGCTTCTAAACTGTGTCTTCACATGGTCTGAACTCTAACACTGTTTTCACATAAAAGGCTTTGGGCACAGTTACATTTAAATCCCATTGCTCAAGAGTCACACAAGAGTGTCTAACATGGATAAACTTGACATGTACATTTCCCCAGCTGGGAATCTGAGCTCTGTCATACATAGGAATGTACCAAAGCATGAAAAACTGAACAGAGAGAGAAGTTCTCTTATTTAGTGAGCTGAAACTAGTTTACCACAAGTCTTCTGGCCTGAGTAATCAATAAAAAAATAAATAACTACAAAAAATAAAAGTGTAGCCATCTACAAACGGATTTTTAAGAGTTGTTAAATATGGCAATGGCATTTTGAGTAAAATAAAGGGGCAGTATCAGAGCTAACAACATTAGGAAAAATATTCACTATCGTTGCCAAAATTGCTTAATAGATTCAAGCTTTTTAAAAGTAAAGAAACCCATATTGACCAAGCTTCCAGGAATTATAACAACAAATACGTGATATGGCATATATGTTGTAATCCTATTAGGTCAAATGTTATTATTGATGTTATTTGTTATTATTGCTATTACAACAATTCCTAGGAAAGCTGTCAAAAGTGAGATGACACTGTGTCAGACATTGCTCAAATGTATAGAACGACATGTCCTTGCCCTGAGACCTTTCACAATCTAATTAAAGTCAAGACCCAACAAATGGATGCAATCACTGCGAAAAGAAGAAGAAAGTGACAATAGGAATGTTACCAAACAGCCATCACACAATATTTGGATTAGCTTTTTTCCTGCAGGCAAGGTTTTGTTTTTGTAAGACATTAATTTATGTGGTTTATGTGCAACTTGTCTGTGCATTTCCTTTGTGCTATCTTTCAGTTTTATTTTACCTGTGATGACCTTTAAGAAGCTGCCACCCAGCAATAAAAAGATTTGTAACTGATTTCTTAAATCTAAGATATTTTTAGGGGAAAAAAGGGTTTACACAGGAAAATTGGAGTTTTGTTTTACTTACACAGCAGAGGTTCATAAGAAATACTAAGATTGGAGAAAGAAGAAAGATGAAAGTCTGAATGGAAATGTGTTTGTGTAAGTATGGGAAGGAAGAAAACTATTTAAAAGAATAGCCATATAATAAGGGGCACTGTATCCAGGACACTGTTTTTGTCAGCAAAACTGAGGAACATGTTCTTAATGTCAAAACAAAAAGCCTGCAGTCTGAAAAGCAGACAACTCATCAGCAAAGGAGGCAGCACCCTGGCTCTAGCAGGGTGGCAGCAAGGCTGCAGTGCATAGAGTACAGCATTCCTTCCCGTTTGCCTGCCAAGAGGACGAGACAGGAGACATGTGTTCCACACATATGCCAAAAGAGGAGGAACAGACAGTGGACAGTGATGTGCCTTAAGATTTCTGGTGGCTGAAATAAGCAAGATCTGAAACAGAGATCTACCCCAAAACACCCGAGGGCTCCTGAAGGAGAAGAGAGGTCTGTCTGTCCAAAAAGTCTGTCATTGTCTGTTGGGAGGAGCTCTGGAGATGCAGAGGACTTGACAGCTGGAGTTCATTTTTATTGTGCATGAGTGACCTTGGTCAGGACATGTGGACACACACAGGCTGCTTTTCACCAGGATGTGAGCAAGGGAGTGTAAAAACATAAGACTGATTTGCTTCAAAACCCTGAAAATAAACGTATTTTTCCAATCCATAAGATCTTGCACTGAGATTAATTATGCTAATACCACTGCAAAGCAGATGTCAATAAAGTAACTAAAATCAGGATACTTGGTATGTGCTCTGGCAGTTGAAAACTGTATAAGAATAGAAATATATCTTTATAGCAGACCAAAAAAAAGGCTGGTTACCAAGTGGGTTTCAGTGGGAACCTCTTCTAGTGAAGACAGCATAGGAAATGTTAATATCAAACTTTCCACACCTTTAAACTGGCCTGGGTACTACTGAAAAAGCCTATTCCATTATTTCCAGTAATTTGTTAGGGGAAAACATACTCTTATATCTACTGTGAATTCCACATGCTTATGAAATTGCGTAGCACATAGCCTGTGACAAAGAGTTTGTTTAAAAGAGGTTGAAAAGTATAATATAATGTTAGGTGGTCTCTAATGGGAAAAAAATAATAGGAAGCAGTCAGCAACTGCTAATGATGTTGGACTTATTAAAGCTGAAGAACTGCTGCACTTTCCCTTGAGCCTGTAGACTTGTAGCCCAGTGCCTGAACTATTTCTATACCTCATACTGGCTGGTCTGGAGTTTTCTCTTAGCTTGTTTGTCTGTAAATACAGGTTGTTTATTTTTTCTAAAGACCAGGTGGTTATGCCTAATTTGATTTTCCTTTGCTTATCTTTGTAGAGTATACATTTTCTCTGTAGAATGTAGTAACAGGAAGTTATTCTACACATGATGAAATATTTATGGGCCTATCTTAGCAATGAGGAGATTTGGCTTTGCGCAGAGGGACACAGGGCTGGTGTTATAGCAGAGACCCTGAAAATGGGGACACAAGGTGCAAGAGAAGAGACATGAGATGATAAGAAAAGGGACAGGACATGACAGTGAAGGTCCAGGTCTGTAAACAAGTCATCTCTAATATTGCAAAATGCAAATCTTAGAGCAGGAAAAAGGGGCAGGTAACCAGAGGTGCAAGTTTAAACTGTACTGTCATTCCAACAATTTCCTCATGTAATAAAGCTATTTCTTGTATTTTCTTTTCCTGTAATAGAATAATAAGGCTAATAATACTAATCCTGATAATTATAATCATAACTAATTTCCATGCCAGTGGTAAGATTTTAATTACAATATCAATTACTTCTTGGCTCTATATGAATTTACTTTTAGACAATGACAAGACTCTCTGCACCACAATATCTTCAGGGAAAAAAATCAAATTTTCTCCCATTTCATACAGCACATGGATTTACATCAATGAAAACACCACCCCCCTAAAACCTAGAACATAAAAAAAAATCAGTCTATAGCTCCCACTTCCTTGTAAATGAAGTTTATTAATTTAAGTTCCACTCTGGATTGTAGAATTTAATTTCTTGGCTATCTACATACAAAAACCTAGAGATACTAGCCAAGGTTAAGGCCAAAATAATTCCTTTAAGCTATCTACTTCATTGGAACAGCACTAGATTTAGATTGACATAACAACCATCAGTTTGTCTCAATAACTTATCATTTCCAGTTGAATAATGGTCTAAGTGACAGTGAAAGGGCAAAGGGCCCAGGTTACATAGAATATATTTCAAATCTGTTGGTATGGATTAGAAAGGATGAGACTGTGACTGGAGAGCTTAGTACTTTCCAGCAGAGCACAGAACTGTCTGCCAGTCCTCAGATGGCATCCTCTAAATACAGGAACTGAAAGAGAATATCTTATTTTAAATCCTGTTCATGTGCTATTCTCCTGATGTTGAAATAAATACTTTATTCTAGCTCAACTCTATATCTAGATTTTGCCAGCCTACTGACCTATAGAGCTTTGGAACAGCAACAAGGTTTCTACAATACATAGGAGCTGCATTTTCTTTCATTAAAAAGAACCTCTTTCAATGTAAGTACTTTGCTACATCTTGAGTCTCCAGCTCCAGACAATGCCTACAGCCACAAAAGTCTAAATATAGCCAAAAAGGAAAGATTTATTTTGATTCAAATAAAAAATGGGTTTATAAAAATTAACTGTTTTCTATTTAAGTGACATCCAATATGTCATTAAAAATATAATAACAGCAGCTTTATTCCAGTCTGTCTACTAGCAGTGCCAGATTCTGATAGCAAGATCTCTGTCTGTCTCTAATCATTCAACACACAGCCAGAGTGTCTAGTCTGATCTCTGGACAGCAGCTTTTGCTGGTGGAATGGTAGGATGGCTCTGGCTGCTCTTTTTTTTTTCCTTCTTTTTCCTTTTTTTTTTTTTTTTTAATGAGTGCTATGTAAACAGAACTATAGACAAGGACAAGTAAGTTGTATTATGTGCAAAATATTCTTTGATATTCCTCAGAGCATGTGCACCTGGCAGTTTCAGGAGCTGTCTTTTACATTTCACAGTGAGGACTTCCTTCTTGTTGACAGCCTGGTTTGGTTTTGGATTGTTTTTGTTCATCCTAATAGATTTCAGTGAAGAAGCAATTGCAGACATCCTCCAGCCTTCCAGAGCCTTTGACAATAAACCCACTTCTACAATGATTTCCACAAGTGACACATCCTCCCTATGATTCTTCACAGACTTAAGGTTTCTGTTTTGGACTATTTTGTCAAAAAAGAATTTTATTTAATGTGTTTGAATGTTAAATCTCAGTAGTGTTTTATCTGAATGAGATACCTGTGAGATACCACCTCTACCTCTGACAAATCATATCTCAGGCATATTTGCCTATGTTAGTACATGCTATTTAAATCTTTAAAGCAATCTCTTTACCAAATGTGATTTTTATGTTCCTTTCACACCTGTTCCTGTCACTAAGTTTCTTGAAAACCTACTTTGAAACCCTTTTCTTAGATTTGATATTTGTTAATGAAACCCTATATACATTAAGCTTTCTTCATATCTAGTATATTAATATGAAACACATCAAAATTTGTCAAAAATGCCAGCTATACTATATGAACATGCTAGGGAATTTGATAAAAACATATTAGGCATGAATAAATTATAAGGAGACTCCATTTCAGTCATTTTTATTTACACTGGGAAAGTAATTCTAGAAATAAGGTAAAAGGTAAATGGGGTGATTTAAATATGTCCCTTAATTAAAACCAGCAACAACAACAATGAAAAAACAAAGTAAAATAGAAAATCTTTTATATATTTCATGAGACAGAATGTTAATTTTTTATAAATATTGTAGGTGTCCTAGTTTCATTGCTAATTTTGCACCCTCATGTAATGATATGCATTGAAGAAAAAACAGTGTAAAACAAAACTGTAAGATCACCATGCTGGGTTTTCAGTCTAAGAAAACTTCAATGAAATGTTTTAACTACAGAAGGGCTGTCTATGAGTGTTACTCTATTTTCCAGCTACACACAGAATGTTTCATTCCAGACATCTGAAAAGAATTCTAGCAGAAACAAATCTATAACATATTTTCCATTCCTACTTTCAAAGGCTTCTCATCTACCTACCAAGCCCCCTACTCTTGCCACACCTGGAAATCAAAGTACTTCAACATATCCTCAAGCCTATAAGCAATTCTTTCAGATGGTATATACTTTTTAAAAACTGCTGTAGGGAATAAAGGAATGTGAAGACAAGAGAGTGAACTAACTCAAAAAAAAATTAAAATTTTAAAATTTTATACTTTTGTTATTATCAGAGAAAACCAGATAATGTCACAGATTCATATCAACTAAAGTTTTTATCCTCCTTAGTAAGTGACAACAAGAGGGACCTGGAATTAAACTCTTCTCTCGAGACTTCCACAGTAAAGTATATTTCACAAGGTGGAGTCCACCTACAGCTTGGTGGACACTAGATGTGCCCCAGCCACGCAATCCGGAGCACTGACAGCCTGATGGCTTCCTCCCAGCTCACAGCAGCACTCATCTCTGCACTCTGCTTCCTGCCGTGCCCCAAGGGAGACAACCTGTGACCCTCTCTGTGGATATCTCCAGTGAAGGCAAGGGTAACACGTCTTACTGGGGACAGATGCTTTCTTGAGAAAATGAGAAGTGGCAAGTTTGAATGGGTCAATGAAGCTCAGAGCCACTGTGAGGACTCCAAAACATCATCTCCCAGCCGGGTGCTAAGTGACAATTTTATTAAAATATTTTAGGCAGCCCAGTCTTAGTTTTTTCTCTCCTACAGCTGCTGTAAGATTACTGGAGAGAACTGGAAGAGAAAGGGAAGATTCAGAAACCAAGAGAAGACTGGGATTTAAGTCCATCAGGGTTAGAGGACTGCATCTGGACTGCCAAGAGCAAACAGGTGACGTCATTAAAAAGGAGGAATGAGGGGTCTGCAGGTCCTTCAGTTTCACTTCTTGTGAAATTAGTGTTGATACATTTAGTCACATAAAATTAGGTGAACAAAACCCCTTACCTGTACTGAAGTCCTAATCTGACCTGCAAGCCAGCTGTTCAGTGCACTGCCCACAGCTACATTTAGTCCAGGGCTTTGTTTTACCAAGTCTTCCTGAGCCAATTAAACTTGACATTTTGCACACTTCCTAATTAAAATGCAAATGAAGGGATGAATTATGTACAAAAACAGATTATGCAGGTTAATTAAGAGGAAAACATACCTAGACCCCAAGTTTACATTTAAGTGGATTTTAAACATAACCTGCTGACACAGCGGAATGCAGTCAGGACACAATATGGTGCTTCAGTGGAAAGGTGCTTTGTCTACAGCAAATGTTGTGCGGTCCCCAGAGGATTGCTTCTATAATTGTTCCTCTGCATTTGAGATAAATTAATGAAGATGTATGTTTTATTTCTGCCTTTAAAATTATACCTCATTCTTCTAACACACATTTCTCAGACTGGCTGTCTAAAAATTTGTCCAGCAATAAAACATTTCTAGTAATTGCACTGCATGTACCTTCAGTGTATCCATCCCATCTGCAGTTTTCAATGCTAGCAATCAGAGCTGAGTTAGTGGACATTTGAGAGGTTGATCTGCTCCTCTGAGCACTTTCCTGATCTCTTCCACAACAGGAAATGAGAAAAAAAATAGCCAAAAAGGAAGCTGGTACAATAGAATGACATTGCATATATTTATACAGTGGTGGGAAAGGAAGAGATCACATGTGTTTGTGTTCAAAACTTGGAAAGGAATCAGACAAAACCAAAATGAGTGTGTAATAGAGCTTTGTCTGCCCTTTTCCAAGGTAGTATTTCCCTGTCTTTAAAGCAATCCATTTACAAGCACTGTGACATGTTTAATTTTTAAATGTACATTTGGAATTATAATTATGTGCTTTTAGTAAGCAAGTACAATTAGACCTTTTAAAAATTACTTGCAACAAAACTAGCCCTCCAGAATTCATACAAATGTACCTCCACTTTCCATTTTCTGGGTCTAAGAGGAAGGCAAACTCAAAAAGGATTAGTAAAGGCAGGGAAGAGTGCAGCCTGCAGGGAACTTTGAGCAAGTGGTTCAGGATTGCAGGAGGAATGATCTGAGAAAATGTTCCAGCACTCCAGCCTGTCTGAATATTAGCTTTAATTGCAGAAACTCACATTCATATGCTCTGTGTCAGCTGAAGAGTCATTTCACATGCTTTTACAGAAAGATAAAATGATTGTTAAAATACCTGATTTAGAGCTTGATTCCTACTTTTACTGCAGATTTCCTGTAAAAGCTGGACAACCAATTCCAACCCTGATTTTTAAAGCCAGTTAACACACAGCTGTATTAATGCACAGACAGGTGCTTTTGAAAACACAAAGGCACCATCTGCATTTTAGGTCGCTAAATGCTTGAAAATCTGGCTCACTATTTAACTGAGCTGCAGAGCCATCTGTAAAATAGGAAATAATCAGGTTCCTTTTTTCCTAGATTTTGTCCATTTAGACATGTCCTTTCATTAGACCTGCCTTCTCTCTCCAAATATATATATATATATGTCTCTAGTATGACAGATGTTTTATTTTAGTTTGGGCATCTAGTCACCACAGAGAAAAAAATATATCCTCTGGGAGGATACACAGAACAAAGCTAATATATTGTATGATAAATACAAAATCCTTGCCAAGTGGGGCTTCTTGTAAAATGGAAAATAAAAAAGGATATAGAATAATATGAATCTAATACATTTTATTGGGATTGCTGCTTCAGCTCAAACATAGAAAATGAGCAGAAAGTTGAGGACGGGGCCATAATGAATAGCAATTAGGTTAATCTTCTACACTAACACAACTATTTCAGATCTTATTGAGCAAATAATTCCTTTAGGAATGGAATGGAAAGAGTTCTTAAAAATGGGGAAAGTTATTTTCTAGCTTCATAGCTGCTTAGTTTAAGAAGCAGAATTTAACTTTCTTTCAAAAACTTTTTCTATCTCTCTTTTCTCCAATAGTGAGAACCTAGACAACTTAGCTGTCTTCTTTTCTTACATTTTTAAATTACATTCTCAATTATCACATAGTTTCTGTGTATATCTAAATTGTCTTAATTGTGTTCAAGTTAAAAATTTAAGAAACAGTATCAGGGAATCTCAATGTTGCATTTTCCAGAATAATTACACAACACAAAATATATAGGAAAACAGAAGTGGAAGCCCATTTTCCTTGAGAAAATTCTGACAAGTTGTTGATAAAATTCAGAAAAGTATTTTGTATCTGGAATTGTTTTGCATATTATCCATTATATAATCATGGCTGATGAATTTTTACCCACTTCTCATGGTTAGGGCTGGGAAGGGTCCAAAGAAGGAAGCAAAATGCTACCAGCAAATAGCAGACCATACCTGAGTGTAATAATTGGAAGGATGAAATTTGTGAGAAAATATTTTTTTTTGGATCTTTGGAAATGAGAAAAGTACTCGCTCAGAAAGAAAATAAAGGCAAATAATGTATTAATAAAACCCTTTATAAAAGAACCTACAGCACAGTGCAGTTTAAAATGGAGGTATATTAGCTATCTATTTCTATACTAAGGTGAACACAAATATTAAGTAAGAGAAGAAAACAACTTAATCTAATGGACACATTGGATACAAATTTAGATGTTTAAAGTGTTCCTCAGTTTAGGACTGTCTCGGTTTGAAGACAGGTGTCTGCTAAGGAAGGTGTAAAACCTCCCTTAAAACCCACAAATGTGAACCCCCTTCCCTCCAAATTATTATACCTTTGAAATCAAGGGCTTTCAGGCAAAGATATGGGGAAAGGAATAACAGTTCTTTACTAGTATCTATAACATGGCAAACAATCAATAACAACAGTAGCAATAGCAAACAAACAAACAAAACCCAGAAGATGCGGTGACAGAAGTCTCTGAGCTGTCAAATGCTTTTCCCGTTTGGTGCAGTTCTGGTCCCAGCCGGCAGGGGCGCTGTCGGGCTCCCGGCCGGGCAGGGCGGGTGCGATGACTCCCGCGCAGCTGCAGGGGGCGCTGTGGCGCGGTCAGCTCTGTGGGTGCGGGCAGTGCTGAAGTACCCAGAGGCAGCGGGCGGGGCGGGGCGGGNGGTCCAAGTGCCCCCTCTGATGACCACCTCTGCCCCCTCCTTACCACGCCCAGCTAGCCCTTTTGTCTTTCACAAAAGAAGTTAATGGTCCTTAAGTATCCAGTCATTAGTAACCTAGCAACAGGGAAGGGGGAAAAAAAAAATTCCACACCTCTCAACCTCCAACAAGGACATTTATAGATGTGAGAAAGTCATGATCTAGAGCATTCTCTTAGTAGATTTCAGGATAATATTTGAGTGATTTTAGACTGGGATGTCAATTGTCTTCAGCAGAACACTGGAGTCAATGACCTAAAAAGTTGCTCTAATCCTGGGTCCTGTGTGCTGTGCTGTGTTGGGCTTCATAACACATTTTGACTAAATCCTAAAGAGCACTCAATAGTGGCCAGAAAATTGCAGTAGAGAATCATTTGGCATTTACTATTTATACTTGGGTCTGTATTTTTCTTACAGTGTGTAATATGAAAAGCAGTTGGCTTCAGAAATTATCTTACAAAATGTGTTCCTGCTTGTTTCAGCTATTACATGTCACTAGGTGAGAAACTAGATCTGCTGGCGGTTTGATGTATAAGGAAAGCAGAGTTTTGGGCTGAACTTCAGCTGGCAGAATTCATCCAAATTTTTAGGTAATCAAACATACCAAGCAGAAAACTACCAGGGACATATGTCATTCGGAGCAGTGTCCTTAAGGTCATGGGTAAGTCACTGGGCAACTCAGCAATTCAAACCACAAAACCTCTTGTAGCAACCAGCTTTCTCAGCAGACTGGATTTTCTGAGTATCTGTGAGTAGCTATGTGTGGAGTAGAGAAGCAGAAGAATGGTAAGTTTTCTCGTAATGTAATAACACGGATCCCTGGGCACAGCACAAGTTACCTCTGCTAATGCTGCCAGGGAAAGGGTGGCACAAACTCCATCAGCAAAAACACATTAGTGAAGCTGGAAGGCAGAGTCCCAGCAGGTTCACGCAGTGTGAGACACTTTTTATCAACTACCACCACATTCTACTTGAGAAACATTTCATCTGCTCTGATGTGAAAACAGCTCCTGGTGCCAGAGGCTATAATTTTGCTTTTATATCCAAGTATGAATTTTGGAAACAGGAAGTTGGTACTCTTGCTTTTCTTGCTTGTTTGCTAATTTACTCATTTGAAAGGGGAAAAAAAAAAAAGCGCAGATGTATCATAAGGATAAAGAAAGGACTTTGATAACTTTCTTCAATAGAAGTAGATATGAACTTCATTAATTTGAGCAATACATTGCGTTTAGTTTGATGATGGGGGAATGAATAACCCCCTGCATATATGTGATCAGATGGATCACACCTGAGAAGCACTCAAATGCTGTTATAATGTTAGTATTTCTTACTAAAAACTCTTCTTCCCAGCACCCAGTTTCTGGATTCCAGATTTCTCCATTCCCAGTTAACTCCTCTTTCAGCTTCTCAGTAAATAACATTGTGGCAACTATTATCTATTCATGTTCTGTTTTTTTCCTATGTCTAGTGTACATTAGACAAATGCAGCACTTCTGAGAAGGTGATGAATTCCTTGAAGGTTGTTTCCACCAGTATGAAAAACCCCTCATAGCAGTGCACACAGACTGCCTTTGAAATATCACTTCTTATTTGTGAATGTTCAAAAATGTTCAAATTTGAAAAAAAATTCAAAATTCCAAAGCACTAAGTGCTCAGAAAGGAGAAATTTTGCTGAAAGACAGACACCGAATTTCTGGAAGAGCCATGAAAGAGAGAGATCTGTTCCACAAGTAACTTATGAAAAGACATTAAGTGGGAAGATAGTATCATTTGCTTTAACCAGGCAATTCCTTTTCCACTACTGATTCCTTATATTTATTTCCAGTAAAATATATGTGTGTGTGTATATATATATATACACACACACACATATGTGTGTATATATATATATATATATATACATATGTATATAAAAATCAAAGAAAATTAATAGGGCCTATTTGTAGATATTGATATTCAGAATCCCATCAGAGTTCAGTGCATTGACATTTTACTCCAGTCACCTGCAGCGAAATGTCAGACATTCTAGGAAACTATCTTACCTCTGCAAAAATATATGTGGCTTTATTATTACTCTAGTTACACTGCAGCAGCATGGCTGCTGACTGTGAACAACAAGATGATGACTGCATTAATAAATCCATTCAGAGCCAACCCAGGGCCTGACACTGTGCTGTAATTACACATAAATGACCTCACCATTCCTCAGAAATTTCTGTTCTTCCTGCTAACATTCTTTCCAAGTATCATCAAATATTACATTTACTTTGTCAAAAGCATGAGAAAGAAGATTTAACAGAAGAGAACAAGATTCTATGTGATTAAATTTGGCACAAGGAGAGAAAATGGCTTTCATCCCAATAACAATCCTCCTTGCAGCAGGGATTCTCAGGTCTGTGGAAATCTTTCAGCCTGGAATTTTAACAGTCATTAAGTGACTTACATCCTCACTGTCCACAGATATTCACTGGCTGTTAGCACTTTATTAAAATTGCAAGCTTCAAAGGCCTGGTTTGTTTCTCAGCTTCCTGCAGCCTTACAGCGAGGATGACACACTCCATGCAATGAACTCCAAGACCAAATACGAGTTTACAATGTCACGGAAATACTTTACTCAAAGAACAACAAAAGATACAAAGTACAAGAATTAATGCTACACATTCAACCTTTTACACAGACTTCCCTCCTTCCCTCACAAAAGGAATATTGACGTAGTTAAAACTACATCAGCATGTGATGAACCCTGAGCTAATGAATAATGGGGTTCCAATTTGCTTTTGTCATGGGACCCTGTTTTATGCAGGGAAAAAAGGATTCTGTGATTAATTGAGACTGCTCAATGAAGATTATTTTCTGTTAGTTCCTGACATATGCAGCTCTTTGCCACTTCCTTTCAAGTGCTAGATTCTGAGAACATACAGCTCACTGCACTTTTGTTTTTCATGGGAGCAAATACAGAAGCACCTCTAGCCTTTTAAATAAGGAAATCAAAACTAAAAATTGTATTGGAAAGGTTTAATTTGGAAAAAACAAACAAAAAACCCCAAATGAACAAACAAAAAAAGCACCACAGTAAAAGGAAGTTCAAAGCCACACTGAGGAGAGACATTTGTGTTGGAGGTGTCCAGTGATAGCAGAACCAGCCCAGAGGAGAGCTGGGATCTGTACATATATTGAAGAGTTAGAAATCTGTATTGCTGCCAGTACAGTGTGAGACCAGGCACACTTTTGCTACACGTTCATGAAGTGCTATGTGTCTTCAATTCTAACGTTGTAGCATGACTGGAGAACATCAAAGTGCGGTATTTAGTGTCATTGTATTGCTGTGAGACAGGACAATGACTTTCCTCCTGTTCTGTAGCATATATCTAAAGGAAGACTACATAAACTAAAATGAAGATAACATATTCAGATTGTTAACCTTAACCTAGCCATGTCAATCTAAAAACAATCACCAAAATTACACAGGAAGGCAACTCAGGAAGGACCTTGAACCCTTGTGAATGCCTTTAAAACCAGACAGTTCCCACATGGCCTCTGATTATGAACACCCCGTCAACTTCACACATTCAACTGCCTTCCTTTTTTTGGAAATTTTTTGTACAGAGGATCACACCCTTAAATGCTACCTAAATGTATTTATTGAAAACAAATTTAGCAATATCTAATCAATGCCACAAATGTAAGTGATGCTGTCTGCTGGACTGCCCAGTTGTCCGCAGGCGTCAAGACATACGTACCTGGGTAGGCGAGGCCGCTTGTGTCCTTAAAATCCAGGTGTTCGGTTTGCCCAAGACACCAGTTGGGGCTAGCAGCAGATGATGTTACCAGAGCAAGCACGGTGGAGGTAAAGAAGGAGGGAGGGGCTCAAATATTCCTGCAGTTTGTGTCTTTATTCTCTGCCCCCAAAAGGAGCAGAAGTCGACAGCAAGGGGATGATACAAAGAGCAAGGATTGACGGTTGGTGAGGGGTTTTAAGGGAGACAGAAGGGGGAGGATTCAATAGGGAAAGATTACATAACTGCAAATGCCCAATGGAATGAAACAGGGGGAGGAGTACATTCAAATGAACCAATGAGGATACAGAGAACACTGAACTTTCCAGCACTTAATGCATACTAAAACAACCTAATGTGTAGGGAAATAGCTGTGAGGAGAAAGGGGTGTAACCAAAGTCTTGATGGACAATTCAAAGGTCGGGGAGTGTGGAGAACTCCCCAGCCTCACCTTGTCACTCTCCCTTTGACTCACTGACCAGAGGGGGAAAGTCCACCCAACTGATCCCATTGTTCTCCATAGAGAGAGAAGACTGGGTCACCACCACATGTAACAGTGAAATAAATTGATCATCTGTCAGTAAGTCTCTGACACTTCCTAATTTATTTTGTAAACCTGTTGTGCTGAGCCTTTCTTTTCCTCTGAGGAATACTGCAGGGGAAATACTGCTTGCTGTAATAAGTACAGATGAAGAACCCACTGTACATTAGTGCAACAGTGGCTTGGGAACATCAAGTGTAACATTCCCAAATGCTTAAAAAAATGAAAGAAATCACATGTAGGATGAAGTGTAAGTAAATATTTAAGTATATCTCAGTCAGCTTTGAATTGGCAAAGTGATGTAATACGACAGAGGATGTGAATATGAACAAAAGCATGTGCCTAAAAACATTTCCCCCTACCTTGCCATTTTTTAAAATTTGCTGTAAACTCTTAAAGCCTGGCTTTCCTAATCAAAACATAAGATTTAATAAGAGCTGCAGCTGAACAGAACAAAATTACCGCACTCTCTAATATTGCAAACATAATTAACTTTGAATTATGTGAATTAACCATGCCTGAAAAATTATCATTCAGCTCTGAAATTAAATTCTTTCATACCATTAGATTTGTTTGTTAAGCTCAAGTAGGCAAAAGTAGTATTTAATAAAGTAATAGCGATGCTCTGCTGAGAGTGTTTTTGAGATATATATGGATTTATCCAAAATAAATCATAGAAGTGCTATTAGTAGTTCATTTGTAAATACTGTATAAAGCTGGATCTGCATAATAATGTTATAGAAACTTTTATGTCACTACAGGTTACTCTTTGTATGCTAAACTTCTTTTTCTGGTTATCTCTTTACATTGATCTGGTAATACCTCTATTTATCCATACATACAATGCACATCATAAATATGTTCAACACAGCACAGCCATCAACTCCTGAAGTAGTTATAATCTGATACAAGTGGATAACTTTTTACTACTTTGGAGTTGTTTCTAACAGTATGCTGCATCAAATTGCAGTCCCATAGGTTTTGGCTATATAATTTTTCATCCACTACTTTCAAACCGACATTTTGATGGTTATCATATTCCTCCTTCTTCCTTACTGAACTAATATTCATGAGAGAGAATGTTTGCAGTGTTTTGGAAACTCACATCTCAAAAGGATGAAACTAGGACAAACGCGGTAAGAATTCTAATATATCTTCTGAAGGATTCTGATAAGACTTCTTGATTTAGTTACCAAGCTGGACACCAATTTAGCCCAAAAAGATCCTTTCACATTAAGATTTGTCATATTCATTTAGTAACAATCTTGTAGAAAGAAGGTGTAGATGAGAAGAAAATGCTAACTGGTGGCATTACAAATGTAGTATCTCTTTGCTTTGAAAGAGTTTCTGATATTAAACTGAAATTAGTAAATTTCCTATCCTGACAGGCTCATGACAACAGTAATCTGGCAGCAAATGCTTACAAAACAATTTCTGACACCTGCTTTCAAAACAAACAAACCCAAACCCAACAGGAAAAGAAACAACCAAATTAAGCCCATGCAGCTTCATATTTCAAAAACTCTTCATGTTATTGGATTTTGTGGCATACAATGCTTGTGAGAGTCACAATGATTAGCTCTATTACCCAAGAACCGTTGCATCCCACATCCTTGTGTGATAGCCAACCCATTTTAACCCCTCGTTTCCGAATCATCTCACTGCATCCCATTTTGTAGTTGAGGAAGACTTCCAGGAGAGAGTTTGTCTGAAATTGTATTTTTCCCAGTTGTGAGAGTGTGGATAAACCCTTTTATGGATTTTTTCTGCACTAGCTGGCACTAAAGGGTAAGGAATAAGGATGAGCACTGGATGTTTTCTTCATCAGTGATACATTCTGAAGTGAAAGGAAAGGCATTCTTTGCACATTGGCACTGCTTAGAAACTTAAGAAGGAGTTAAACCCTCCTGAGGTTGCAGACCCCACAGAGTATCCCAGAGTGTACTGCCATGAGAACCTTTGTAATATTTATCTGTTGAGTTGGGCAATGCACAAGTAAAATGCCCTGTGTTACAGTATTTTGTGCAGACCTGCTACAGTTTTGACACCATTTGATGTACTCTCCCAAACATTATGTAGATGGATTGTTTTGATGGAGCAATAATGAAAAACTGTCTGCGCCTTTCATTTAAGGCTTTTGGCTCTGTGATTCTTCTTTTCAAGGTGCAGTAATTAGCTAGGAAAACTACTGTTCAGCTTAACAGTGAAAGAACTAGGCTTTTTGCTTCATGTTTTTACCTCCACCTAACCCTGGGAGACTTTTTCAGATTTTCCTTTTTATTCTTGTCTAGTAAGGTGATTGCTTCCTGAGGAAGCTGCCTTAATCAACCAGGAGTCAAGAGAAAGAAAGAGGGGAGGAATTTTTGCTTATGACCACCCCAAAAAAAAAAAAAATCAACAAGTGTTCTTTTGAAAAAGCCAACCAGACAACCAACCCATAATAAGCTGGTTGTTTTCTTGGGGTTTTTTCCCCTCTATGCTTCTTGAAAACATAAGTTATTTAAATTCGGTATGTGGTTTGCTAAAAAATTCCAGAGACAATGGAAACAGGTGTATTGTCCTTCATATTTTTTCATAATCATTCTGGAAATAAAAACATTGATTTCTGAGATACATGACAGAAGAATGACCTATTCCACCCATGCAGATTTCTGCTTTCAGAATTTAATGTGTTGGTTAAAACAAGAAATGTTCTAAATGATGGAATATATCAGTCATAAATGATTGGAGTGTGGTATCATGAATGTACCTATTTCAGTGTGTTCAAATAGCAGAATTTCATGAAGGCAAACAGAAGTATATATCTGCTTATCTAGCAGACAATGATGTTGTCTTTTAAATTTTATAATTATTGGTTCTTCCTGAAGTTAAGAACTATTTATGTTCACAAGAACATTTAAGGGAAATAATACACAGTTTGTTGCTGTTGATTCTTCAAGTAAAAGTGACTAACACTCTCACTCCCATCTGAATTAAAAGAATAATTTAATTTTTTTGTTAGAATGAAAGGTAGGGAAGTCTAATTTGCAGTGATCATCAGATAACGTAGAAGGACACCAATATCAGTGGTCTAAGTTAGACCGGCCAAAACAGGTTCTGAGCACCAAAGCGCAAAAGTGATTTGATTAAGTCTATATATATGGAGACCATCAGAGATATGCCAAAAATATTTTGACACAGACAGATAACATTTCAGCTTGAAATAGATCAGTGGATTAAAGTTACTGCTGATATAATCTTTTGCCTCAGGTCAGAAAGAGAAAAAGGTGAATGTCTTAATTGCAGGAACATTCATCAGTGCTAATGCTGAAGGATAATACCAATAATGGAGTATTTGAAAGCACAGTGGTCAATGGAGAATTATTTCCAAACTTTTATATATGACATTACCTAACTAATCCAGAAGCTGCCTTTCTAAAAAGTTAATTACTAAACTATCTTAAATTGCAATGTAAATTCACATAATGCACATTGATGTGACGAATATCTTACTAATAACTAGAGACATATTTCTAGTATGAACATGGAAATGATGTGTGGAAGTTTCTTACTAAGACAGGAATATAATTTTTTTTTTCCCCATTTCATGTATTATAATTTTTTTTCTCTAGCTGGCTTAAGTCCAGGCCTTTCTAAAGTTCTTTATAAAGACTATAGAGTCCCTGAGCTTTCATACTCAGAAAAAAAATGTTTCAAAATCCCTACTAAACTTGTTTCCCTAAAGCTACCTGCAGTTTTATTACATTTCTTACTTGGTACAGAACAGTCAAAAAAGAGAATGCAAACCTTACATTGCTTTTCTGACTTTTCTTCATCTTTTAATAATACATATGCAAAGTTATAGTGTTGAGTGGGGAGACACTTTTAGAAATTCCCTTTCCAATCTCAAGGACTTGTAAGCTTGTCAGACAGGCATCAAGTGATTTAAATTTAATATATTGACCTCAAATTAATTGTCCACAAAGAAGCATTGTTCATCCTTGGAATTTTTTTTTTTCTCTTCAGATATCAGAGAAGGAAGCCGTCATGAGAAGCTTTCATTTTCCTTAAAACATTTTGTGGTATAATTACCAGCAGTTCTTGGGTAGGATAGAAAACTCCTGTATTGTCTTTTGAGACTTTGGTGTAGAAGTCTGAAATGCAGGGAGACAGCGTCTCCTGGCTCTTCAGAATAGTGGGTGCTTTCCTAGCACAAAATGTATTTCCAGTCTTTTGAAACAGACACCTCAACTGGGGCAGTGCAAGTCAGAGTTCATTATCACCTCTGTTTGGGAGTGGGAATGGATTGGGTTGCTTTCTTAGCTCCTTTCCAACCTAAATCACTACGATTCTGAGTCTATGATTCAGACACTGTCACTTAACAAAAATAACTGTGGCTGCCAGCAAATTTCAGACCCATATTTAGAGACAGTATCATATTTGGATACCAAATTGGGTTCTACAGATAATTTTGCCTACTATTTTATGAGTCATAGGAGGCTATAAGGGAAGTAAATGATAAGGAAAACTCAAAATGACAGATTCACAACCACACGTGAATCTCGCCCAAAGCTCAAACACATAATCCATCACAGCTAATTTAGGTACTGCAATTATGTAGTTAGTGGACCTCTAGGAGATGTTGAGTTATCTCTCACTTCTCTTAGACTATAAGGAAACATCTACAGATTTTAAGATCCCAAGTAGATGAAGGAGTCAGTTAACTTAAGTCTTTTGTGCCCACTTTCTCAGAACAGTTTCACAGTTAAAAAACTTTGCTAGGAAGCCTGGGGCCTGAAATTTAAATTTTATTCTTCCTGAGGTAAAGTCAATCTAGTTTTTGCGGTAATCTGCCCTGTGCACCATAATGATACATCTTGAGTGATAGCAGTTTTGAGAGAAAATAATTATTCCTTTTCTTCTCAAACTAGGAACTGACAAAATTAAGCCCTGCTCTGACTCACTTATGTCCCAGGCATAATTTAAAAATTAGGTAAGAAATGGTTTATAAGCAGTGTAAAATGCAGACCAAAATGGGGGAGGGTGTCAACTTAATTTGTGGAGGATCAGTAAATAATGGATGAAAACATGTTCTAAAAGCTTAATTTTTATAAAACTGGAAAACTATTTCAAATAGCATAACAAAGACCAAATTTTTAAACATACAAAGGCTGTAAAAAATAAATCAGGATCAGAAAATTACCCAGACTAACTCAGAATAATTTGAAAATTTCTGATGAAAACAGTCAGAATCAACCTGGTTTTGTATAAGTGCTACAGATTTTCCTTTTTCTCACTAAAAGTGATTTACCTGAAAACTTTCAGTCAGAGGTAGAGAGTATCTTGTAATTAATTACATGCAAGTCTTGCTAGGCACACACAAGTTCAACTTGCATCTTACTACTGAATAGCATTTTTGGAATATTTTCCTAGTCATATTCAGAGCAAAACAGTTCACAAAAATGCTCAGATCAGAGTGCGTTGACACAAATAAAACAGTAGGAAATTGGAGCTAATATTCTATTAAACAGCTGCTAAACCCCAGCCAAGACAAATTTTGAGTATTCTGCACTGAATAGAGCCTGTCACACATTTCTGGATTTTTTTTCAATGATGGTTTATTTTAAAATGATCCTTCAAATAGTAGTGAGGTCTATATATGTCAGACCACAAAACAGAACAAAACAGCATGTGCATGTTAATGAACTATAATTACATAATTATTATTATTATGCAAAACAGAAAAGCAGATGTCTTTTTTTTTCCTTTTCTAAAAAAATTATTTATTTATTTAGAAGAAGGCATTTCTGAAAACATCTAAGCTAACCTTGTGCAAAATGGATAGAGGGCACCTCATGTGTCACTGCTGCATGTAGAGGATCAGTAAGGACTGGTCTGCAACAAGACATCAAGATTTTCCCCTAAGATAAGAAAAAGAATACACTTGACTTAAAGGGGACTTACTTAACCTATGCTATGAAGTCTCAAATTCTGAAGTGTGGAGAGAAAAAGAGGTTAGAATTGACACAGGAAGTTCGGCATCAACAAATCCCAAATGCTGTTGAAGAAGTTTCAAAAATGCTGTAAAGCTTAAGAAAAACCACAGTGGCATATACCTTAACACATTTCCTCCCACAACAAGTAAGAAAACACACTGAGGGAAAGAGCGTAAGAACTGGGCATAGACTGAATGGTGGTGCTGACATAACTTCCCACTTTCTGGAAATAAAGCATTTAGGAACTATTAGCTGAGGATTTTTCTCTTCTGAAGAAGGCTCATGTTTCTAAGAACTCCTCAAACTTTCGTTCAGTCACATTGGAACTCGGGTACAATCTAAAGACCTTTTATGCATCAATATGAGATTTCAAACAAGCTTTGGTGATAAGACAATCTATTTTTATTTTATGGAAAAATTGACTTATCCCTTTCTTACCCTTAAAGTTTGTCAAAATGCTATTTTCAATATTGTTATCACCATACAAATGAGGCCTTCAACACCACGTTAATCTCCAGTTTGTGATATACCCACTCCACCTCCTAGTTCTCAAAACAGGACATTAGTCCTTCCTCCTCTTTTATCTCCCTACCATCATTTTGTGTGACTTACAGTCTGCCCCACGTCCCAAAAATCACACTCTTTCAGCAATGGCTTGGTGCTGGTGACTGCAGCACATATTTTGCAGCTGTTGAACACTGCACCCGCAAACCTGAAGGGGTTGGCACATTTTGCACTGGGGACCTACCGAGTGCTTTATGCTGATTACTTAAAATTAATGGATTAATTGGTACCACAAATCTTCATTCTGAGTGGAATGGAGAACAACTCTGACTATTTGTGCCTTGTTAAGTTAAAGAAATACCATGCATGTGTAGAATGAAAGCAAGTTCAGCAGAGCTTCTTTGCCTCTGGAAATCAAGGTTGTCAAGATTCATTATCGCTCTGCTGCCAGTAACTGTCCACACTGGCAAAATCATCATCACCTCTTGAGCTGGTTCACAGAGTGGAGAGCCACTGAGAATCATTTCTCATTTAGCTTTAGTTCAACACATAGCACCTTCCCTGCGTTGGAGTTTACTTTCTCTTGCAACTAAGAAATTAAAGGAATGCTTTCTTCATTAAAATTTAGGGTGTTATACTCAGTTTTCAGAGTCAAATGACACTATTTCCTTATTGGCTTTTAGTGTAGTCATTTAATTTCTGCACCATCCTGATGCTGATGGTAAGCTCTATATCTGTTGCTCTCACCCAGCAGTGAGTTTTTTGGTATGTTGTTTTTTGGTCTTGGCATTTTCTTGTATTTAAATAATAATTTATCAGGGCATACCTGACTCAGGAAATTAAATTCTTGCAAAAATATTAGCATCTTGATCTTGAATGCTAAGTCTTCTTAAGGAATCTTAAACATAGAAAACCCTGCCTTTAGTGCATATTAGCTAATATCCTATTTCTTTTATCACCTATTAGAGAATTTATAGGGTTGTTTTTTGTTTTTTTCCTTGACTATCTCAGACTTATAATACAAGTAAACAACTCAGAACCACGGCTCCTGTAAACCCAAAATATCTCAGTGATGGTAGTGTAGCTGTACCCTGTAGTATAAAGTGAGACCCACATCACTTATTTTCTAATTATTTTATAGACTTGGAAGATTGAATTAAAAAATCTACGTTGTCTGAGGCTGCCATTTCAGTGTTCTCTCTCCATTTAATATATTGAAGTTTCCTAGTGAGTTTATTTGCAGATCATTTCAGCAGTAAATAAGTAGAGATTTCCGAGAGGGCCTACTCACACCAGTATTTAAAATGTGAAACATGTTACTTGTCCTATCAATACTGTACTGTCTCATCTAATAAAGAAAAATATCCAGTATCAAACATTTTCCTTATTTTGTAACAATTTGGAATCTAGTACCCAATAACAAAACATGAATATTCATTTTTCCTCCAAAAAAAAATACATTTAACTGAAGGAAAACCATAAATTCACCCCTAAAGGCTTAGGATATCCATGCTTATCTTGAAAATAAATATTTCAATAAAAATACTGGTTTGAAGTTGGAATAATAGAAAGGTAACAAAACAAGGACAGGCATTTCCTCTTCTGTCACCTGAAACCAGAGGTTATTTTGCTGACTTTTAAGAAACATTATACCTTCAGAAATGTAACAAGAAAAGAGTGCTCAAGGGAGAGCTGTCTGCTCTTCAGTGCTTTTGGATTACATTTTAGATGAAAAGGTTTGAGAATCACTGTCTAAGTGTGACAAGTTCCATGATACAGTTACATTACATTTAGTTATATTAAAATTCCACTTTTGGAATAATTATGGCCCCTTGATTCTTCATTTTTTCAAACTTGCAATGTAAGACTATCAGAAAAAAAAAAAAAAAGAAACTAAACTACATCTGTTAAGTTTTTAAAACATGTACTTCATATGTGAGCAATGTTTAGCAAGAATGATTTTTTGCAAATCCTACTCCTTCCTGCTTTTTAATTTCTCACAAATATGTCTCTGTGTGTCTGGAATGAAAAATTAAATAAGTAGGAAGAAAATGGACATTCAAGCTTGCTTTTTTTTAAATTATTTTTCATTTGTCAACAAGTAAATGTCAGACTCCAGATGACTGGGCTAATATTTATGCACATTTCCCAATCACCTAGAAAGTTGTGATCTCAAAGTATTTCCTTGAGTTTTGAAATAAAGGTCAAGCCTAGATTAACATAATGCTTCACTCATGCCAAAAATCTTAAAGTGTTCTTCATGTCTTGTTTATTTTTCTCCTGATAAAAACATAATGCAAGTAATTTCTTTTTCAAGTTGTCAACTAAATTAAAAAATTAATTGGCCTGTTGACCAAATGATTAGTTGCATTAGGAAGAAACCTCTATACCCTTAGTAAAGATACAGTAATATTTTGACTGCAAACTGTATGTTGGTGTATTTTTTTCACTTAAATCTCGTCTTATAGATGAGGATCAATTTGATTTTTGAACCAGAAGGCATCATCTCCTAATGAGAACTTTCTGCATGCAGTTACATATAGTATGGACCCATGAATATTTATTGTCAATTTGGATACTCTAAGGTACCTCACTTATCTTCCAGCTGCTACTCCAGGGGTGCCTGGTTCTCACAGCAGACCTACATGACCTGTGCTGGTCTCAGGTGTCCTGGAGTGTCTGCAGTGGCTCTGTCTGTCTGTATTTGTAGAGCCACAGAAACACCGAGTGATTGTGGCTGGAAGGCACCTTGAAGATTATCTAGTTCCAGGGACACTTTTCACTATACCGGGTTGCTCTGTATCAAGACTCTCATGTGGGAGGGTATGAACCCACTGTAAGTTACCTCAGTGTAACAGAGAGTGTGTTCTCACAGCTAATTAGCAGCACCCTTTGCCTTTCACCTCCCTGTGTTTAAACTCATGAGGTGAGAGATTATAAAAAAGCCTCTATTACAGCTACTGCTTTTTATATTATCTCTGAACAATGATTTCTGCTATTGTACTATCTCTATGGAGATATTCAAGCAAATTCTTAAATGTATTTTGGACAATGATTAAATACTTCTGGTAATTTAAGTGAATAGTACTGAACACACAATTACAAATAATAATGCATCAGAGATTGCACTTCCCAGTAGTTTTCATGCACAATATTCATGTTTCACAATTTTTGCTGACTTGTTGACTACTGTCGCACAGTGAGCTAATATTTTGATTGTGTGATCTACATTATTGTTAAGGTATCTACCCAAGCAATGATATATATTTTTTATGACACACACAATTCTGAGGATTTTTCTTATGTACAATTTCTGCCTTCTAGGCTGTTCCAGCAGGAAATTATTTTACAAACATTTTCCAATTTTTGCTTTGATTTGCTGTTGTTGTTGGGGGGGTTTTAAGGTCTTTTTCTTTTCCAATCTTACCTTTCTGTCTTACCAAGTTTCTAATCTGTACCAGTATTTTAGTTTCTATTCCATGACTAATGAATTTTTCATTCACCTCAATAACCATGAAATTTGGATCACATTCTGTTAAGCAGTGTCTAATTCTACAACAAGGCCCATTAACTTGTGTGAGATGAGCTGCAAAGTGAGTTTATTATGCAAAATAAGTAAGGGGAGTAAAAAAATCTATTTAATATATACCGGAAACATGTTCATGGTCATTTTACTGTAGGACAGCAGATTAACTGTTTCAAATGTAGAACTCCCAATTTTTCCATCCCAGCTATCCAGTTTCAGTGTTTCTTTGGAGAGGGCAAATTGTGAGAGAAAAATTGAAAATTTAATATCCAATCTGTGATTTTCTTCATTTGACAAGCCAATACGTAAAAATAAAATAAATAAATAAATAAATAAATAAATGACAGTACACTGCGGAAAGTTTATACAGAAAGCAGTGGTATAAATACCTATCTAAAAATATATCAATCCAATAGGTCCTATCTACAAATTATTACACTTAATAAAATTATTGTTAAATGTTACTAATTAACTTTTTCCTCACAGTGCTTAGTATACTGACAAGACCAATGTAGTTCTTCTGTAGCAAAGCAGAGATTTAAAGGAAGCAATGTTCTTAAAATTCTAGGTAAGCCTCAAATTTCTTCCTTTATGGAAAAGAAAAATTGCATTTGTAACTGATGTACCACAAAAGAATTATGGTCACTTGCAAACACTTGAGCAAAATACAGCATGACAGTCAAAAAGATAATAGCTTTTCCTTCTACAAATTAATTTCTTCCAAATACTGATAAGGTTTAATTTTTCCACCACTACTTCTTTTGTCAGGAAATCAGGAACAGAAACCATGTAAAATCTGTTGTCTGATCTCTGTGCCACTGCTGCAAGCATAAAAAGAAGCTGGGTCCAGAATTAAGTCCCACTTGTTGGCAGCTAACTGAAGTTAAGAAATCTATGGAGACATGCCATAATATAATCAAAATGTGAATGCTACCTTCTTGAAATGCCAGTCTGTTTGGCAACACTCATTTATATTCCTTTGTGTTTTCCAGTCATGAGACATATTTCCATCTAAACAAAACTGTGTAAGATTAGACAAAAATAATGCATTACTAAGTGAGATCTTTGCAGTGATCTTGGGTTTTTTTTCAGGAACTATATGAGGAACATCGATTGCCACATCTATTAATTGAACAAATAATACCAGATTCTGACTGCTTACATTTTAGTTACAACCCAGTATGTATGCAGTTAATTTTACTCCATGGGGAAATCACTCATCTCTTGGATGCTCTACATCCATACAGTTGATCTGGAGTGGATCCTGCAGAGAGCTGTTCTTAAGTCCTTGTCAGGATTTTCTTTAATGAAACTTATTTTTTCGATCCCAAAAGATACTGACAATGACCACAGAGATATCTTTGAGTCAGCCAAATAGTAAATCTGTAGATGTGAAGGCTTAAGTGGAATTTAGTCTGTGTGAACTTTATTACTACAAGTGCAAGACCCATTAAGGATAATAATAAGCAAAAATATCTCTATAGTTTTCTAAACAAAACTTGCAAGACATTGATTGTATTGATTTGTTCCAAAAAAATGAAGAATACAGCAATGTTTTTATTCCATTCTGCATTGTCAAGACTCAATTAAATATTTATACAAGTGCAGTCAAAGAAACTAAAACTGACAAACCATAAACAAATAAAATAAGTGATTTTGCTGTTTACAACAGCCTGGTTAGAAACTGGAGTTAATTTTCAAGGGATAAAATCATCTGCAAGTCCAGGTATCACCCTAAAAATGAGGAAAGGTATAATTTTTCCCACTTTCTGGGCATATAGCAACAAATTCTACTTTAAAATTACCTTTGCAGCCTAACACATGCAAGAATACACTCGATTTTCATCAGCGCCTTTGCTTTCCAAACTTGACCCTTTCTTTCAATTTTTCTTGAGTATATCATGTCATTGCCCACCTATATCTGACTGAAATGTGAAGAAAGAAAAAGCATTCTTTCCTAGTACTTGCAAAAGAAGGTAATAGACATGAACAGGAACAGGCAGATGTTCCTGCACAGTGGATACAGATCCTCCAGGCAGCTGTGATGACACTGGCACCAGAATGCAAATACATATTAGACATGGTGATCTACACTGTGCCGATCACAGGACATGGATATTTGAAGGCAGAGAAAAAGCCATTGTCTAACCCACTTTTTCACAGATCAAAGGAGCTCTCTCTGGTATTTTCTTCATTAAGAAGCCAACTTCTGTAAATGTCTAATAAATTTTATAAAAAGCATTTAAGGTTTATACAGTCCTAAGATGACATGCAGCAACTTCCAACTTTAAATGGGAAATTATTACTATCATGTGGAAATACAAGTTTCTGTTTTTATCTAACCTCTACTCTTGATCATTTGTATTTTTTGCTATCAAAATTTAAGTCAAATGCTTGCCAGCTTTCAAGTGTTTTCTCTAAGGGTAATAATGTAATTCATACAAAAATTTTCAGTACTTACTCACTGATATCTGTGTACTCTCATAACAATCAATAGAATTATGTCCTTATTTTTAGGAAATCTCTGGATTTTCATTTATCTGGGGGAAGAGTGAAATACGGGCTTTCTTTGTACCTTTTACAATAACTTCCACAACTCTTTACATAGTGCATTCATTTTTCTTTTTTATTCAAGCAGAAAAGTTTTTACCCAAGAAAATGTGTACACTGTGCACAAAAATAGGAGTAAAGGTGTGAGATACAGGAGAAGTCTTTCTTCTTTTGCCTTGATGTTTCACCACTGCTCAGCTCCTATCCCTTTTCTGGGGTACAGAAACAAGATTGCCAGCTACCACTAAAGGTCATTTAACTGTGTTCCATTTTTCCTTTTACCAAGTGATATGTTTTTCTGATTATAGCATTTTTCCAATTAAGTCCTATAACTGGAGACTTAATAGAAGTCTGAGCCAAAAAACATTGGTTATTTGTGTAAGGCAAGTTGTCCAGGAAATTGAAAGTAAAAATTCTTGTGTTTGTACAATGTAATTAAATGCCAAGTCCTAAACTTTTAAAAGATAAAATTGAGATGCATTGTGTTAAATAACAGTGTTTGGTGTGCCTCAAATAACTTGTTTTAACTGATGACTGTATCACAACCTGTAGCGCAACATGACCCCACTGAACCAAAAAAGAATTTGTGATGAAGAATTTTGTCAAAACCCACAGAGAGATGTACATGCACACAACGGCATACCTTACAAGTTTCATACAAATTCGACAAACTCAAAGATGTTGCAAAGAGGCAAATGCCTGGGGACCCTTCTGGGATTCTCCTCCATGGCAGTAGAAGACATGCAATCAAAACAGTCTGATTTACACATGTCATTTTTATGCAGAGCATATCTGCCTTCCATGGGGATAGACTTCACAATTCAAATGTTTTTGCCTTAATAGGAGGCTTTAAAAACCCAACATAATAAAACGAGTAGTAAGAAAATGAATGAAATCTGAGAGGTACAAATTAGACATAAAATCCACTAAGTCTCATATCAATATGTCGAAGACACAAGGAAAAAAATCCATTCCCTTATTACATAAAACATAGAATAACTTTGCAATATTCAATATAACTGACACTACTGGGAATTGTTAAGTTATGTTTAAGGAGACTAGAAATCTGTCAAGAAAGGTATTATTTTCTACACAATGGCTAACTCAGGAAAACAGGAAAATTAATGTTTATGGATACATAAGTTAACATATAAAGCATGCATGAAACTGCCAGCTCAAAGCAGAAAATTATGTCTGGAAAGAAGTTACCTCTTAGAGGAAACTTTAGTCCAGGAATATAGAAAGGTATGGTGTCAAGAAATAGGATCCAGGCTCTGTTTGGTGGTGCCAAGCAATGAGACGAGAGGCAACGGGCATAAACTGATGCACAGGATGCTCCATCTGATTTTGAGGAAGAGCTTCTTTACTGAGCAGTGACTGAACAGTGGAACAGACTTCCCAGAGATGTTGTGGAGTCTCCCTCACTGAAGATCCTCAAGAACCATCTGGACACAATCCTGTGTCATGTGCTCCAGCGTGACCCTGCTTGAGCAGGGAAGTTGAGCCAGATGACCCACTCTAGTCCCTCACAGCCTGACCCATTCTGTGATACTGTGATATGTATTAGGCCATTCAGGCTGCCACCATCAAAGCATCCATGAACTTTCTAAACGCGATACAACATAATTTCTTAAATAAAAATGAAAGAAGAAACCTTTGTAAATATTCATTTGTCTTCCAGCTGTCAGAATTAACAGAGGTCAATCTGAAAATCATTAATAAAGAATTAAAAATTGAAATTTAATTAATGTATTTTTGAAAAAAAACTAAGCCGATGTAATTTCTTAACTAAATTTTTTCTCACACAAGTAGTAGCTAAACGTAAATTACCACATGTCATTTTGATAAATAAAGTATAAAGATGCACATCTTCAACATGACACAAGTAGATCCTATCTGGATGGTCTCTTGTAAGCAATTTCAAGTGATTTTTCATGGTGTGATTTATTAGAGGAAGGTCTACTGTAGTCCAATATATTTATTTGCTATGCACCATCTATTTTTCTTCAGTAACCTAAAAAAAAAAAGTCAATACTGCCCAAGTTTGCAAAATGTGGCACATTTTAATTGACACATGAACTGGGAGCAAGCAAATAACATCCTTTGGTTGACCACACCTAGGGACAAAGTAGGCTATTTCTTAGTTAACTCATGCTGAAAATAGTGTCACAACCTCAGCAGGAGGTTGGTTATGTCTTGGTTGAATGTTTTGCCATAAATGTAGCAGCACTGGGCAAGAGTGGCATATGAGGTGAAAGTTCAGAGATCACAGGCAATACAGGATTTTCATACAAGGTTCTGGCCAGATCTAGAGAGGTAAGTGCTGGGTGGCTGAGGCAGCAGCTGAAAAACAAAGCTTATCTCCTCAGTTCCTTGTGATTTTTAAGGCTCAAGGAGATCAAGCAGATTACTTTATATGACAGAAATTAGGCAGTGTTTGTACAGTATTTAGGTATGGTCAATAACATTTTCTTCAGTCTAGTAAAGAAAACACAGGGACTGGAAATGGAAGAGAAATAAATTCCAAGCAAAAAAATTCATGTCTTTACCCCCTCCCAGAAGCATGAGACCATTTGCACATTTTAGCTAGTTTTGCAGTGAGCTGTCCATCACTTGAAATTGCAAGACCTGAAGTGTCTGTTTTACTTTGAATTCCATTTTTCTTAATAAAAGAATTTATCTTTATGGCCATCCTAACATCTGTTTTATTGAAAAGGAAAAGAGATGACTACAGTGGTACCTCTTGACTTTTAGGGTGAAAAACATTTAAAAATCATATTAGACTGCATTAAGCATGTCTAGGAAGATTTATGGAAATACCCAGATAAAATAGAGTACAGTTACAAAAATATGAAAACCACTCTTCTGAAAAGTCTTCTCATGGAAGATATTGATTTACTGCCTTGTCATCCTCTCAGCAAGGAAGAAGGGGGTGCTTAATAGATAGCTCTCCCAAATACCCTCAGAAATAAATTTGTGCATTTGTGTGCACTCACCACTGCAAAACTTCAGAAGGCAAGAAGATCAAATTACTTAGTATTTCTGAGTTGACATCCAGAATCCCAAAGAATCACTGAAAGGATTGAATTGACTTTTTTTTTTACTTCTGCATGACTACATCTGAGAAATTGTACAGGTGTGGTGCCTTTGAATTGTATTCCTTGACAAGATGGATTACCAGAAATTATAATCAAAATTTTACATAGTGCTAAAAAAGAATTTATACTACTTTGGAAGGCATTCTTTTAAGGAGAAGAAAAGAAGGTCTGTTTTCAATAATATGTTTTCATTTTTTTACTCATTATTTCACTGTAATTTGTATTTATAAAAAGTTGTTATAAAAGAAAACAATTTTAACTTGAAAAACATGTAATAACAAAGAAATGCTGTTTCGGTTTTAACTTGTCTCGAAGACACAGTAGTATTCATGGTTTAGATTTGACTGAAAGGCTTGATGTGATTTAAGGGTTTGTTTGGGTTCCCTACCCCAGCATCGTTCATGACTATTCTAATTAGTATCATCTGAACTCTGAACTAACAACCACATTAAATACACCTGCCTTTATTTTCACCTTTAACCTGCTTGTTATAAAACTGCTCTTTCAACAAATAGAAGTGGTGAGATTCTCTGTTGTGTTGTTTTTAAAACCACTGCCTCTGACTTCTGAGGCACAAACGTTCCAGAGGGAAGAAAAAAAAAAAGACATAATTTTAACAATAGAATTATTTTTATACCTTTCTCTAAAAATATGTTAGATAGTAAAATCACATCATTCTTTTGCATGCGTAATTCACAGCCTCTTACAGAAGCTGGAAAATGCCCTGTAACAGAGAAGTACACACTAATTAAAATGAATAAACTATTCCAAGTGAAAGAAAAAAATTAACACTTTGCAAGGGGGGAACTTGAATTTCAAATACAACAATGAAATGTGGCAAGACAGCACCAAAAATTAGGGTCTTTTAAAGTCCTTTCTTCAGTTGATGTACTTTTTTAGTGAATCTTAGGCCAGACTTTAAAAGAGTTGTAAATGAGGGATGAAGGCTACTGGATTGGGTCCATGAAGAAACAAAGCAGTACAGTGCAGTTCAGTTCATCAGGATGCACTTAACATGGAAATTTGCTTAATTGAGATGTGTCCCAAGGAAGCAATTTAAGACTAATGATACCTAATAGCAATAACTGCTGTTTAATAGGGATGGTAATTCTGCTTAATAGGGATACCATCAGGTAATTATGGCCAGGTCTAAGCTGCTGACTTCTGATGGCAAAGCTCTCACCTGTCAGGCATCTGAAGAGATGTGATCCTTGGTCAACAACTACAGGGAAGCTTAAACACCAAATGCAAACTTTGCTATTGTAAATCTGGGTTTTATATGATATTCCATGTTGATCAATAAGAAGATGTTGCCCTGTTGCCCTGCTAATTTAAAAATAAAATTTTATAATATTTTAAAAATTTGTCTTTATTTTTTTAAATATATATTTTACCTTAAATACTATGGTCTTTCTGTGTTTATCTGTGAACACTTTGTACCCAGCTTATTGGTTGGATTTATGCACTCATGTCTGGATATGAACCCAAGCCCAAACTTAGAGGGAAAATACCCTTCTGAAATTAAAGCATTCTAAACTTTTGTTCCAAATTTATGCTGGCATTTAGCTATTTTCTTTTGTTTTGGGTTTCTTTTTCCTGTTTATTTTGTTTGTTGGTGTTTTTTTAGTTCATTGGCTGGTAGGGTTTCTGTTTGGTTTTTTGTTTTTGTTGGTTCTGTTTGCTTGTGTTTTTTCTGTTCATTTTGTTTTCTTTTGTTTAGGTTTTATTGGGATTTTTCTGTTGTAATATTACTCCATGCTGGACATGGCTTGTAGCTCACTTGCTCAAATCAAGTTGCACAGGCACAGTTTCCAGGGCACAGGTCGCTCAAGCTGGAACTTCCAAATTCTGTGCCTTACAGTCAAAGAATGATTGACCAACATTTTGTCAGTCTTGCTGCAGCCTCCTGGAAAGAACATTAGGCGTGAGAATCCTTCTGATACAGGATACAGTTACTCTGCCACTGTGTCCTCATTAACAAGGTCTGTTGTAATTTACTTTAGCTCATACACACGCTCCTTGGGTGGCATTACATACAAAACAGCTTCCCTTTGCTAAAACTGCTTAGGCAGCGTGACCTTCAGAAACTCTGCTTTCATGCTCTACTCCCACACCTGCCAGTGTTGTTCATCAGCCTCCCAGGATGAGAGAGCAGGAAGCAGTAGCTCTGTGCCTAGTACCCACCAATCAGCATCTTTATGACAGTAAGTTCCTGAAAACATGAAAAAGGTTCACTGAAAAATAGCAATGAGAAACACAGGGAGAAATCTCTAAATCCTGACAAATATACTCTATTTCCTTTGAGGTCATCATAATCCAAAAACTTTTGGGAATATTCCTCTTAAATACAGTCTTCTCTGAGGTGGGTATTACTTGTCTAAGAGAGAGAAAATGTGGAAGGGTACTTCTGTATGGAAAAGGTACAAGGGTGGCTAGGGGAATGCAGTCTTCCAGAAATTTATGTTATTGTAGAGAAGGACAAACAGGTATAATTCACTGCCTCAGGCACCAAAGAGTCCCAAGAGGACCACGAGCGAAAATAGTTTGACAGTTTGCGAAACACTGACTCAGGAAAATGAAGTGGACAACTGACAGTTTATACTGCAAATTTTGCCATTTACCCCATCAATCTGTACTCAAAGAGGCTATAATTTATACAGGCCTATGAAGAAACTGTTTAACAGGATATATTTCAGTCCTTGAATTGTTGGCAAATTGTTCACACAGTAATTTTTTTAGTATTTATGCTTTTATAAGGAGGATCACTCTACTCTCTCTAATTGACTGATATCCAGAGTAACTTTCTAGAGATACTCTCACAGTACTTTTCAACACAGTTTTTCAAACCCTTTAAATAAGATGACATATAAATATTTGACTGTATTACAACACACATGTATATGTGTGTGGGTTGTATGAATGATTTTTACTTGAAAGCCATAGAAGATAAGGAGAACAAAATAAAAAAAGATCAGAGGGTCACAAATAGCATATATGTCAAGAACTCCTCAGTGGTTTTCTTCCAGATTTGGCCAGAGTGCCATACATCTATAATTACAAGATTGACTATTTTAGTATCTAACTGAACTCAGCTGTGCTGTGTTGACAAGGAGCTGGATAACACCTGGAAATGCTGGCTCTTCCATGACAATAAGAAAAGCTTGCTTGTAGTGTCTTTCAATCAGTAAATTTTAAAGAACATATTTTTAACCTCTGATTCTGAAACATATATATTTTTAAATGGTCAAATTTTGGAGCAGGAAGACATTATTTATTGTGTTACAGCAAAGTTGCTAAATGAATCCCTGCTATTACTGAGGAGAAAAAAAAAAAAAAAATTCTTCCTATCTTCAAAGGAACAGAAACACTGCTGCTGCTGTTTTCCCAATTACACTGTGTGCCCTGTAGCCTGCCACGGATATGACCTCAGCTGAGACACTGTTGACACTTCATATTCACTTCTCTTACACAAGAAAAGAAGAATTTTCCACATTACTGCTGGTGGAAATTTTACACTCAGAAGCCAGCACTATTCTTTATAACACAATATGAAAAATAAGAAGTTACATTTAACAAATTGTAGGAGACACAGAATTATGAGAAAGTCTAGAGGAATATCAGACAGGAAAAGGAAAGTTAACAAAGGATGGGAGTCCTATTTCAAATCTATTTGTAAATGTATTCTGTGCACATAGATTTTTAAAGAGACCATGCTTGGTCTCTTTATTTAAAAGAAAAGGTATAGAGGTTTCTACTGCTTCAGGGAACAAGAAAGATATCTTGATAAATAAGATGTAGAAAAGCTCCCTCCATGTTCTAGATAGAAGATCTGTTATCTAATGCCTTTTCATAGGAGAAAATTGATTTAACATTTATTAAAAAGATTTGTTTATTAAACAAATCACATAATAGGGTTTTTTTAAAATGCTAAAAAAGAAATCATGCAGACATTGTCCCATCTGATATTTTACTAGTACATTTCAAAGTTATATTCCTCTAATAATCCACAGTCTAGAATTGTCTGCAGAATGCTTGGCCCCAGAAGAGAGAGAAGACTTCTAGTTCCCAGCTCCCACCATGTTGCCCACAGCAAGCATCTCCAGGTCATGCATCCCAAGGTCAGATAACAGTGAAGGAGAAGTGATCCCCAACACAACAGCTTGTATTGGAAAGGCAGGAAGTTCCATCATCTTGCTCTGGAGCCAGTGGGACCTTGTTTTGAAACAAAAATCTCTTCAGACTACAAATGATGGATAACCTTCACTCTCAATAAGAGGTAGGGCTTCTCTTTAGCTTCTAGAGCACTGAACAAGTTGGTGATGGAGTGCAAGCCCTGTGAGGGTCAGCTGTGGATGGTTCAGCCTCAAGAAGAGCTGGCTTCAGTTGCACCTAGAAACATCCTTCCCATACGTACAAGAGACAATAGAGAAGACAGAGACAGGTTATTCACAGAGATCAGGGGTAAACAAATGACAATGATCATAAAAAATTCAGAGTATGTTCAAATGGCATATATATTAAAAAAGAAAGAGAAAAATAATCTTTCAGTGAGAGAATAATGAAGTATTGCAATAAGTTTCCAATGCAGCCTGCAAAATCTCCATCCCTGGAGGCTGAAGACACCAAAGTACATGTGTCTGAATTCAGTGTCCGCCTAGCTGTGAGCAGGAGATTGCAATAAAAACTTCCACATGTACCTTCCAAATAAAACAATGATTTTCTGAATTTCTGGTTTGCTCTTACACAACTGCTTCTTATTTCCTACACATCTAATCTTCTTCACTTTTACAAATAGCAAAACATCATGCAAATCATTGTTTAAATGCTTTCATGACTAGTAAATAAACAAGTTAAAGTAAAATTGAATTAGGAAAGTTATATGAGAATAATTTAAATAAATTCAAAATATGAGAGAAAGAAGATAGTCTAGAAGGAGAATTGAGAAAAACTTTTCTGCTAAGGATAGAAGAAAGGAAGCTATGCCTTTGGGTCCTGAGGAACACTTTCACAAAAGCAAAAAAGGAAAAAGAGAAATGTGCAGTGGAAAAAGCAAAGTGAAAATTGCAATAACAAATTAGCTAATACTCTAACTAGCAGCAGAAATGCCCGAAAGTTTACCTATGATTTAATTGTGGTAATTGACTCAAAATTTTTCAGATTTTTAGAGGAAGACAACTGCTGTTTGAAATAATTTTAGGTTGGAAAGGGACAATGCACTTGTATGAGTCTTGTATACCCTCTCTAGTGACCAGCAACCACTAGGTCAAATAACAGAAAGAAAAGGTAGGACCTCCAATGCCAGCCAGCTCCAAGACAGACCCATCACTGGCCAAAGCTGTCAGCAACAGCAGTAGCACTTTTGGGATAGTGCATTTAAGAAGGGGAAAAAAAACCCTGGAAAATTACAACTGCAAACATAGCAGGGGAAGAGTGTGGAGTTCTCCCTCCAAGGAAGAAGAAAGGGCAAAGCCAATGTGTGATGAACTGACTGCATCCTCCATTTCCCATTCACTTGTCCCACTGGTGGGGAGGAGGCAGAGAATTCAGGAGTCAAGTTAAGCCTGGAAATACAGATGGGTGGATGAAAGGCGTTTTAAGATTTGGTGTTATTTCTCGTTATCCTTATCTGATTTTCTTGGTAGTAAATTTAAACAATTTCCAAGTCAAGTCTGTTTTGCTTATGATGGTTACTAGTGAGTGATCTGTCCCTATCCTCATCTCGACCCACAAGCTTTTTGATATATTTTTCTCCCTGGCCCAGCTGAGAAGTGGAGTGATAGAATGGTTTTGGTCGGTACTTGGCACTTAGCCAGGGTCAACCCACCACACCTATACACCACAAAGGAAATTTAAAGTGCTTTACAACCAGTAGTGAACTTATTTTTAAAAATAAAATCTCCATAAAAATAGCTCTGCAATTTTCTGCATCATTCAATTTCTAGGAAAAAGATCTGGGAAATGCTCCCACAGGAAGAGGAAGACAAGACAGATTTATTCAGTATAAATGACTCTCCATTTGCTGCATATTCTCAGAGTTCCCTTTGAATCTTATCACGGGGGACACTAGCTTCCATGGTTAGAGCTGTTCCCTGTAGTTTACAATATGATCCCAGATGAGCAAATACACCTCTTCCTCCAGCTACTGTGACTGAGATGTATGTGACTGTAATAATTTTTTTCACATCATATCAGAACACACTTCTTATTAATTTTTCCCTGAATTAGTCCCACATAGCTGCAGCTACTTGAATATTAGAGTTTGGATCCTGAATTAATTTTCAAAGCAAATGCCTTGATCAGTTCTTCTTGTGCTTCTTCTGTCTCCACATTGTGAGCCAATCTCATGAACTTGATATGTTTCCTGATGAGAGGTAAATGACAATATCTGCTTAAGAAATATATCTAGGATACTACCACTGCTATGTGAGTTTATAATAACAAACAGGTTCTTGCCTGAAAATAAAGTTAAAAAAAACCAAAAAAACCCCCAAAAATAAACAAACAAAAAACCTAAACCTCACACCGATAAAAAAATCCCATGTTGAATATCATGTACATATGAAGTCTTCAGTAGGATTGGTTTCACTCTGTAGAACTGCTTTTGTTGCTCTGTCCTACATGGTGATATGTATATAGTAAATTAGTCCAGAATTAGGCTTGCTTTAAAGCATTAAATCGCCAAGTAATATATTAGGACTAAAACAAATTCCTAGGAGATTAAAATGAACCAATCATTATAAATTACTAACTTGTGGAAAATCTAAGGACATGAGCCTATGCATCACATCACCTCCAAGACCACTATAGGGGAAGGTATAATGCTGTTTCAATCCACACCAATATATTATCAATCATAATTTACAAAATGTAGAAAAACCTAACAGTCACTAATTTTCATTTGTCGGTAATTACCTGTAAAATATCTGGATAAGTTTGAATCATTCAAGCCACTAATATTGTCCATGATTAACCATTCTTAATAAACATACATGATCAGGAGCTGTTCTGCTTTCTTAACAGTGAGCTTGTAGAATTATCTGCAGAGACAAAAACAGTAATAGGAAGAGAATGTAGTATGCCCTGTGGAGTATTACTAGGCAGTACATTCATTAAACAGCTCTTATGATGCCATAAATGCTTTAGTCATAAGAACCAAATATAAAATCCCAGACTTCCTAATACTCCAATAGGGATTACTTTGCTTTTTGAAATATAGAGTTCTTTTCAGAAAAACATAACAGTAGTTATTTCTTTACTAATACAAGTGTTTTTGCTATGGAATATTATCAGAATATTGCAATTTTATATACTTTATTAGAGCTTTTATGTATTAGATTTTCACAATAAGACATTTAAATTATTCACCTAATTAAAGCTATGCTAAAGAAATATCTCATGACGTTATAAAGGAAAAAAATTCAGAAAGAAATTATGGAATTGCAATGTTGCAAGAATCTGCAGTTCTTTTGCATATAGTGTTGCATGCAATTAAACTGGTCCCCTATTTTTCAGAGACAATACAAAAAATACCTCAATGCAGAGTAAATGGGAAAACAGCTGATTAACAAAGGAAGTAGATTCCTCTCTTGTCTAGACAACAGATAAGTGGTGACTGAGAAGATAATAATTTAGGGGATTAAGTATATAAGGAGTACACTGATCTATAAGAAAGAGCATGTAATGAACCAAATTTGCATAGATGATCTCAGCTAATACTCATTTGTTCTTGTAGGAAATCTATAGTCTAGCAGAAACAGTTATGCAAGTGGTTAACCATGCATTGTAGACTCAGATTTGACTATTACACGTAACATTTCCTTTAGTCCTTTAAGGTTCATTACTTAATTAGTTACCATTTAAAATAAAATAAAAATGACTGACCAATTGAAATGGATGAGAAGTGTTTAGACTTTGGAAGCATATACTATAAAAATGAACATATAAAATATATAGTTATAAAAAAACCTTTTAAAATATAAACAATATCTATTTATCCCAAAGTGTAGTGTAGGTTTTGGCCTAGCATACAACAGTCAGCTTACCTAAGTCTGTATTGACTTCTGAAATCCAGCAGCATTAGTCTCTGATCCCTTTTCTAGTCCCATCCCTTCAAATAGGCACGTTCTTCACTTTGGGAGTGTGGATAGTAATACAGCTGAAGACAATAAGCCTTAATTTCTCTGATTGTATGCATTAGGGAGTTTGGTGAATGCAAAAAAAACAAACAAAAAACCAGCGATAAAGCTACCAAGACTGCAGATCAAAATGTTATTCAATAAGTATATGACTTCTTTCTTCCTTTCAAATCAACGGCTTCTGCTGCATTGTTTTATCATTTCAAGTCAGAGTCTGGGTGTTTCATCTGGATGGTTTGTATTTCTGTTATTCCTCCAGAAGGATCAACAGACTTCATTGCTTTGAGGGGTTCTGCATCAACTGGAAGCAGAGATTATAACAAATATAATTATATTAAGCATATTTTAGTAACCCTGGAATTTACCATATTTGTTAGAATATGAAAGATTAATAGTTAGAAATTACAGAGCTTGAAAAATCCCTGTACAGAAATAACAATATTAGAATTTACAATAGCTTTGAATAAATACATTGGAAACATATTGTAGTCCCTGCTGTAGGATGGAACAGTTGATGCCTGTTTCCAGGTCTTTCTCCAATAATCATGTTTTTCTTTGACCCGCAAAAGATATATCATGCAGACAACTGCCCCCAAGAGACATTGTTAAGTTAATATTCTCAACTTCTGTGGGAATCAGAAAAGCTCTTGTTTTTTTCTTGTTTAGTTTTCCTCTGTTCCTGTATATTGAGCAGACGGGGTGTTCATTAGAGAGACTGGTACCTTGTTAAGGTCTTCACAGATTTTAGCTTGGAGTACCTGGATTTGGTAAATCTAGCAAAAGGCAGGAAGGCATTGTCTTGAATTTGAGATTTAATTCAGGCAAAACTCAGTTTGAGACCATAACAACAAATTCCCTGGAAATGCTTTAAAGCACTTGGTAGTGTGTTGAAAATAGAAATCTTCAGTGATGTGAAGAGAGAGATGAGAGCACATAAGAAATATAGGAACACATATTTTTGCTTTATTTTGCCAGAACATTAATTCCAAGAAAACAGAAGAAATAGAGAGAGAGGCAGGTTGTTAATAAAAGCTTGGACAGTAAGGCCTGGTTTAAACCATTTGAAATGTAAAAGTTAGACATTAAACTTTACCTAAAAGAAAAATAACTGTAGCAATATTGTGAGATATCATTGTTGTGAGTCTTGTGAGGGGTGGCTGCGGGAGCTGGGGGTTTTTAACCTGGAGAAAAGGAGGCTTAGGGGTGACCTGACTCTCTACAACTGCCTGGAAGGAGGTTGCAGCCAGGTGGAGATCGACCTCTTCACCCAGGCAAACAGTGACAGGACAATAGGACGTGGCCACAAGCTGTGCTAGAGGAGGTTCGAATTGGACATCAAGAACTTTCTCACTGAAGGGGTGGCTAATCATTGGAATAGGCTGCCCATGGTGGTGGTGGAGTCACCCTCCATGGAAGTGTTCAAGAAATGACTGGACATGGCACTTGATGCTGCAATTTAGTTGACATTTTGGTGTTCAGTCAAAGGTTGGCGTCGATCATGGAGGTCTTTCTCAACCTTAATAATTTTATAATTCTATTCCATGAAACTGAAAATTGAGGTCACCATACAAATTAATTAGAAGAAGGACAGGTGATGGAATTAAGTCAACTGGAAAAAAAAGAAAAATGTGGTTATCATGTGGGATAAGAGGTAAAGAAAAATAGAGTTTGAAATGGTGTCAGAATGCCAAGAAAAAGGAAATTAAGGGTGTATATTTAGACATTGATCAAGACTTAATATTGGCATGTGTCCAGTATGAAATTGGCTGTAAGTGGGATAAGGAACAGAGTCTCAAAACACATTACATTTGAACAAAAATAAAATTGTACAACAATGTTTTATAAGCCAAATTAGAAATGTCTCTCCTCTATTAAATATCTTCATATTCTACATGCATTTTTCAATTATTTGTAGACTTTACAGAGGTTAACTATCCTTGTCCAATTTCCTATGCCAGGTGTCTGCCTTGAGGCAACTTTACTTCATGAGGTTTCCAAAAATACATTCTGACCGTTTCTGAGAATAAGAAAATATGTTGCTTTGCTATTGATAATTCTCACAGTTATTAATTGAAAAAGTTTAACTTTTTCAAGCTCTGATCTTCCATGCTATGTACCGAAATTTTGCAAAAATGTTTTTCTGCAAGTGATATGGTCACTTTATTTTTTTGATGTAAAAAATTGATCACATTTGGACTTGCCATAAATTTCTGGAATTGTCATAAAAACAAAGGCTCGTAAGGGAAATCTGGTACAGCAAATTTAGTTTAAAAACTGCATATCTTGACTGTAATTTCTGACCACTGAGTGAAAAGGAATATCTAAAACTGGTTGAGACTTGATGAGCCAGAGAACTTAAAATGAGATCCTTTAAAAGAAGGACAAGAAAGGGCAAATGCAATGAATGGAAAAGGTGAGAGAGGCAAAATCTGAGCGAGAGGAAGGTATAACAGTTTTGGGACTATGGGACAGAGAGGTTCAGGGTACCAAAAGTAAGAAGAGGGCACCTATTAAGTAGGAGAGAGAATAAAAATTGGAATAGAAGTAGCCAGACCCACAGGCAATTGCAGAAGTTACCTAACAATAAGTGAAGGGAATAAGAGAACTGTACATCCTTTTAATCAATCTCCCTGTATCTTTGTTATATCTCTTTCTCTCAATGGTTTTATTTCTTGCCTGCATTATAGAGGTTTTACAGGTAATTGGAGAGTTGCAGAAAGATTACAAAACCAACAGAAAAATAAAGTATGAAGTAATGTTATAGAAGAAAAATCAAAAGAATGAATAAAGAAGGGTGCAAGTAAAGAAAGGAAAAGGAGAGAGGAAGGCAAGAAAGGATTGAAACAGGAAATTTGAGGAGGAAAAAATGGAAAGAGTAGTCATAAGGGTGACACAATAATTTAAGTTGGAAAGGAATTTTGAAGATCACCTCTGCTGAAAACAAGGACAACTTGGAAGTTACAGCAGGTTACTCAGTTCTGTGTCTAGTTAAATTCTTTAAATCTACAGCAATGAAGGCCCAAAAATTCTCTGAGAGCCTGTTTCTAGACATCCCCATGATCACTGTAACAATATCTTTTTATCCAGCAGGAATTTCCTTTGGGAAATTTCCTTTGCTTCTTGTCCTTGCATGGATGAATGACCTCTGAGATGGGTGTGGCTTTTTTTCCTCTCTAAATCCCTTCTAGACAGAGGACATTTATCTGCTTTCCTCTTGTGTAAAACCATGTGCTCAAGCTCTTTAACCACCCCAGGATCCTTTTGCTGTATTTGTATTATCTCACTTGTACTGCAGAGACCAATGCTGGATCTAGTGCTCCAGATGAGGCTCCATGAAGTCAAAGTAAAGGATAATAATGTCATACAATAATTTATTACTGTGTTTATGTTCATAAAATAGTGTTAGATGGGAAATTCTGGAGCAGTGTCAATACAACTGGAACTCACTATCAAAAATAGTAAATAATCACAATGAATGGACCCTGAAATTGAAAGTTCATCCAGACAAGGGTGACAAAATTGGCATTTAAAATGCCAGAAATACTCAGCAATTCATAAATGAAAAACAAAAATGTTTTAAACTAATCTAACTTTTGTTTTTGGCAAATCCTATTCAACTTACTGTGAGGAGGAAGAAAGAATTTAACTTGTCTTCTAGACTCCAGGCTGAGTCGGTAGAATCTAGGCAATAAGAAACACAAGCAAAATGGGAAAAAGAAATTAACGTGGGGCAATGGAGAGGAACAGTCTCTTCTTCTGAAACACATATTAGAGGAATTTTGAGCTGAAAATTTCTGGGCCAGAAACTAACCCAGAGGCCCACAAAGAGCTTTCTTAAAGAATCGCTTTTCAGTTTTGGATTATAATTCAAGTACCTTTACTAAGAGTGACATAAAAATGAACCATGTTAGAATAAATGGCTGTGCTGAAGTCCACCTAATGAACAGAAGCTAAGCAAGGCACATGTTTGCACATAGCTTCACAACATTGTGGACATTTGAAATCTTTGAAAACAATGTATTTAGAAAAGAACAGCCCAAAATTTCCCAGAATTTTCTAAAAGAAGAATAACATGGTGATATCAGCACACATTGCAACAGGCCAGCTGGCCTTTGTCTCTTCCTTTCCTGCTTCTGTCTTATTGTCTACTGATAGTGTCACATTTCAAGGGAATTATTTTAATTCAAACACTTGAAAAACTGAAGAGATGTTCCCCAGCCATGATGCACCAACAGAATTTTAATTTCCAAAAATGTATCTCTAAATACATATTTTTTATATATTTGAAAAATTACTAGAATCTAATACTTCTTGAGAGACAACTGACAGCAAGCACTGAAGCTTAAAATGATATGAGAAACATGGCAGCATACTGTGGTAAAACAATTGAAGCTTGTAATTAACTTCTATCTTTAAATTCCCATCAGTAATGCTTTGTTGGAAAACTCTGACAGGGTGGAGCTATCAAGAGGGAGATTTTCAGTTGCAAAGGTTACAATACTGTTTGCATATTTACTATGGGGACCACTAGATAATGATTCAGAACAAGCAAGGAATACACAGATGTGTGTATGTAGTGAAATCTCCACAGTATTAGTATTTCTTATGACACGTATTTTATATTATGGGGGCAAGAATCACCTTTGTGTTTCAAGTCAATGGAAGGCAGGAAAAACACCCTGTAACATTCAATTCAGCAGTATAGAAAGAAACCATAAATAGGTCACTGTAAATATTGTTCTAGGGATTTCCTTCATGAATCTCATCAGGCTGCAACAAAGCTCAAGTGAAAGCATTTTGAAAAAGGAAGTAAATAGACTGACAGACACAGGATTTCAATTTAATTTCTATTCCACAAGAGGCCAGCTATGAATGATTCCCAATATGATTTTCCTTTGAACACAGTCATTCTCCCCTACCCTTTACAACAATAGGGAGGAGTGTGAAGTCAGCATCTTGTTCCAGGTGTCAAATATCCCATGGCAATGCCAAATAAAATAGACTAATCAAGTAAAAAAAAATCAATTCAATTTTCTTATTAGAGATGTTTTTGTTACAATTTCTTATTTATTTTAAATTTTGTAATTCATAAAGTGAAGGAACTTTCCATGTATGTATATATGTATATATATGTTTGTGTGTTTATATTTTATATACATGTACATGTAAACTACCTTAAAAAAAAAAAGCAAATACCCACTTAGAGGTATTATATTTGTTCAAAACTGAAGAGGTGAGGAAATATTTGAAGTTTCCATTTACTGGTTTTTCATTAGTTTTCTTTTTTTTCTTTCAAAAGAATGTGGACATCAGAGCTCATATATGTCCAAATAACAGCTGGAATTAATGGAGTCTGGAGTCAGAAAGATGATAGTAGTCTTTTGAGCTTCTTTGGTCCTTAGGCATCTTTGTGTTGGATGTTTCCCTCTATGCTGATAGAGGTTTCTGAATTGCTGCCACGATGGCTGCCTATCAAACACAAGAGGTGTAACAGTAGCCAAGATTTAACAGGAATAGGACAATCCAGTTCTGTATCTGTGGTCTTTCTGGGGAGGAAAGCCAGTGCAGACTTTTACAAGTATTTGATCTGATATACAACATAGCTTCATGGAGCCTACAAAACCAAATGAGGTTTTTGCTCATATTGCTTATTTTTCTCCATTGTGTATAAAGGCTGTTTGAACAACAAGCTCTTACCCTAACACTGTGGTTAACACTTCTTAGGCAAATTTTCCAGCTGAAGTATTTTTACCACAAAATTGTTCATGCAGGATCTCCCCTACTCTATCACACAGCACCCTCCATATTGTTACCCATTTACATTTTGGAATATCTAAGGTTACTTGCTTCTCCAGCTCTGTTGGAAGGTTGTTTAGAATGGTGTTATCCATTACTCCCTCTCCCTGTTTTCCATCAAGGCTTATATTTATGCAATATGTTCTTGAGCACCATCTACTGGTACTGTTTCCACATCTGAAATATATACAGTCCCAAAACAAGCTTATTGTATTTTGTCTGGACTCAGTAATCTGGTATTCAGCCACCTTGGTGTAATGGAGTCATGTTGTGTTTATGCAAGTGGTCTGGTCTGATACTGAAAAGAATGCTAATCTTAGCTGTAGAATGAGGAGAGATATTTCCCAATACATAACTGTTACAAGGAGAGAAAGTCTTACAATTAGCATCTCTTTATTAATCTCCTGAAATGCAGTAGAATTCACCTTCTATTTAAGACTACCTACATAGCCAAAAAGGGACTGCAATTTAAAGGTCATATTATTAAGGACACCTAGAGTTTCATTTCAAATAGGTATAGTTTAGTTCAGGGAAATAAATATTAAATACTTTTCCAACTATGAAGGAAATTATTATGCCAGCTTTATAGCAAGAGAAGTGATATGCCTGTAAAAAATGCTGATCTTAACCTGTTGACAAGTCTGGTTAAAATGTGCTTTTAGTATAACAGTCAGTGCTGCCCCAGAAGACCTCTGCTTGCAATTTATTCATTCTTATTTCAGAAAGGGAGGGAGTCTATGTTGAGAAAGGAATAATACACTTTTTAAAATTCTGTCTCAGAGCTGCTAGGAAGAACTTTGATTTATTAAAACTGAAATAAATTCAAGAACCTAATTTTGGTGTCCTCAGCATTTGTATGACTTGTTACTCCCATTTTAAATGCCTGTAATATTGAAACTGTGCTGGCTATTTTCTCATCCCTATGGCTCTCTTCTCACACTGGAAGTGTGAAACTACACTACAAACCCGGAATGACAAATTATTTGTGATTAGATTTTTAGATAACTGTCCCTGCAATATTTGTATGAGGTTAAGTACAATACATCTGATTGCTAAAATTGCTGAAGATCTCTGGTTTAAACGATAGTAAAAGGATTTTCTTACAGGATCCAGAATGACATATTAAAACTACTTGCTGCAGTCCCAGTACATAAGGTATCACATATTACTCTATATCTTAGGGTTGAACCAAAATTCCATCTTTCTCAGTAATTAACAGGAATTTAGAGTTAAAACAGGATATTAATAAATTCATACAGTTTAGCTGCATCTGGAACTCTGCTCTTTGTATTTCCTATGGAAATATTTTCCATAAATTTGCCTTATTGCTTTTTGAATCATTTACGTTCTGGTCTTCATAATTTTTTAGGTGATGAAATCCAAAGTGCAGTTACAAATTTGTAAAAAGCCCGCTTTGCAATTATTTTAAATCTCTTGCATGTTAATTTCTTCTGTTTCTTTTTCAAGTCTTCTATTACAAACCACTGAATGAAAACATCATATTTGCTCTTTTCAGACCATGCTTAATTTCATTGGTTTCCATGGCATACCCATTCCTCATCATTACACTTAATAAGAACATTACACATGTCCTTTCCTGAAGAACCTCTTGTGGAAGCTTTCCTTCCTGCACTATATCCTGAGCTTCCTTTGTGTGCATACCTACTTGATGAGTGCTTTTTCATAGCTCTGACTGCCTGTGGGCTGCTGCATGATTGCAGGAACCTTGTGATTCTCCTCTTTTTACCTATATTTGTGTATCACACATTCACATGTACTGTTGTAGAATAAAACTGAACAGATCAGCATTTGTGCAGTGTACACATGTGAGTATTGGAAAGTTGAGTTTCTATTTCCCCATCCTCTCCCATTCTTCTCAATCTCATTTCTTTTGTCCAAAGTGTTTCTCTTACTGGTACATTTCTGCTCCTGTTGCTAGTCAGTGTGAGTTAAAGTTCTAAGCTGCCTGCAGACTAAATCTCAAGTATGATTACATTTAAAAGGCTGCAGACTATATCTGCAAATATACCCTTCCACTAAGATATTGCCATCTTTTCATTGCTCCTACATTTCTGTTACTGCTACTTGGTTGTAGTCCTACGAACTTTTGAACCCTGGTTGGTTAAAACAAAACAAAGTTAAAATTCATCTTTTATTCATTTTTTTGTGGATCATAAAATCAATACCATAGTTCAACATGGATGGGGGCAGAATTTGTTCTGCTGAGGTCCAAGCAAAACTGAATGTCAGCTGCAAATAAGCCTTCCCCTATGGAAAAAAAATTGTGTTTTTAAGGGAAAAATAAACAGGGACAGTTCTCTACAGAGAACACACAGCTACTGGAAAGTGTCAGACATTCATTGGCACTTGATGGAAGACTAATTTATTTTAACTGGGTGTCCTGGTTGTTTGGAGACCACTGACATCTGAAAGTCACACTATGCAGAGCAGAACATGGATGTTTTGATTTATGTATTGTAGCTAAGTACTTTCAGTAAACTGGGAAAAACAATGTCAGAGTTATCTTTATATGCTTAACTAATTTGTAACACTGATTGATAGCCATGCAACCAGGATCTCCTAAATGTGAAATTATGTGTCTCAGTGGAGTTTTAACCTGTAAATAAAATGAAAAGCAATTAATGAATTAAATTTGCATTCTGTCCTGAGAGATTGAATCAGGTTTGTTAAATTCCATGTGTGTACTCTTGTTCAAATTGCATCGCTCAAGACTTTATTGTTCCTTGTGTTTTTTATATCATATTTAGGAAAAAGAAATAGTCCAAACCCCAAATATTTTAAGCAACATTTGAGGACCTTTATATGAAGTCATATATAATACTCATATGTTTCTGTGAATGATCTCTTAAATATGGACTTGGGATATTTATTTTTATTTGTTTTTGGAGAACTAAGATATTTATTCTCTGTGAAACCTGCCAGGTTTATACTGGTAACATCCCTCTGAAATTTCACAAAATGTTTCCTAAACAAAAAATGCATATTTTATTTCAATTGCTAATAGATTTTTGTCAATCATGGTGGATGTCTCGTCCATGACTTAGTAAATGGTCCCTGAATTCTGTGCCCAGATCTTCTGTGGATCTTAGTGACTCAGAGGCAAAGCACTTACTGAACATTATTCAGCAACACTTCACAAGGAAAAATTCAATAACTATAATTACCATCAACGTTTTCTTAGTTGTTTAGTTGTGGTCTGAAGAGGATTGGGAAAGTTTACAGAGCCAGTAACAATAGAGAAAAGACACAAGAATCAGGCTTTTATTGTTTCTCTCCTGTTAGTTACTGCTTTCCATTTAATAAACATTACCTGAAGGATATCTGGAGTTGGATTTAGTGGTCTTAACATATCAAGAGAGAGGAGAAGTGAAAAGTGCGTATCATTGTCAGACATGCTCTGCCTGCACTGGGACCACAAAAATGATCACATAGTTATGCAGGCATGTTTGTATTCAAACAAATGGAAGCTGAGTGAAAAACCTGCCTTCAGGCAACAGATCAAATTCAATTTTTGATACAGGGAAAACTTGAAGTGCATGTAGTGCAGCAGGTGAAACTACTTGAGGCATTACCTTTCCCTTGTTCTATCTTGGTAAAACTCACTCTTAGCATGAGTGCAGCTCAGTCCTTCCTGATGAAAATACTGATCAACACAGCTGCTATTTTCATCATCATGAATTGATCTGTACTCTTCCTGTCAATGAACATTGTCCCTAATGATGTCCCCTCCTGGGAATTTTTACAAGGGCATGTGATATTAGCACATGGAATAATGGTTTCAAACCAAAAGAGGGTATATTTAGATTAGATATAAGGATGAAATACCTTTTACTTAAGGTAAGGGTGGTGAGAAACTGGAACAGGCTGCCCAGAGAAGATGTGGATGTCCCATCCCTGTAAGTGTTCAAGGTCAGATTGAATGGAGCTTTGAGTGATCCAGCCTGGTGGATGATGTCCCTGCCCACGGCAGGGAGGTTAAAACTAGATGACCCAACCATTCAACCCAAGCAATTTTGTGATTCTTTGGAGATTGATGGGGTTTGTGGCAGGCTGCCCCTCACAAGACATACCAGCAACTGTTATGGCAGCAGGCTAAATGTTCTTTGTATTTTGTATCTGATGCAATAGGTAGGGAGATATCAAGTGATTTGTAAAGGATCTTTTTCAGATCATGGGATGAGAGAGGGTTTCTCAATAACTGCACAATGTCTGGTGAGAATCTCTAGGAGAGGGACTGAAGTGTGACTGAAATGTTCAGAGAATAAAGTGAGGGGAAAAATATTCAGCTTCATTTCTTTTCAAGTGTCATGTTTACCTGTTTCCTAGAGTTTTGTGACTGGCAGTAACAATTCCTTGAGGAAGCTGACAGCTTGCAGAGGTTTTAGAAGCCTTCCACCACCCCTAGCATTCATCAACGTTCAGGCCTGATAAAGCAGAAAGACAGCCTGAATAGTGAGATGTTCAGCATGGGCTAGGAACCCCTGGTCTTTGTGTGCTGAAGAGATGGTGTAAGTGGGTCCACTTCACCCCTTAAACTTTCCTAGAGCACCCACAGAGGATGCAGGAGACAGTTTCCCTCATGACACAGTCACTGATGGCTGATGTTCTTGTTAGGATGTGTGATTAAAGTCTCATCTGCCCAGACACAAAGGGGCAGAGGCACAGTGCCATTTGGGGGTAACCCAATAACCCAGTCAGGGACACAAGCTCCTAACCTGGCCACCCCAGGACATCTTTGGAGGCCATCATGCACTGGGGAGTGTCACCCACCACTGAGAGTCTGGGAGAGGCTTTCTGAGCACCTACAGACTGGGAGTCACTCATTAAGACTCAATAGACTCACTAAGGGGTGTTTAGGAAGATGATGTCATAAGACTCATGTAGTGTTTAGGGGAGAATCAAAAGGGAGGAAAGGGAAGGATGGGAAGAATTTAGTCTTTCTTTGAGGTGTGGAATGCTGACTAAGAGACACCTTTGCATATGTCTGTGTGTCTGTATGTGTGTGCATGCATGTCTCTGTGGGAGCCTGTGGCTGAGGATCCAGGGCAGCTGCTGAAGGATCTGTGTGTCTCAGCCTGATCAGACACAGTGCATGTGCAGGTCTGCACCAGTGGCTGCAGCCTGTGAACTCAGGAACTGGCCTGCCCAGATGTCAGCAACTGGGGATACCGGGATCCAGGGACAGCTGCTGGACAGATTGTGTCAGCCCAGTTCCTGGAGGATCCACACTGAGTATGTGTTGTATGTGTGTTTAAGTGTCTATGCCTATGGGGCATACAACCTTAGCCATGCCACTGGTTGGAACTGGCCATTTGGAGCTGCAGCAGCCCAACCCCTGTTTGAGTCCTGGATTTGGCAATCCCTAACAGTATCTGTATGAATGTATAGTCACAAATGAGAAACAGCAATGCTGGGAAGGGGATATGGAGTTCTGAGTACATCCATCACTTTTTGGCATGAAATAACAAGACTCCTTCAGCCTCAGCAATTCACTGCACCTACTGAGCCTAGAGGTATGTGAACAGATCAGGGACGCGGTCTTCATCCCAGCTGAGGAAAATTCTGCATAGTAGCCCCCTTAGAGAAAGACCTTGGGTTTGAGTTCAGCTACTTACCTTATCTATGAGAGGCATCATACATTTTTCAAATCTGCTTGAAGCTACAGAAATAATAGCCTTTATCCAATCTGTATAGATGCAATCTGTTTGTTCCCTTTATGTTGTATACAGAAGGTGATGTAAAGCAATTGTCTGAAAAATGCATGGCAATTAGTCTAACTGCTACCTAGGAGAGATCCATACACACAGTGTAATGAAGGCTCACAGTAAAATTACTGATTATTTCTTTTATTGCACTATGAAAGAGACAGGCCAACACTTTATCTGTGAAAATTTTGATTTTATGACATTTGTGATGTGCAAGTGGGTTGTAAAGGCTATATGTGGAGACAAAAGCACATTGAAAGGGTTTCTTTCTCCTTTTTTCAAAGGAACTTCACCTAACAATTCCATGCAGTGTGCAGCTTGTGTAGATGGAGGAAAATCAAGAATTCAAGGCATTCCCATATGTTACAAGAAAATGTACATTCTTAGTACTTTGTGCCTTGCCAAGGCAATTACACACCATGAATTGAGTTTCAAGGTTGGTCACCTCCTGCAATTTTATCAGAAACATTGTGGTATTTGTCATCTATTTTTTAAACCTACTCCTACAGTCTAATAATTATATGTGAATCTCTGGTTTGATTTTGAAACATATGTCTCTTAGCTCATCAGACTGTAGCAAAAAGTCTGAGCAGCCAATCTCATTTTGGAACAGCAAATATTCATTCAAGGAAAAGACTCCAAACTTACCAGTAGGTCTGCTTTTAGGGGCTGTGATTGGAGGGACAAATCTTGTTTGGAAAAAAAACCCAAACCACCACCACCAAATCACAAACAAAACCCCCTCACATTATTTTATCATTCACATCACAATAGTGAGTTTTGTATACATCAAGGAGTCCATGGAATATTTGCATAAGAAAAAGTTCACTAACAGAGTTATGTCATGACTGTAGTAGGACATAGAAGACCATGACACTTACATCTCATGACTGCATTATTTGTTTCTTGGAAATATTTGCTGTTCATAGAGTGGCAGCTAACTACAGAGCCCAGCCAAGCAGCTCAGAGGTGCTGAAAATGCGTCCCTTTATCCAGTGGAACTGAACACGACAGCTGTTTTTAAATAAAAAGATGGAAATAAATAATTCCTTTATCCACTGTACATAGAAATAATGGCCTGAATTTAAAAAAAAAAAACAAAAACTTTAACTTTTAGACAGATACTGTGTAAAGATATGGATACAGCACCTTATATTTCTGTCTCCATATCTTTGATTTTTACCTCTTTTTTGTCGACTATTGCCCCACATCAGAAGAGACAGACCAGAAATGTGACACTTCCTCAAGCCTCCTGATTCAGATTGGCTGCTTGGTTCAAACTGCCTCCTACAAATGCTGTACTTTACACCATGAGTTTTTAGAAGGTACTTAATCCAGCCATAGTCTCTCTCCTCTGATGTAGCTGCACTGATTAATTGAACTAAAGAGTTTTGCTGATAAGTCCTGGAAGATTTAGTTGTTGGAAATGTACCAGCCGCAGAAAAAGGCATTACTAGAGTTTGTGCTTTAACCTCAAAGTCTCCACCTGTGTCCATCAGGCTAAACTGCTACAAGTCTGTCCTAAGTGATAACACCTTCAGCTGCTGTAAGTAATCTGCCCAGGCTCTGAGACTTAATAATTACGCTAATGGTATCAGCAGCTCCAGACAGACACGCTTAGGTTGTATTTCCAGGCTTTGCTTTCCTACATGGAAAGGTAGAAGAATTTTTCTTTCTGTAGCAAAAAGCTGCTGACACTCTAATCCTATCCTGCTGCTGCAAGAGCTTAAGCTCAGGAATCTGGCTCTAAGGATGGATCTCCATGAACCTGTGCGCTTGACATGAGCTTCATGCCCCCATGCATATGGTCTTTCCTCAGACTCTCCCAGAATCAGGCTCTTGCCTGCACATTTTCAGTACAGTGCTGCAGTGGCTATACCTCTACAGCATGTGAAAATGACATTAAATCTCCTAATCGTGATTGGCTGTCCCTGGAAGGGGAGGGTTGTTGGAAGAGGGGAGTGTTCATTGCCCTCTATTGCTCCTGAGGCCTGCAACTTCTTCAGGGATTTCACATGAGAAGGAACCTGAGGGACATCCTCCAGATGCCACAGAGTTATGTTTATCCTTATTGTTGTATAACTTGGCATGCTAGATCCATCATGTCCTTTAGTGCATGCCTCGTTGTGCATCCACATCATCAGAAAGTGAGGAAAATCGAGAGTGGGTAAGTATTTCACAGTCTTATGCTGACAATGAGACACAAAAGCAGTCTCCAGCCCTTTTCTTAATATGAGTGCCCTTCAGTAACAGTGTGAAAAAATAAATACAGAACTATCAAAGATGGCATTTTATTCTATCTTTTAGACAGTCTTCAGAAATCCAAATGCAATGATTTTTTTAAACTTAGAAGTTACTGCAATTCTTTTAAGACACATGTAAAAAGAAGAGCTACAAAGGTATTGCCTTCAATATATGGCATCTGTTTTCCACCTATAGTACACTCATGGTATTTTATTTCAAATGTGTGTGGGAAAGTGTTTGCACGCTGCTTCCCGACAAGTGGCCTTTTCCCTGTTTGAACAGAAATGATGTGTATATTGAAGGATGGGGAAGAGAATCAATGGCTTGATTAAAATTTTAATTATTATAGAAATTATTGTGTTTGTACAAGCTGCTCCATGCCCCACCCTTGGGCATTATTTGTTCCTCTTTAAAAGTACCCTGCAAATGCAGCTTTGGGGATTCATTGTATTTTTATGGCAGCTCTTTAAGCAACTCTACAATTATTACATTCTGGTGTGTGAGCGATTCAGTATTATCTCAGGCTTTTTTACAATCTTGTTCCCCAATCAGCGCTTTTGTGTAACAAGTCAGTGAAATTAGAAGTATGATTAGAAAAATGTGACTACATTATCTAAAACTTATACAGACTTTTGTATTGCTTCAGCTTTTTAAGTCCCGAGGGAACTGACAGCGATTAGGATCTATTTCTTGTGAAGGTACTGTTGGGAATAAGGGTGGTTTGAATAAGTGAATCAACCTTATTATGACAGAAGCTCCAATAGAGATGTGCATTAGAGTATATTGAATTCCACTTTTGAAACCACAGGAAACCTTTGCATAAGTGCTCACATTCTTGCCTGGACTAAGCAAATAGAGTACTGCAAATAAAAAAAAAAAATAAAAAGGCAAAAGCCAAAAGTCCTTCCCATCTCTATTTTTACTCTAATACCTTACAGATAGTATCACACAGTCAAAGCAATGTTTTTTTCTTTGTGAGTGTAGTTAGGACTGGTATATAAACCTTTAGAAACATGTTTATTCTCCTGTAAACATCCAAACCCACATGTAAAAATAATGTCTTTTTTTGAAAGGCTACAAAAAATACAGTTCTTCCTACTGCAGACTAAAGTAAAATAATTGAAAAACAAACAAACAAACAAAGCCAAAAAACCCCAAACTGACCAACTAACCAATCAAAACAAAGAAATAAACAAAACAAAAAACTGAAAACCAACCAAACAAAAAACCCAACAAAACAAATCAAAACAAAGTAAATTTTAAAAAAAGACACACAAGAAGGAGGATGCAAATTTTACTCTGTCCGTTTTTCTGTTACAAGCAGGCCAGGCATTGGGGACCACAAACAGGGCCATATCCACATGTTTGCATAACACAGTTCACATATTTTTTAAATGCTGGTATTATTTTAGTGAGCATAAATTAACTTTAGAATGGATGAAGGGGGGGCAGGAAAAAGCTTTAAAAAAAAAAAAAGAAAAATAAAAACCAGTAGAAGCAGGATTCCTAAAGGGTGAAATGAAAAAGGCTGCTGGAAACAAGGACTGAGCCAAATAGTCTGGAAAGGAGTAAGCATGGCCTGGCACAAATATTAAATCAGAAATGGAGGCTCTGTGGAGAAAAAAGTACACGATTTGCAACAGTATACAAGCTGGACCAAACTGGGTTAAGCCAAAGGTCCATGTAACCTTCTGGCTTGACTGGATATAATATTGTCTCAGAAAACAATATAATAATGAAGGCAAGAAAAGGACAATCTCACTGGTGGCACATGTGACCTGTTTTCAGCAATCAGTATTTTATCACCAATGTATCTTTATCATGATGTTTAATAGCCACCAGTATTTACAGTGGTGTAAATTATGCATACATTTTCCATGTAGCTCTGAAATCTCTTTTCAAAATTAATTATCTCTTTGGCCCTAAAAATATCCAAGAGCAGCCAGTTTCACAATATATTTAGTATCTCCTTCTCTGTAGCAGCAGTACATGCAGGCCCAGTACCACAGCAGGACAAACCTCCTGAATCGTGGTACTGGGAGGAGCAAGTATGATAGACTGCTGCATCTCCACCCATCCTCCTATCTCTCTGTTAGTACCCCCTGGAAAGTTCTCTGTCAGTTCCTTGAACTCCTCCTTTGAGGGAGGTGCGCCAGTTGTCTATCCTCCCAGCATTCTGGAGAGTTCCACATGTGTCGAACTCCAATTGGCCCTCAGATGACTGGCAAGATTTTAGCCAAAACCATAGGTTCAGACACCCGTCTGTTTGATGTTCTCTGCCCCTTCAGGGCAGGCCGGCTGGGCGGGAGCCATTCGGGAACCCCCCTCTGTAACAACATATAAACCGGTGTCTGGAGCCACTCTGGGCTCCACTTGTGAGACGCTGAGGACTCTCTGCTCCCCCCCCGAAGACTTCCCAATAAACCCTTTGGCTGAAATCACTTGGGAGTCACCTCTCTTCTTTCCTACTTCGCCTCGTCGACCGCTCGAGTCTCCGTGCTGGGAAGATCCTGCTGCTGCCTCTTGAGATCTGGATAGACCTGCGGGTCCCAGTCTCCTTTGGCTCAGGCCAGATTTCTTCCGCTCCTTCTAGCGGCGAAACCTTCTCCTGACTTTGCCAGTGAGAGCGCCATGCGACAGGCTTCTTCACCTCCTCCATCCGGGCGGGAGGTCGGAGGGCGCTGCCTCACTTCTCCGTGCTGCAAAGGATTTCATTAACTTTCTCATATTCCTCCTCAACTGCCTTTTTCCTGAGGTGAAGAAGTACTACCTCTTCTTTTTTTGTGGGAGACATTTTTACCTCCACTCACACTGTTCTGTTCCTTCCTTAGTTATACCATATTCACCTAAAGTTATGAGGACCAGAACTGCAACATTAAAAAGGCGTCTGACTTCTAGTCCAGTACTGCCTTGATGATTTCTACTTTCTAAATAAATTGCCAGCTAGGGTCAAGGAAATGAAAGATGACTGTGCAGGTATTTGAGGAAATGACTGCTGAAGGAGGGATGAGTAATCAGATGTGGCATATGGTGTATAACAAGGGAAAACAGAGGTTCTTCTCCATGTTGAGTTATGAATATGCAAAGCAAGTGCATCATACCCTAAAATGTAATTTAACAGTCCATTTTATAAACTTTTACTCAATGTATTATGGTTATTTAAAAAATCATTACTAGCTCAGACATGCATTTCTAAACAAGTTAACTTGAAAAATGTGTTGAAGATTGTGAGATTTCATAGAAAGAAAGAACAGTGATACACTGAAGATGCTTTTAATGAGATGTTCACATTGCTACTCTTGCTCAATTGTCAACATCTAGATTAATTCCTTCAATTCCTTGTAAATATGACTCCAGTCACTACTGGGGTTCCCCAAGGTTCAGTTTCAGGGCCAGTTCTGTTTAATACCTTTACTGATGATCTGGATGAGGGGATTAAGTGCACCGCCAGTCAGGTCACAGATGACACTGAGTTGGGTGTGAGTGTCGATCTGCTGGAGGGCAGGAAGGCTCTGCAGAGGATCTGGATAGGCTGGATCAATGGGCCAAGGCGAGTTGTATGGAGCTCAGTAAGGCCAAATACCAGGTCCTGCCCTTCAGTCACAACAATCCCAGGCAGTGCTACAGGCTGGGGGCAGAGTGGCTGGAGAGTGTCCCAGAAGAAAAGGACCTGAAGATGCTGGTTGGCATCCAACTGAACATAAGCCAAAGTGTGCCCAGGTGGCCAAGAAGGCCAATGGCCTCTTGGTGTTTATAAAAAATAGCATGGCCAGCAGGACCAGGGCAGTGATTGTCTCCATGTACTGGTAAGGCCGCACCTCAAATCCTGTATCCAGTTCTGGGCGCCTCACTACAAGAAGGACATTAAGGTGCTGGAGCATGGCCAGAGAAGGGCAACAGAGCTGATGAAGGGTAAGGAAGAATTTCTTCATGGAAAGGATGGTCAAGCATTGGAGTGGACTGCCCAGGGAAATGACTGGATATGGCCCTTAGTGCTAGTGCCTAGTTGATAAGGTGGTGATAAGGTCCAATCGGTCAAGATCGGACTCTGATCTTGGAGGTCTTTTCCAACCTAAATGATTCTATGGTTCTCTGACTCAAACATATTGTAGGCAGAGAAAAAGGATAATCTACTGCAACACAATTTATGAGTTTTGATATGACTGATACATATTTCACCATATCTAGTACCTTCCTTTATGCATTAATTTTTCAGTAGTGTGTAACATTTTGTATGTTATCTGTGTACTTACTGGTTCAACCACACTTGTTAAATGGATCGGAGTAATGAATATTCCACATCCTTGTGCAGTTCCTTTTCCACAAATTATGATGTCTTTTTTTCCCTTTTTATTTTTATTTTGAATGGAAAAACAGCAGCGTGAAGTATACTTGTAATTCTAGCATGCTGAACTCCATCATATATACTTTCATGTGTCCTATGTGTACTTAATGATTTCTGAAGAATTTTCTCTGATTTTAAGAAACTGCATTAGAGCACACGAAAACTTACATAGTAAAGGAAATGAGGGCTACATCAGGCACTTCATCTGTTCTTTAAATATTCTTATATCCACAGACGCTGTTCTTTTCTGGGCTGCCACTGCAAAGCACTGTCTCTGTACAAAGGCCATGTATATATAGAAATTATGTGAATTTTCTCTCCTAAGGCTGCCTGTGGTAATGGGATTAGATGAGAACCATTTTGATATCTGTATTTCTTGATGCACCTACACTTTTTTCCTTACGTAATTTTTTTTTTAAAATTTCAGTTCGACCTCCTTTTAAAACTATTCTACTCCAAGATATCTGTATTTCTTGATGCACCTACACTTTTTTCCTTACGTAATTTTTTTTTTAAAATTTCAGTTCGACCTCCTTTTAAAACTATTCTACTCCAAGATATCTGTATTTCTCTTAAGTATTCTTAACACTTGCCTCAAAGTGCTTATTAAATTCATAAAGGAAAGAAATATAGCTACAAAAAAACATGTAAGCATAATTAAAATCAGATGTTTTAATATGTTTTAATATGTATTTAATATGTATTGAGAGGGGGATGAAGGAGGAATGAGAGGAATCAGTGCATCAGCCCTGGGGGAAAAAAGTGGACTAAATTAAAAAGGCAGTTAAGAAATGCTGAACCTCCATTGTGTCAATGAGCTTTTATGGTAGATAAAAGTGTGACGAAGAACACACTCATGCCTATTGTATTAGAACAATGAAGTGTGTCCTGCTTGTTATGCTGCTGTTCTAAGCATATCTCATAATATTTCCATTATTGTATGTAAGCGCAGCAAACATGGAGGATAGACGAGGCACTTTTGGCAGAAGGACAAAGAACATTTTGCTTCAGCTAGTAACAAATTGCTTTCATTAAGAACAAATGATCTTGGAGCAGTTTTCTGCTGTATGGTCTCTTCAAAGTGTCAAGCACTAATGGTAACCCAGTGTTCCTCTAAACAATGGAATAGACCTAGATGGAGGCAAGCATGTGGCTTATTTTAGGACACTTTTAGTCTTTCTGTGGCTGGGCAAAAGAACTTGCAGTCTCCATTCTAAAAATAACTATGATTAGGCTCTTACTTTTACACTAACTAGCTTGGACTTGAATTAATACTGACCATTTTAAGAGTTAACATAATTAAAATGGTGATTTGCTCAGGATATACCACCATTTAGCAGTATCCTGGTTCACTTTCTTAATGTTCTTTAAATGATGCCTTTAGTGACTTTATAGAGATGCTGTACAGCAGCACTTGGCTGTCCTGAGGCAAAATGTCAGCATTCCTGATCAATCTATATTTTCAAGAGTGGGTAGTATAGCTTGATACTTTTTCAAAATATATTGTCTTCTCCTCCTCATGAAAGAAGCATTCAGCTGATATGCAAATGCAGTTTCTGGTTAATAAGTTACTACCGAGCAGCTAGGAAATATAAACTTTTTCTGTGATGCTTGTCTCACTCCTTATGCCTCTCTCTCTCTATTTTTTTTTTAAATGATTTAATTTGAAGTGAATAATTTCATGCTTAGAAATGAGGAAAAACTGTCACAATGTAACACGGAATGTGGCTTTGGAATGTTTCAATTTAGAAATGACTGCAATATGGTATTCAAGATTTGAAAAATTGCTTTTAATCGTGTGTTCTATGCTCTCTTTGAAATAATATTTCATGAAGTATATTACCACATTACTTCTTGACTATGCATTTGTAATCTTTATTTTGAAAGTTCAATATATAAGCTGTATAAGATCACTTTATATTTCAATTCCAGATGCAAATGTTGTCTGATAAATTTAATAAAAATTGGGCAGGCAAGGGTATTTAAAACTCTCATTGGTTCTTCAACGCAGGCCTAATACAAACATCACAAGAAAAAAGATGGAAAAGTCAGGCAGCCAGCTGGCTCAGCAGCATCAAAGACTACATATTCTCTTTCTACTAACACCAGAACTGTAGAGCACATTAGGAAGGAAAGAGATGATATGTTATGCAGCAAAGCGTGCTTTCTGTGCTTCCTCTCACAAAGTAGCTGATGTATATTGAATTGCCTAGGGTTAAGCTTGATTTTTTTTCAAGTGAATATTACCCTTATATTTATTGTTTCCCACATAGCATATTTCATAATTGCATTATTAATGACCCAGGGAAAACCTAAAATAATCAATCTCATTGTCAGGAAAAAAAGGAAGCAGTGCACTTATCTTTATGAAGAGTAAGGAAAAAATATTTAGAAAAGTCGTAATACATTCAATGTCCATTGCAATTGCTGTTTAAAAGAAAGAAGGTAGCCCTTTCTGTTGGAAAGGTAAAAGCCAAGTCTCTTGTAAACATGGAGCTTCACAGAAATTTGTTAAAAAGATGCAGTGATAAGCATGAGGGCCAGAACATGCAAACGGCAATGAAATTTGAACCCTTATGAGTTTCAAAAGATAGTGCAAGGGTTCTAGATGCTGTGAAAAGACATTGAAGGAGATATAAGATAACAAGAACAGGTTTTAATCATAAATTAAAACCCAATAAACCCCCCCAGAAATCTAATATTATATTGTCTTATTTTCCAAGCCTTTGGAGAATAAGCTTTATTTTATGTTGAACTACTGGTGGAAGTCTCAGAAAGTCGGAGACAAAGTCCAAACTTGGACATACCAAAAGTTCATTGATAATCATTCTGTAAGCTGAAGTTGAAAGAAAAGGTTACATTGTTTTGGACAAAAAAAGAGGAAAACATTTCTTTCCCTTTGTTTTCACTAAAGAAGAGCTGGGAAGTGTCCAGAATTACGTAACAGCTTGACATGAATTGTGATGACTGTGTGGCATGGCAACCTGAGCACATGTTGCTGCATGCAAACAGCTTTTGAACTGCAGCTGTATTTTGTGAGGCCACCTAATGTTTCAGAGTATACAGAGTCAGCAATCAGCCAGCATGGCTGGGATTGTGTTCCTTGGGGACAAAGGAGTCTTTGAAGTCATCAATATAAAGGCCCGTCTCTCATCTGAAAGCACCTTAGGAGAATAGAGTGGCTGAAATACTGGGGAGATGCTTCTTTTTCCTGCAGGGAGCTGGAGCAGAATAGTTTCCCCAAGAGCACTGCTGGCTCCAATGCTTAATGCTGGAGAAATATTGATGTGCTTCAAGGGAGGGCAAGAGAACCAAAAAGACAAACTGTTGGTGAAAGTGAATTTTTGGGACTGACAGAAAAGTCAGATAACAAGGGCTGTGGGACCTGGGGTGTTGGCTCAAGAACAGGTTGATGGTTGAGAAGATAAGCTTGAACTACTGGAGTGAAAATCCAAAGTGGTCCCCAAAGGCTGCCACAAAGCATACAGAATTTCCCCTTCACAAAAACAAACCAAACAACCTGTTTAGTGTTGATCTTCAAGGCAAGGCTTTCTACAGAAACAGTTTTTAGTGTGTCATTTGTTCTTCTATGTTAAATAAGCAAAAATTTTGTTTAAAATATTGTGGAAAATCTATCATATATATCTGAAGGACTGACTGCCAAAATATCCATAGTACTGAAACTGTGAAAAGGTTTTGTATTTTTGGTGGCTTTTTTATACAAAAAGAACCCACTTGAGAACCTAGGGATGATTGAACTTATTTCAGCCAGTGATAGTTCTGCTGTGAAGTCAATCAGTCTTTGCAACCTTAATGATACACCCTAAATTAGAGGTGATGCCTGGAACCTACTTGGTTTTAGTAAGCCAGAGAGACAGAATTCTGTCCTAGGATAAAATTCCAAGCACCTGGTGACTTTCCAGTCAAAGAGAGTTTGGCCTTTGTCCCAGGTTTTTAGTAGAGGGGGACATTAATTTTTCTCTCTAGTCCGTCCAGGTATTTCCTGCTGCCAAAACTGTAGTTTCTGTTGAAAAAAATCGCTTCATGAGAACTGACCTCAATTAATTTACTCAGAACAATAGCTGCTAAAAAATGGAAAAATAATTGAAATATCTTCCCCTTGTAGCATCCCATGCCATAAACAGTAATTTCTGGCATTAAGGGCTGATGACAGATAACGGTATCAGTCTGTTACGGTCCTGGTAAAGTGTGGAACCTAGCCAGCAGAAATCTAAGAAATTGGAAAATAACTAATATCAACTTGCTATTACTTCATGAAGAAATTACTGGAGAAAGGTTAGATATTTGTTTAGATAATTTATTTATCAGCCACACATGATCAATGCATTGGAAGTTTACAAGGAATTTGTGATAGGGTCAGGTGTCATTTACACACAAGGTAATAATGTTGCTCTGCATTTCTTCCTATCCAAAAAAAGATTTGTACAACTCCTGGAATATGTGTTTAATCAGTGATCCATTAAACACTATTTCAAGCTAAAGAGTGTGAACACTAGAAAGAACCCCACTGAGAATGAAGGGTGATAATATTGCCCTGCACTGCTCATAAGAATCTATACTTCAAACACCCTTGAAAAAATTCTGAACATGATTCCTGAGGTACTGATCTGGATTCTTTTAGACAGCACAGCTGGATTTTCCTGTATTTCTTAGGCTTTTGTGTTTGGCTGCCTGTAGATTTCGTCTAGGCTTCCTGGACTTAGAATCACGAAAACATTAAGGCTGGAAAAGACCTCCATATCACCAAGTCCAACTTTTGGTTGAATGCCACTGTATCAACTAGAGCACAGCACTAAGTGCCAGATCCAGTCATTTCCAAGTGCCAGGTCCAGAACATTTCCAGGAATGGTGACTCCAGCATTTCCCTGGGCAGCCCATTTCAATGCTTGACAATCTTTTCAGTACACTTGATCTCCATGTCCAGAACATTGATAAAGATATTAAGCAGTAAAGTGTTTATGTTTATGGTCAGGACTTCCTGGACTTTTCTTTCAAAACAAGGTTGAAGATTGCATTGTTGTCTGTTATTCAAGTTGAATTGCACCAAACTTCATTTATAATAATAATTTTTGAACTTACTGAACATTCCAAATACAAAGCTATGAATCCAAAACAGTGGTGCTGTTTCAATGTTTGTTTTATTCAGGAACTCATGAGTGGAAACTTAAAGTACAACTTTTGACTAATTGGATAGCAAAACATGCAAAAAAGGTTTAACTGTGTCAATCATTCTTATTGTGTGTATAATGCAAAATACTTCTTTTTTTTTTTTNTTTTTTTTTTTTAATGTAAACTTAGATTGTAGGGTTTGAGAAGGCAGGATGTAAGAGTATAATTTTGTCTGTGTTATTTTCCAGAAAATACAAGGTATTTCAACTCATCCTGAAAATATTTAAGGTACTTATTTGGAATGCTGTCATCCTATGATTCTTTAGGAGGGAAAATTAAATGAAATACAGCTCTGAGACAGATTATCTCAAAAGCACAGAATTATCATACTAATGCACAATAACTCATATATGGAAGCCAAGATCCATGCCTGATAAACTTGATTGTTATCCTAAACTTCAAGTGAAACATGGCACTGTCTGAAATAATAGAATTCAGATAACCATCAGAAGAAGAAAGTTTGAGCTTGTACAGTTTTCTGTGCTTCTGCCTCAAATGTGATAAACCACCAAAAAATCAATTGCCAGGTTTTCAAGAATTATAAGACTTCTCATTTCAAAATAAGGAAGAATCAGTGAAAATAGATGTTACAGAGTATCCTATCTTGCCTTGGCAGCAAAGATGAGCAGTGTTCACCAACAAGTAAGTGGAACTTGAATTCCCAAATCTGTGCGTGGCCACACATGATAACTATAATCTTGACACACGCTGAAGGCACTAGCTTTCTCCTCCAAGAAGACAGTAACACTTTTGTATTAAGAAAGAAGTTAGTTCAGAAAATTTTAAGAGCAGAATAGTTCAGATTTCTCTTAATAAAATGATTTCACTAGGAATATGTCAAGGATAAATCGTATTCACAGAGAACTAAGTAAACTGAGAATTATTATTGGTTATTAAATGGCATTTAGAAAGCAGCTTTTTCTAAGCTTTTATAAGCTTACTTTTTTGCAGATCTTAAAATCCTAAACTTTGTGTTGTAATAATGTTCCAAATTCCATTTCAAGCAATATTTTCTTTTAACTAAATTACAGTAATTTGAAAAATTATAATATTAAAGAAAACAATGTCAGTGTCTCCACTTTACTGTAAACTCCAATCTAAAATTTTACAGGAACAAGAGGAGGAATAAATGAGAACTGAAGGACTTTTACCAGTGTAGTGATGATTACATTAAGAATTCACCCTGCATATTTGCATATAACATTAACAAACTGGAGGACAAAAATTACTTGTTCATATAATGCTAATTTAGTTCTGCTTATTGCTCTTTCCTTCATAGCTTACTGTGCTGTATACAGAACACCTATTTCTGAGAGTATTTGACTCAATAGAAAGAGAAACTTAGCAGACAGAAGAAAATGGAGGGGTGTGCTCATTATGTGATAGATATGCAAACATGGCTCTACAGTGCAATTGATGAACTACTATTGCTGAATCCATCTGTTTATGTTCTACCAAGGGCACCTTTTTATGTCTGTCTGCATGCCTGCATCCAGCCTCCTTGAAGGTGTCCCATGGGTGTGCACAACCCTCTCTGTGAGCTGTGCAACACAGGTCTGGCACATCTGCCTCTGCAGTTTCCCTGCCAGTGAGAGCAATTCTCATTTGAAAACTGCTGAACTCAGATAGCAAAGCTCCTGTGCCCATGTGCAAAGATTATACAACATTAGCTGGAGCGGAATAAATGGATCCATGTACCTCCAGCATTGCTTTGTCAAAAGCAGTGTTAAGAAATAGCTTGGCACAGAGAAAAGTGCTGCTGAAGGCAGCATTGCACAAGGGCAGTGATTATCTGAGTTACCACAGTTGCTGTTAGAGCAGGTAGGAATGCTACCTGTGTGCTGTGTAAATATGCAAAGCCATTTTCTATTATCCGTCAGATTTCCTCTACTATCAGATTCACCTTGGAAGAGGGATAGATAAACATGGATCTTCACATGACAAAAAGCTAAGAAAAATAATGTTTGTTCAAAAAGTCTGTGGTTGGCTCTACCTGCAGGTTATTAGAAGACTTCAAAGGCTGGACTGTTTCTTTATCAGACTGATTTCATGGTGTGGTAAGTCACTGGACTGTGTGAGAGATATGAGGTACAATTTGCTCAGACATTTTCTGGAGTCTTCTGGTATACTCCCTAGAAGTCTCTAAAACTAGTGTTTATTATTAATTGAAGCAAGCCAACTTTTAGTCTAAAGGTATTGGTAGCAACAAGATATGATGTACATTCATTTTAAAAAAATACAAAACCCGTAAATCTAATCTTCCCTCCCTAACTACAGCTAGATTCCTCTGCAAAGGCATTTCTGTTCTCTGGACTTACTTTTCAGTCAAGCAGTATTCAGTTGTCATCAGAAGTAAGCTTTATGCTGTGTCCTGCAGAAAAGCTGTGCTGACTTTCCAGGAAAGACTCATTCTTTCCACCACATTTTAGGACTGCTACAGAGTCTCTGGAGCTAACACATCTATTTCCCCTCCCACCACCTCTCTATTTCCAGTACTGAAGTTTTTCTGCTTTCCATATTAGTCTTTCTCTGCCTGCCCTCCTAAAACCTGGACATTTTTCCAAAATGGAGGAGCAGTTCTCAGAGAAAGAGCAATTATCCCAAGTGGTTATAATTGCACCAAAATGCAGTTGGCAATGGACTGCAGTAAGCCATAATAAACTGTAGACAAATCCATTAAATAATCATGCTCTCTGTCACAGATTGGCTTCCAGTGTACTGACAAACCTTACAGTGTCATTGAATTTTTAACAATTATTTCATATTCTACTCAGTATTAGCATTGCTATTTTGTTTTTTTGTGACTAATTAACTAGGGAGTCATGGTCTGAAACTTCAGGGTTTGCCATGCCGAATATCAAGATTGGACAGGTGGGCATCATGCTCGTGTTTCAGGATATGTTCTAGCATCTCTAAGAAATCTGGATGTCTTTGAATCATACTTTCCCCCTGTGAACAGTCTTGAGCACAGTCTTACACAGCCAGACATCTACTGAAGCATATGATAACAATTATTTCTAAAGCAATATAGAAAGCAAATTAAGGAAATCTGATGCACTTATTACATTAAAAAAGTGGGACCGATAGCTGAACCTGTACTTGTCTAAGAGAACTTCCAATTTTTACACTTTTTAAATTTGTTGTTGATTAAATTATTGATCCAAAGAGACAAACTATTTCAATACGTTGTGAAATGTGCTTTGAAAGAAAGAAGAAAACAGTTCATGAATATAATAAAGCAGCTATTGGTAGTAGTCATAAACTCTTAAAATAATCTGTATGTAACAGTAGCATTATAAAAATGAGTCAACAGCTCTGACAATAGAGCTTTGGGTGCCATTTAATATTTTCTCATTGATCTGTATAATCTACCATAGATCACATCATTTCATCATGAACAAACCATTTGCTAATTTGATCATGAACAAGCCATTTGCTTAAAAAACTAAAATATTTTGCTTGAGGGCTCTGTGACATGGAAGAAAATATCTCTGTATATTTGTCTTCTGTAAGTCAATCAATTGGCTTAGTAAAATAAAAAAAGTATTGGAAGATTAATCAAAATCAACAGAAATTTTCTAAACTTCCTCCCTTACTTTCTGTTTTCTGCTTTTCACTTGGATCCAGCTCAGACTCAGAAAAACACACAGAAATGTCAGAGACTTCTACCAAGGGCTTTGAAGTTTTTCAACAACTCGGATAAAATTTAAGTGAGCATCCTAAAAATGGCAGTCCTTCTATTTGACTGGCACAAATTTCTCTTGTGAGCAATCGTTATTCCCTTAGTTTTTAATAATATAATAACATTTAAAAGGTAAAATAGGCTCTATCCAATCATTAACACTATTACATTTTCCTCTCATACTCCTAACAAAATCCTTTCATTTCAGAACTATAACATCAGTGGAACTCAGGTAGATTGCAGGAACATTGTGGAGCTGTTGAATGATTGCAATTTTTACAATTATTTTGTAGATTTTCTTTTTCTTGTGAGGTTCTTTATGAGTCATGATCCTCTTACTAGACTCATTTTAGTGTTTTTCAGTCAGCACTCTTTCCACTTGGGTTACTATGATATGGATGTTGGTCTTGATATCTTTGATAGCATACAGTAGTTTTGCAGATATTTGGTCTTTCTTCCTGTGAAGCATTAAGTTCAAATCAATATACTTTTTAAATTCTGCTGTTAAAGAAGTTTAAACTAAATTTGACTCTCTTGCCAACATTTATTTCTGATTTTATCACTCTGTCTGCAACATCTTCTTTCTACTTTCTTCCCCTCCCAGCACACACATTGGAGAATAATCAGGACCTTTGATGCACTGTAGTAGATGGCTCACTGCACAGTCAAGAATTTAATAACTTCTCTCTGTGTAATTTCTGTAACTCAAGAGACTGTTTTTCCCTCCAATATGGAATTAAATAGAGAGTTCGGTTTAAAAATAAATGCTGAATCTTTCCAAAGGCCACCTGATAAGACTAGTAATCGAAGAGTGAAAACAATATAGCTATGCTTTTATGAGAAAAATAGTATTGAAAATCTACTGTATTAGTTCAAGTGTATTGAACTGAAAAGTTTTCTAGAACAAACATCAACTAAAAAAATTCTTCCATTCTGCTTTTCCAGCAGCTTACTGCTAGCAACAGAAATGTCACTGAATGCAATTGTCCTTGGAGTTCTTAGGGTTACAATGATATTGCATCACCTAGCAACAGAAACATCTATTTAGGATACAAAGATCAAATGCGTTCTTTTAATGTGTTGTAGATCCCCCAGGATATACACAAACAAACTCCCATAGAAATCCACATAGTTTGCAAGGCAGTCTGTTTCTTTGTCCTTGATGTGTCAGAGCTTTTCATTTGGAAGACTTTGACCTTATTACATTTATGTGTTTGTTTGTTTATTTATTTATTTTCAGGCACAAAATCTGTACTTAGAGATTTACTTAGTGTTCTTTGTAGATCCTTCCATCCAACTCATTGTCTCTTCTTCAAACTGAGATTTACTGAATTTTGGAACCTTGTACATTTAATAATTAGAGTGGGGCAAACAGCAAACTTACTGTCTTGTAGGAAAAGTTCTTGTTTTTTGTTTATTTTTTTAATTTAAGAAAAGTATTTAACTTCTCAACAAACAGAAGTTGTCAGTCCAAAGTGTCCTCAAACACACTAGCATGTGGTGGGTTTTTAAGTCAATACCACTGATGGCACATCACAGAATAGCCTTAAGACACTCTCAGGGTCTCTGCCATCAGGTGCTTCATTCTCATCTGCCCTGTTGCCACGGATCTTGGAATTTTGTGGAATCAGGTCAGACTCACCAGGAATGGAGAGTCCTTCACAGGATCATTCAGAGCAATGAAATGGTTATGCAGACAAGTATTGATGAATGTGGACTGGCTTTAGAAATCCATGGAAAACCTCTTTCTGGGTATTCAACTGTGAAATTCAATACTTGATCCTGTTTCATCTTAGCCATCCTTTGTAGTCTGCAGTTAGCTGTAGCTTACAGAATACCACAATGATATATGACAAGTTCCACTCTTCTTACACCCTCTGAGTACATGCTAGACTTTTATTAATCTCATTCAGCTAGAAAGTGTGTGTGAAGGGCAGAGCAACCTGCCTTGTTCTTAACATTTTATGACTCAGAAGTGAGGTCTGACTTTTCTGTGTAATTCTCTTAAGTGTGTCTTTTCTCTTTGTTCTTGGATTTCCATTTTGCTTCTTTACTTTAAGGACAGATCATCAAAGAGGTTAAGCATCTTTGAAAATCTTCCCATAAGCCTGTGAAATTTTAAGATCAAAGTCCTTTTCCAGAGACTAGTCTAAATTTCTTTTTACTCATTCTTAATTGATAGCTGTATGATCAAAAGCTGAAGTATAGATAATGCCAAAGATGGACTGAAGTGGAGTTTTAAAATCTATGCAGATGCATAGTGACCCATCAAGACATTGGGTGTGAACTTGAATTCTAAATCATTCTAATCCTTCTAGGAATCCACTTGAATGTGCAATTGTAACATCAATAAAATTTGGTGGACAGAGAACCTCCCCCGTGTGATTCAGGTGTCTAGGGCAGCTTCTAGTGGGGCTTCTATTGAGCACAAAGGACAGAATCCAGCCTAAGAAGTTCCTGTAGTTTATTCCATCATTTGTGTTACTTTAAAAAGTGATGAGCTATGGCATAACCAAACAATTTACATCGAAGTCTATGAAAAAGGAGAAAAGTTTAGTGGTCAATTAATTGACAGACTTCATCTCTCAGACATCCAAACTTTTAGTCAGGCTGGCAGGTCTGATTATTCTACCCTGCTCCAAAATGTAAAAATAAAAATAACAACAATTTATTTTACATGGAGGATTATGATATAGTCTAGACACAGAGTTAATAAATACATCAAAAAGCAGGACTAGTGCTCTAAGCCAAGCACACAAACATTACTACAGGCAAACATACAAGGTTGATATACAGAAGTCTCTTGGACATAACTAGCTGATATATCAGGGAATTCTAAAATGCTGATTATTAATGCACAAAAGCCATATAAATTCAATGAAACAATCAGAAGACATTAAAGAAAGGCAGCTTTATGTCTACTTCAGACCCATTCTTCATATGATATAAGTCAAGACAAATCCCTGTCACATCATATTTTCTTGCTGTGGGATGATGTGAGGGAAATAAGGGGCCCACTTATCTCTTTTGTGTAGCTCATTTAAAGTAACCCAGATTAATGGGGACCTGTCTTTTTTACCCTTGTAAGGAATGATAAATACTAAGAAATATTATTGAAGCCATTCAGCTGTCCATTAATAATACATTAGTAAATACCATATGATCAAATTTCAGCTTGCAGCTGAGCCAAGTGTTAGCTTAAATACCAGCAATATTTCATTCATGAAGGGTAAGGGTCCTGCTAGTGCCTACAGGTATACAGGACACAGAAAGGAAAAAAATCAGGTCCCAAAATACCTGGAATACTATTGTATCACAGCTGAGGAAACATGGAGAAAGTTTTCCAAATGGACAGAGCACAGAATATCACAGAAAGTGTGATGGTTCTTCTCTTGAATTTCTCCAAAGCCTAATGGCCCAGTTTTTCCACTCTGCTTGTACAGCCTAGTTTAATCCTGAATTTTGCCAGAAAAAATTCTCCTGATTTCAAGGGTTTCTTTTCTTTACATTCTTTAGCAAGATTAAAAGATAATAATTTAAACCCTTTGGCAGTGACTACTATTTTTGTTCTCAATCCCTCAGGGACTGTCACTGATTAGCTCATAAATCTCAAAAAGTTTACATTCTTCCTGGGAATTACTTCTCTTTTTGAAGGATCTGTGCTCTTTTTATAACTTCTTAGAAGATCAAACCTTTTGTTTCCTGGAAATGGCCAATATTCTCTTTTGTGAGTAATGACCCTACTTCCTTACATCTAAATTTACTCTGTTTATAAGCAATAGTCTGTTGTCAAGTTCATGCATTTTTTTCACCAGTGACTATAGGTAACACCCTTCTTCATGCAATAATATTGGTCACATCTGAAAGGAAGCTATTTTTTATTCCCACCTTCCAAAGGAATGAGGCAAAATCTTTTTTTTTTTTTTTAATTTTTAAATTATTATTCTTCAAGTCAAATTAGTGTATACATATACTTCAGATTTCTTTACTGGACTGACATCATACTGGGTCGTCCCATGCCAGGAGAAGTCCTGTAGTGGCTGTTCACTAATTTGTATTAATCATGTAATTAATTCAATGTTTGAAATTGAGATTCCCTAAAAAAATAATGGGGAAAAAAAGCAACCTGGAATTTGCAAACAATTCTGCGCTTTGTCTATTCTATGTATTGATTATAAAAATCCACTATACTTTCAAGTCTGCATTGTTTTAATTTCCTTCTGTTAATAAAACTTCTGGTTTTACAAATCTCTGTGTATCTGTGTGCACATGCATGTATATATAGTAGGTAACACATTTAATCTGGGGATTTTTGGTTTTAAGATTTGTTGATATAAATTCCATGACATTCAGATTTTAGATAACTTTCAGAGGACTCTATTAGGTATTGGAAAAAAAAAAAAGTTTGGTTTGATGAAGTAAGATGTTAGAAAATTAGGTATATAAAATTAGACCAATAAAATTTTATGGAAGCATAACTGCCCTGACACAAAAACATACTGCAGATTTAAAATGCTCTCCAAAGGAATTTTTTTCTTGTTTTCAGTCTTTTTTTTTTTTAGGTTTTTTTTTTCAGTTTGATATTATGGCCTACAGAGAAGAGATGAAAAACCAGTCAGCAGTTGTATAACTTGACATTAACCGACCCTCTAAATTATGTGACCTACATGTAAAAAAAAAATAATTCCAGTCTCAGGCTCTTGGTTTTCCTTGCTCAAAGGGCAAAACTGTTCAAAACCTGCATGTTTTTCACTATAACTACTAAGTGCTAAATTTTCTGTGCCTTACTGTTCCAATCAAACCAAACAGACAGAGATGGTTACAGTATCTTGAATTTTGTCTCAATAAGTACCCTAAGCAGAAAAATCTCCTTGGATGCTGTAAACAAATTCTTGACAGAGAGGTCTCTAAGAGCCTTTTCATCTGCCTCAAGGAGTAAGGCATTCTAAGGCAATAAATAATAAGGCAAAACTTAGCACTGGAAAGAATCCTGAAACAGTGGGTTCTTCCTCTAATGCAAAGAAAAATATGTGTATTTCAGCTGCAGGTTGCAGGGCAGGAGCACATAATTTGGTTATTTTAACACCTGTTCCTCGGAGGAATGAACATATTGAGTGAAGTGTGGAATTTACTCTTTCCCAAACCAAAAGGTTGATCTCTTAAATTTTGAGGAGGCACTTGGGCAGAGAAAGTACCCTTTGCTTCATTGTATTTATGAAGCTTGTATTAAACTTGACTCTGGCCTCAGGAGTAAAGGTGTAATTAATTCTCATTAATACAAAAAAAATGTCAAACCATCGCTTACGTTTGTCTTCACACTCAAAAACAAGACTTCATTATGAAGAAAAGCAGGAACAGATATTTAAAACCACATAGAAATCCCCCACAGTGTTTTCAAATTTCTGTGTTTAAAGAAGGAAAAAGTACATCAAATAACAAAGCATTTAACACATTGATTAATAATTTAACCAGAACAAAATCCATTACATTAAAAATAAAACACTTACAATATCCCTACTTGTTCTCCAAATATTAACTATAAATCTGTTGAACTTGTTTATACACTATAACCCTTCAGCAAAATAAATGCAAAACTTTACAAAGTTTACAGATTTTACATAAATCATAAGGTCAGGTGATAGAAGATCAAGAGAGTAAATTTTGAGATATTGCAGAACACAGGTAAATATATTCTCCTAACCTGAATTTTAAGATGTCAGAGGCACCTAATTAGTCCTGGAAAAAGCCCTGTGAAATGTTCTAAATACATTTTAGAGCTCCCCTTATGTGATTTTGCATACTGGCTAAAAGAGCAGTATACAATGTATACTTTGTACACAAAGTATGCAAAGTATACAAGTATATTTATACTTATCTTGAGATGGCTACAATTTGCTAAAAGATTAATGGATTAACCCCTTGTTTTGCTTCTTTAACTCTTCCTGAAGCCAGGATAGATCATTTATTTTTTTCAGTTGATGCTTTGTAATGAAGTTATAACTTAGCAACTGTAACCATTTCTAAAACATTACTCATCTTAAAAGATGGAGTGTTATTGTGTTGGCATAAACTCTAGGAGCAATTCACCATGATTGATTAAAAACTCTTATTGTATCCATTGTCCTTAAATATTCTTTCATTCCAAAGTAAACACAGCAGCTGATAGACATGGTATGTCTCTGATGTGTGATCGAAGACTAGCTTTTAGGACAAGAAATAAATGGAGGTCTAATCTTTCTAGTGCCTTTTAGAGGTACTTAACATTGGTCTACAAAGAGCATTGAATGAAAAGAATTAGTAATGGGAGAGACCTACTAAGTCATTTGTCCAGTCCTCTGCCAAAGCAAGATTGCTTGTCTATGATATACTATGTTTTTAAGTGTGTTGTCCAGTCCAACCCTAAATTATTCATCTGGTTTGTTATTGTTTCTATTATATCCTCAGGCATATCAGGTTATTTTATACTGTAGCTTGGATTTTATTGTGCTTTATTTAATTTTATTCCTATACTAGCATACTTTGGAACAACTTATACAGTCTTTTGTCCCCTTGTACATTTTGGATGCTTGCTGAGTCAGCCAGCCTACATCAGTGTGATCATTTTCCTTGGCTATTCAGGCTGTGAAATAACTCTGCCCTGTGTATGAAATCACAGGGCTTTACACCATATTGCACTTGAAGGTCAAATTTAATTTACCGTCTACCAAATTCATCAAATGTTATTATCTTCTTACATATTTCTAATGGTAGTGAGATCTTCTATGCAGCATTATTTTCACACACATTATCCAAGGTATATTTGTGAACCTGTGTATTTAATACAGGAAACCTGTGCCAAGGGAGAAAACTGCCCTACACATACTGAGCGAAGTTCTGCTTCACTTTTCTTGATTATGCATGCTAAGCAACAGAATACTTTATCTCCTAGGTGATATATTGATAAACTTTGCTACAATTATCACAATAATGTCCCTGCCTTTAACTATCTGCAGGTTTTATTGTCCATCTCCAATTGTGTCTTTTAGGAGGTATTTCCTCTTTCCTTTAAAATTTCAATCCTAAAGTAACCTAACTATGATTCAGGGAAAGCAGTGAAGAGAGAACACATTTATACTCTAAACAAACCCATTACATATTCTGTCTGTGTTTTCATTAGGGATGCCCACTCAAATACAATTGAAATGAAACATCCAGGGAAATTTCATTGTCCAGGATGGCTATTGAAAGTAGGGTAAGAGAAGAAGAGCTTTTATCTTTCCTAAACCATCCTGGACAGTGTCCTGGGGTGATATGACTCGAAGGGCTTTAACCTTGGAAGACAGCTGAGGAGAAGGAGGGAAGGCAAGAGGGATGAGAAACAGCATGCTGGACTTCTCCCAGATGTCACTGTGCCTGAAAGAGATGATATTTCATTATTAGTTGGAGAAGGTCCTGTGTAAAATGCCAGTACAAGAAAGGAAGCCAAAAACCTGGAAAAAAAATAGCCAAAACAAACAAACAAAAACCCCAAAATAAAAACAAAAAACAAGCAACCAACCAAAAAAAAAATTTGTTTCCATTTATAAACTACAGCATTCCCAATTGCCAGAATCAATAATGCTTAACAGGTACATGCTAGTGAAAACTAATATCTATGTATTTTTCTTTTCTAGGATAACTCTTTACAGGGTTTATTAGAGCGCAAACTCTTTCTTCAAAATTGAGAATATCACCATCGATCATGAAGTGCAGAATATGTGGCACATCAAAGCACAAAAAAGCAAAGAAATCTTTTTTTAATAGCCCACTTCTCTTCACTTATGGACATTTTATAAATAGAATATTCAGCCCTCCTCCTCTTGTACATTAAAAATGCAGTTTTAGGTAGCATTTGCACACAGCAATAGGAAACCTGCTTAATAAAGTACATTTACCACATTGATTCAGAGATTTCAGCTATTTTCCAAGTTTTCCATTCAAGAGATTTTTCACATCAGCTCTTAACATGCTCTTAACAAGTACCATTTGTTGAGCTACAGACTGCATAGAATCACCAGTCACTGCAATGAACAGTCCTACACTGTATCTCTCCTATAACTGTACATGCTGGCTAGACCTAATTATAAAAATTCACATAAGAGAGTTCATTATGGAATGGTTAAAAAAGAATATTTACATTGATTTAGATAAGCCAAAATTCTGATCCAATGCCTCAATAAATTAACCAAGATGGGGGGGAGTGGGATGCAGGGGGAGAAGAAGAAAACAAGAAACGGTTGTTTATCTCTAATTATGTGGCACTGATAGCAATAAATATAATAAACCAGTTGTTGGGTGTTTGACAGTACTCTGCAGCAGCACTCTGCCAGCCTTTAAAAGAGAGAGGAAAAACTATTATAGTGACCTCAAGGAAGATGTGTGGAAGGGCAGAAAGAGTATTTCTCTGGGAATGGCTGGATCGTGGAGGACACTGTTTTCCTGCCACTTTGCCTTTGAAGGTCCATCTTTGTCCAGCCTAGCAGAGATTTAATAGACTGTAGTTGATCAACCCTGCAGCCAAGTCACTGATGATAATTTTTGTTTTTTTCCTGCTCAGGACAGAGTACATACAATTTGTCCCATATCCCTGGTATATTTCCCAGGTATATACTCACAGCAGCTGCAAACGCTTTATTTATTTCCTATAATGGCCAGTTGCGGGAATTTGCTTTACTTATGCCTTGTTTTGACCTTTAAATAATCCCTTGATGGTTTTGACCATTAGCAGATAGCAGAAATCAGGCTAAATTACCACATGGTCAAGTAAAGTATCATTTTCAGCATATGCTTTTAGTGAACAGCTTTCAAAAGACAACACTTATGGGAATTTTAAATGATTAAGTAAACCAGAACAGAATAAAGAAAGCAAAAGAGAATATATCAAAACCAGCTTACTTTGAATTATGGCTGTCACAAAAAAACCTGAATATAATCTGTTTTGAGAAGTCTGAAGTTCAATCACTTTATGTGGTGGTTTCGTAAAAACATGAACAAGGAACTGTCATTTATAAAGTAATATATTGTTCCCTCTCTGGAAAAAAAAAAAAAGTAATGGTCACAGAGATTGTTTTGATTAATTATTAATACATTGTGTTATTTTACTTTTGCAGCTCTGTTAATAACCCAAGCCTTGATGTCAGAAAGATATTCTAGCAGAAAATAACTATACATGGACTTTTGAAGTTATATCCAGGGGTATCTTAGAAGAACGGAGGAGAATGGATTACAACTGGAATTACAGCACCTTACAATACCTACCTTCTGAGAAAACTGACAAGTTCAGTAAATATCCACAGCACAAATTTTGTCTTGCTCCTTTTCAATGTGGCCCCATACCTTTCCAGCAACAATAATTCAGTGGTGACAGGTGTACCACAAAGAGAAATGTGGCAGAAATTCTGTTCCTGATTCAGTCATGTGTCTTACATGATGCCAAGCACTTTAAAAATTTAAACAATTAGCTCAGCTGGTAGCATATGTAACAAAAGTGAGGAAAATGTTATCTGTAGCAGGTAGGAAACAGGAAACAGAGAGGTGATGGATGCAGTAGGATTTGGTGACTGGGCAATATGCTTTGAGGAATGTGATCAGGGAGCAAAGAGGAATGGAACAATGTAAAAACAACAACACTGTAAAGAGAAGTGAGGCAGAACATAACGTTATTTGGCTAATGATTTGAAGCATTAGAATAGTGAATTCACTGTGGATGGAGGCGGTACAAATATGCACACTATGAAACAGGACATTATGATAAAGACAAAGGAAAAGGTTAGGATGTATTTCCCTGAAGGATTAGGTTATTTGTTTGGATGAATGTATTGCAATTATTTGGACTACATTTTCAAGCATAGAAATGCCATTTATCTCAAGAGTTATCTGCTACATACAGAATGCATAGATACATTTATTTATTTATGCACATATGTATAGACACAAATACTACATATGTGCATATATTCAGTAATTTTTGACACCAGAATGAAGAGAACGTGACTATATTTTTAGCACACAGATACAAGGAAGATTATTTTCTGGAAATAATAAATTCTCAAAAAGGCTGAACACAGTTCCCAGAGTGAAACACTGCATGTTTGAATTAATGTTCCTGAGTGCTCCCTTGTTAGTGCTAAGCATATAGTTTAAATAAAGAAATCACATTCCAGGCTCCAAATACAATTTGTCAGCTTTGCTTCTGGGAAGTGTGAAAGCAGCAAAAGTGAGAGTCATTTATTCACCATCTGTTCAGCAACTCACCTCTTTATCACACAGAGATGCAGAAGATGCAAAGTTTAGTAAGTTTTCAGACACCAGGCTGGTAGAAGTGAAGACAGGACATTTTTTATTAACCTCATGAACAGAGATTCACTGGGTTTCCATATGCCCCACAACTTAACAAGATCACTAGAAATATTCATATCACCCCATTGCATCTAATTTTTACAGTAACATCCAGTTGATATCTTAATATTTAAAGGGATTAACTTCAAAATATGGCAGCTGAGTGATTTGGGGTAATTTTTTTTTTAAGGTTTAAGAAGTGAGAGAAAGAGGAGATCATGATAGGTGTGTCATTCAGGAGGGAGAGTGAATGACAGGTGTTCACAGCTTGCTTACTGTACAAACTGGGCTGCACTAGTTTTTAATCCAGCTGCTAATACCACTTATCTGTGCATGTAAACTTAGAGAGTCTATCTAACTTACAGTGTCTATCTACAGATATTTCTTGTGGAGTCCTGACTACTGGCTGTCATTTCTACATATTCTCATAATAAATTATAATTTTGGTCTTTTATAAAAGTGAGTTGCTTTGTACTTGGGAAAAAATATTCTAGGTTTGCAGTAGTTCTGTATGTACAATGTGTTTTCAAGTTCCACAAAACCTTATAAAAGCATGAAAAATGCCTTGAAAATTTAGCATTGCTGGGATATGAGAGAATAACTTGTTGCAGGTAGAGGGAATACCATCTTTCCCTATCCAGAGTACTGATAATAAAACAGAATTTTATCAGACAAATAGCATATATAAATTTATATAAATTAGTGACAATCTTCTTGTGTTGCCACACTCAGTCTCTCCAGTCTGTGCAACACAGAATGAGATCTTGCACACCCCTGCACTCAGACTTAACCTTCAGTAACTTGAATGTTTCCATAGGAGATGATGAAATCCAAGAGTGGTTCATTATCTCACAATAATGTGAAGGTTAGTGGGTGTCATCATTCTACCTGTACCATGTTCAGGTTTACCGATCAGTTTGAGTGCAAACCAGACATAATAGTCAATAGGAATTGCCCTTACTTGCACCATCTACCTGGTCACGTTGTCCACATGATTGCCATTTTCATACTGTTAGCACTTTTACAATGCTCCTTACTCTTACGATTAATGCAACAACTTATCTTGCTGCTGGGAACACAGACTCCTGCATCCGTTCTTAGCTGATCAACTTTGTTGCATGTTTTCAATTGAATTTCGAAGATGCACAGGTAGGGCTGAGAAGCACCTCAATGTCAGACACAACGGGAAGGGGAAAAAGCCACAACAGGAGTCAAAGGGGCAAACTTGTTCTGCAGTTGGGGAAGTGAGAGGTAGCTCTAGGACTCCCACACAAGCAGTCTCATGGGGATTGCTTGTGGAGTATAATCAGCAACAGAAATCTGTCACAGATAAAAACTGTAACACATAGTGCAATTTGAATCCTTAATGAGGCTACAGGGCAGCAGAGTTGTACTGACCTGCAAGTGAATTGTACAGAACCCTCCCTTGGCCACATCCAAAGCATCGAACAGCACATTTGCACAGGTACTCCAGAGTAGCTTCCAACAGAAAACATTGTGCTGCTTGAGTTATTGTTCATCTCTGCCTCCCTCCAGTAGCTAAAAGGAGAGGGTAAATCATGTTTAGCCTCTGTACCTGCCAAGCAGTACTACCGCTTTGGGAAGCTGCCTGTCACATTTCCTATTAATGAGCACAGAACTCAGAGCTCCCGACCTGGGAGCAGCAGTATCAGCACTTCCCTCGATGCTCTTCCTGGTGTGATAGACAGTGAAGTACCTGCTAGGTCTTGTGGCTGCATGCCAGCATCTAACCACAGCAAGTTCATATTCTGTCAGAACACATCTCTGACCAGAAACAAAATAACTGAATGAGTGCTGAGAAATGAAAGGATGCAGGTGATGAAATCAGCAGTTTTCAGGACATTAAAAATAATATTCAAGAAAGAGAGGAGGTTGCCCACTTGTTCAAGTCCTTTCTGCAGTCTGTCTAGTGAGGAATGGTGTCAAAGGCCTTTGATCTCCACAAGCCATGAGGCAGCTACTGCAGCCATGCAAAACTTCTTGCCCCTGGCAGCAGAGAAGGCTAACAGCATCCTGGGTTTTAATACAAGGATGGTAGCCAGTAGACAGGGAAGAAATAATAACCTTTCACTCAGTGCTTTGAATAAATTAAAAAGAGATCCTGAGACCTAAAAAACCCAAGAGAACAAGACTAGTGGGGAGACACTAAAGTTCCTACATGAAGATCTGAGATCAGAGGTGTGAATACTTGTTTCATTGCTGAGACATGTGACTCTTACAAGACATTTCTAGAAGGGTTCAATCATTAGTGTTCTCTAAGTGCATTCCTCCACTCTGCTTTTATTTGTGATAATTTGGGGTTGATGTACGTAATCTTATAGGGTGCAAGCCAATGAATCCTCCTCTCTGGTGAAAAACTATACCTGTGGAAAAAGGAAATGAAGCAAAAAGACAAAATTGTATTAAAAAAGCAGGTTTATTTTTCCATGTGCCTGTTATTAAACATTAACTTTTCATTGCTTTAAAGCTTTACCCTAAAGTCTAGTAAATATAATCAAGCTCTAATTAAATGTTAATGTAGAGTCAGTGTGTTAAAAATTCATAAGGAGTGAGCAGATGCTCTGTTTTAGTCAGTGTGGTCGAGTCGACAGGATAAGATCCCAGCTGTGGAAATCCTCTTACTTGACACACCGGCAGAGCAACTCCTGTTGGCTGTATGCTTAGAACTACTTCTGTGGGTGGCAGCACACTAATTTTGGGCACAGGGGCAAAGGCAGAGCCATCTCTGACCTACAGGGTGTGTTAAGCTCGCATGCCATGATATTGGCAACAGATATAGGAGTGCAAAAAAACAACTGATGGTCTATGCCTACTGATACACAATGTAGACACTTGTATTACATGTCTAAAAAGTCATATCTCACTTTTACATTTTAATAATCAGTTCTAAGTTCTAATTCTGATAATAGAAATCCTGCACTATACTTCTAGTTGACATAATGATCATTATTTCCAATAACATTTTTATGAAAAAATGATTTCTCATTAAAAAATTAATTTTGTAACTGTTAATAAAAATGGCACTGGAAAAAGGTCAGATTTTCTCTTTCATAAGAAAGTACTGATGAAATGCCAATAACAGTACATGATTAAGTTTTCACAAAAGCTTTTATTGTTGTGTTTGTCAGTTCTAAATGAATACTAAATAAAATTAATATATTTCTCACCAGTGGAAGATTACTAAACTATTGCTTCCTCTATTATTGCTCATTTACCTGTTATCTTGGTCTGATTCTAGTCTACAATTTAGGTTAGATGAGTAACTGAATACCTTTCCTAGCCAGTACAGCCACGTAGTCATAAAATTTCTTCCATGACATCTTTTCCCTCCTTCTTAAAGTTGGGACCTAGAACTGTGCATGACCCTTTTGTGCATGATGTAAAGATGAAGAAAATTTCCTTACTCCTGGCCATAAAAAGCCTGGCCATACACAAAACAAAGCACAGCTCCTCTGCAGCCATCATGGCCTGAATAATTAATTATCTTGGTGGGAATAACCCTGACAGCCATTTTGCTTGACTCATGACCTTGTGCTGTGTCTGCACAAATGACAGTGTTACAACCAAGTCTCTCTTTAAAATTTTATGTTCTGCAACAGTGCTGAGTCAGGACGTGGTTTCTATTGCAAATCTATGCTGTGTGCACATTTTTTCCACTGCTTTTGTGTCTATGATGTAAAGAAAGGCAAAACCCAGTAGAAATTATGAAATAGCAGTGTCTGTCACCATGGTTTTTCATAGAATCGTAGAATACTTTGGGTTGGAAGGGACCTTTAAAGGTCACCTAGTCATTACTGATGCTGCATAGAATTGCCAGAAACATTTTCACAATCATTATACCTGCCTAAAATAATGCTGAAAGCCATTATTTCTTTTCACAAAATGAGTCAAGCAAGAGATTGTTTCCACGAATGTTTTAAAAGTGTATTGTCTCTGAGGGAATCTCACTATACACAGGACTTTGATTAAATCTTAAGAAGCTTTTTCTGAGACACCGCTCATTATTCCCCTGAATTCCTTCTTTCCTTTATGTACATATTCCTGAATTTTACTAACACAATGCAAAATCTGTCTTGCATAGACTACTTTAACTTTTTTTTTTAATTTTTTTTTCTCCTATGGTTTTGATTTTGTTACAAGTAGAAACGGATTTTCCAGGTATTGTCAAATATCAATATAATAGAAAAAGGAAGAGGTTCTGGACAAGTTTGCAGTTTTTTACTGACTGTATTATTACTTAGATTCAGTTTTCCTCAGTTCTGGCATTTAAGATTCCCTGCACCAGTCATCATTACATGAGTGGGTGTGCAGTACAGTAATGCATGTGTGTTTGGCATCTGGTGATCTTTCCCTGGGTGGTTGGTTTACTTGCCAGGGAAGAATCAGGGAGTGGGACTATATTTCCTGGGCCACCTCCAAGGGAAATATGCTGTTCTGTAAATATGTGAGCTAGAGCTAGAAAGGCAGTGGCAGAACTAAAACACATCTATTGCAGACAGAGTGAAAAAAAAAATAGGATTCCTTAAGCACATGAAAAGTTTACAAGAAACTATGGGTCTTACAGAAATTCTTATTGATGTGTAGTGTTGAAATGCCTCTGAAGGGATTCTCTCAAGATTTGTATGAAAATGCTTGGTGTTGCAAGTATATGTGGGTATCATGGAATCTACTTTGGTTTTGTATCTCGATACAATCACCACCACCCCTCAAAACACCGCAACAAACAAACCAAACCAAGCAAACAAAAACCCCACCCAAACCAACCAACCAAAAAACAAAAGTAAAAGAAACCCTACCCCCCACCTCCTTCCACTGGAAGCTCTTTCCTTTTTGATGCTGTCTTTCCTTTTACATCATAGAGTTCCTATGGATGAATCTGTAGAAAGTCCCCATTCCATCTTCTTTAAATGCAAACATCATAAAATAGCTCTTGTTCTCACTGTTTCTTTTGTTTTTTTCTTCTGTAAGTAAAGTCTTCTGACAGGCACTGTGCCTGCAGATCCCAGATGTAAGAAAAAGCTTTAGAATCAAATTCTGACGGAAACAGAAGCCTGACTCTTCTCCAACATCCACATTTTCCTGGGCACAGAAACATCCTTGTGTTTCTAGGCCTGATTCTTGTAGGAAGCATTATTGTTGCCAAAAGAGAGAAAAATATCTGACAAAGGCAGCCACACCTAACTTGTACTAGTTGGCCCCATTCATAAAAGTTTTTAGAATTTGAGGCTGGTTTCTAAACAAGATGTCACCCAAGTACTCAGTGAGGTGTTGAGTTCACCTTGAAACTCATATTTAGTTTTTGCAACACCAGTGCCTTCCAGTTAAAATTCCAGTGCAGATGACACGCTGAGAATATTTTATATTCTGTCATCATGTCTTTTAAAAAAAAAATTCACCAATCTTGTGTATTTTAAAATTGTATCAGGTTTGTAGTTTTATTTCATCTTAATAGTTAATTAAATCATAATATGATTTTGTTTTTTAAATCACAATAATACCTTTGGGGGAAAAGCATGTGCTGAAGTAGAATATGTCAACTTGATTTTTTTTGTTGTTGTTGTTGTTTCTGACATCTATTTAAGGGATTATGTAATTAAATGTAAAAAAAAAAA
>VZTX01031049.1:198832-285852 GCA_013400915.1 Pardalotus punctatus | reverse complement strand
AATAAATTTTTTATATATTATATTTATCTCTTATTTTTTATATTCTGAGATACAGTATTCTGATAGTAAAACATGCAGCTTTTAAAGAACATAGCATTTTTTTAATGAAAGACATGGTGAGAACAGAGATAATTTCTTTTCTGTGGTCAATTGCAGTTCAAAATCACTGAAAATAGTTGTAATATTTGTACTGTTTAAATCAGTGGCAAAACTTCTTCAGTGCAGCTGAGATTTAGTTAGGTTATCTTTTTTAATGCACCTTGGATGAACAGGGGTGTATTAATTACGTAGTAGTTTCTCTGTAAGCACATTTTTACACTCACACACATTACATCTATGTGTGGCTTCCACACAACTGAAATCTTACAAACAACTTTGCAACTTCTTTCTTTTTTAAACTTGGAGGGTTGTTTTTTGGGGTTTTTTATTAATTCTTTCAGTGCATTTTAGGGCTCATTTATTTATTCCTTGAAAATACAAAGACCATGCTGCACAAATATCTGAGTGTGGCCTCTGATTTCTATTCCATTGCAAGATCATCAGCAAAGCCCCACAAGTTATTATTTTCTTTATAAGTGGTTATATTTTATCAATTTAGTGGCAAAAAGGAATGCAAAAGCCCTGGATTTTCAAAGACTAGGGCACAGATTTGTTTGTTTTGTGATGGTGTGCTAATCCATAGCCCTGCTGCTTTGATAATGATAACAAAAATGGACAAAACAAAAGCACATAATACAAAACTTGGATTTATGTAAAGCCTTCTGTACAAATAATGATCTTGGAGCACTTTATTCAAGAGTCAGAGAAAAACAAACATTGTCTTAGCTCAGGGGAAAAAGGTATGATGCTGACATAGACTTATAATATGAAAATAATTTGCTTCACCTCATTATTTTCAAAGGGGAAGAGAACAAGCATAAACTGATGATGATTAGCAGCAAGCAATCACAGACAGGCTCTAAGGAATTTGTTGTTGCCTAAGCTGTTGTACAAAACATATTTTTGACTGTGATTATTTGCATCTATTTTACACTGGATACCCTTTTTGTTGTTTTGTTGTTTTTTTTTTTTTCCTGACCAGCTCTCCAGATTAAATTTAATTACAAAGCAGCCAGATTTGTACCTAGAGTAGAAGTCAATAGACTGCAACAGCATTAAGGAGATTAATGTGCTCTGTGAGTTAAAAGTTCAACTTTCTGAATGTGGATTTTCATGAAGTTACTTGTTGAAATTATCAGTCCAATAAATACACAAAAACAAGGCCGGGTGTGCTCCCTTCATTAAAAGCATCACATGCTGATATGGAATTTTTAAAAAAATTGTTTGTAGTTTTATCAGCTTTTGTGACAAATGTGACAAAATGAAATGCATCAAAATCAAAGACTGAATTCTGCAAACCACTGTGCATGAGCACTTCAGAGCTTAAGGGTAATAGTGAACTGAGTAAAAATTCCTTCCAGGTTGGCTTAGTTCTCCATATCTGGCTAACAAGTGGAAATAAAAAAATGCTTCTCCATATCTGGCTAACAAGTGGAAATAAAAAAATCCATCTATTTCAGCATTGTTGAGAGAAAGTTGAATTTAATGACTATGGAGCAATAATAGAAATGACTGACTCACATGATCTCACCTGTGTAAATTTGCAACTTAAAAAAACCAACTTTTTAAAGAGTTTCGCATCATTCGCAAGGAGCAGTGAATATTAGGGAAGGTCAAACTTTTTTTTATACCTGTCATATTGAAAACACAAACAGTTATTGGGTTGATGCCTGGTTTAAATTACATATAATCATCATAGGCAAGCAAGTGGATCCATAGTTTCATCTTTCCTCTTTTTTCCTCTTTTCCTATTTTTTTTTCTTCCTTACCAGGCTGCCTAAATTTTGGAGGCTATTCTGGTGAACTCAAAAATTTTTAAAAAGTAGTTTTATTCTGGTACTGTGTCTCAAAATAAGAAGCTAGACTGATATGTGGGAAAATATCTTTTACCTGATATCCTGGATATCAGGAGTAGGCATTCTCAGGTGCCTAGTCTTCTTTCTTATAAATGCCTAGTCCTCTTTCCTATAAATAGATTTTGTTGGAAAATGAGCTCTTTCTGGATTAAGTGCAGTTCAGCTGCAAGCATATATGATATCTGAGTAAAAAATTGCCACAGTAAGCTTTTTCTTGCCATGCTATTTTATGGATGTGTTCTCAAAATCTTGACCTATAAACCCCATTTGACCTCTCTAAGAATCCACCTACATTTAGAAGTTGAATTTTTTAGAATTCACTGGTGTTCATCTAATCATAAGGTGTTTTCAGGTCTGGTTTTTTTCCCATTATGTAATGTAAATATTCCTAAAAAAACATTTTAATATAATTTTATTTGTATTTTTCATGTCCATGGTGAATCCTCTGCTTGCTTAGATACAGGTTACTTTGGAATAGACAGGCTTTAGATTATGTAGGTAAACCTAATAATTTCCTGGTTTAAGATATTGGTACTTGTGGAAGCAGTTTTAATTTTCTCAGAAACTTTAATAGTAAATTTTTAGGCCTGCGGAAGGGAGAGCATTGTTTTTCCATAATTAACCACTGCTGTACATTTCTTGTCCCTTTCCATCCCTCCCTCATTTATTGTCCTTGCATGGGGGCTTGGATTCTCTAATTCCAAACTCTCAGTCTCTTTTAGTCTGTTCATCTTCTTAATTGTCACGCTGAGTATCAGAGCTTAGGCAGCTTCCTCAGAATCTGAGTCAAATACTTTGTACTTGTTTCTGAGGGTATGTTTATGTGATGTCAAATGAGTGAGTTAGTTTGTTTAATGAAAATACCTCCTACAGCTGGAGATTTATGTTGCTCAGCTGAGACACTCTAACAGCATGTATATGTTCCTTTTCTGTTGTTATGACAGGCACAGTTGATTAGCTGAGCCCAGTTACATCTTTTGTATGTAAATTCTGGAGTGGTAGGCACTCTCTTGTCAACATTCTGATTTTCACATCTGGCAAAAACTGATGCAAACTGAACCTGGGTCTTCACACGTGAGCAGTGTGTCTGGCTCGCTGTGCCACCTAGCCTTCAAACAGTAAATATCTCCATGAATATCAATTGTTTACAACCTTTGTTTTTGCATCTACTAAGTGCTTCACTGCATGAGGTTTGCATTAAGTTCTTTTTGACACAGTTGGAAAACTCATTGTCTTCCCAGACCTCACAAGCATCTACAATATCTGTCAACTGTGGGGAGATAAATGATGGATAGGAACAGCTGTTATTCTAACTAAATAACGGGAAAAGGACTGGCGCTGAAATCAGGCTGGGGATGGGGATGAATGGATGGTTCTTTCATTTTTCTTTTTTCTTTTACTCAAACTTCTTGGCATTGTAAATGGCAATTGGCACTACATCAGGAACCTAACAACTATTTCTCCAACATATATTTACTAAAGCACAATACTGACAATAAAATCTGCTCTTACAGTTTTACAGTACAGTAGAATCAAGTCTTGATTGCTTTTGTGCAATCAATATTCTGTTTTGAACTGGCTGTTTTTGTTTCAAGAAATCAAATATAAAAATTTATACTGCTTTCCCAAAGTTTTTCTTCTACATTAAACTTTTTAATGTCAAGTATTGGAAAATATCCAAAAGGATACAGATTCTAGGAAGCATTAACATTTTAGGAACTCTAAATTAATTCCAGATTAACAAAATTTATATTTTATAATACCTTTTAAAACTAGGCATATTGAAGCAAAAGGGTTTTTTATTTATTTAGCTAATAAGAAAACACAGTTTACATAAAACTTCTAACCCTGTAAAAATATAGAGACTGGACACAAATGCAATCAACAGAAACTAGATTTTGGTGGCATTTTCAGTAATGTGCTAGACCTACTTAAATAAATAGAATTATGCTAGACTTGTAGTTCAGAAGGAGTGCAAACGAAAAGCATTTCAAAGTATAGACTTTTGTAGTTAAAATGGGGGTTTATGGTAAATGGACTTATACTCATAATTTTCCTTTCATGTACCAAATTTTTCACTTAATAGAAGGATACCAATACTAATAGCAATATTAAAACAATGTGATGATAAAAATCTTTAATGGCCCAATTTGCCTTTACCTTCTGAAGATATAGACAGATATTTCCTCATTTTCTGTTGCAACAATTAGTTTAGGATACCCATATATATTTATTATGATGTTTATCTGCTTTTGATGAGGCTTTCTGAAGAGGCCAATAGTGGATGTTGCAAGAGTTAACACAAATATATCAAGTACAGTACTTTGTGCTTGACCTTCTCTGGAGTCCATGGGAAGGTAGGAACTTCAAGTGGAAGATGTGAAATCAACCAATGCAAAATACATCACTGATAGAGCCTCTGGCAGATTCTTTTGACAAGAGAGGATCTGAAAGAATATGTAGCCTGGTAAGGGTGTTGAGTTCCGGTTCTAAAAATAGGCCCGTGTGAGCTTCTAACCCAGAAAAAAATATATATGTATTATTGTTGTTGTTATTATTGTGTTGTTGTTTTTGTTGTTGTTGTTGCGATGACGATGATGACAATGACAATGATGAGGATGATACTGACAAATTGAAAAAGTTGAGGCTGTTCAGTCTGGAGAAGAGAAGGATGCATGGAGACCTCATATCAACCTTCTGGTATCTGAAGGGGCCTACAAGAGTGATGGAGAGGGGCTTCTCATAGGAACTGTAGTGATAGGACAAAGGGGAATGACTTCAAACTAAGAGACAATAGGTTTAGATTAGATGTTAGGGTGATTAAGCACAGGAACAGGTTGCCTTGGGGAGTTCTGTATGCCCCATCCCTGGCAGTGTTAAAGGCTGGGTTGGATGGAGCACTGGACAATGAGCTAACGAGTGGTGTCTCTGCCATGGACAAGGGGATTGGAACTACACAATTTTTAAGGTGCTTTCCAACCCAAACCATTCTCTGAATCTATTATTAGCAATCGGTAGTGTTAGTAATAGTAATAGTAATAGTAGTAGTAGTAGTAGTAGTAGTAACACTATTAATACTATTACTACTACTAATTTTCCACAAAGTAAATGCAATAAAGACACATATCATTCTAGACACAAAATATTTGCTTTAAGAGGAGGAGGAGCAGGAGTCTAATGTATTTAGTAAAGGAGAGCAGATGTTCTTTTCCTCCCCCTTTTCAGGAGGGCAGGCAATTGCCCTCTTTTTAATTATCTCAAAAGACTGATTAAGAAACTTTCAACCTAAGTGGCTTTGGCAGTCATTGTCTTGGTTGGCACAATGTCATAATTATGCTTCTATAAATCTTTATATTTCACCAATTATGTCTTGAGTGAGGCTGCTATCCTGTCTTAATTTCATCTATCCAAACTTATTTTGAAGTGGAACATAAAAAATAAACATTAATTTTACATTAAACAGAACTAGCAAAATATGATGAAAATTCATTACTGCTTTTTTTTTAAATCTGTAAATGTCTTCCTACAGTCTCACATTACTCAATATACATTATTTTTAATCACCTTTAAATACGTGCATGTTATATAGGGACCAAAATTACATAGAAAGTTTTTTGTATTGTTACAGATTATATATTTTTTGCTGCCTAATTATCTTCAGAGTTCATTATGTGCCTATATTGTTATCCACAGAAGAACAGATTGTACCAAGCTACTGCTTATGCTGGAGGGATATAAGTTATTTCCACATACATTCTGAGGCAGTCTGATATGATCAACTCTCGACAGCCAATATCTTCCTGCTGCATGTCCAACAGAATTATTGTCCTCAGGATTGCTTATTAAAAAGGTGTATACATGGGCCATTGAAGTTCTCAAATTTTCCTTGACAATATCTCCATCTTTGTATGATTTCATTATTATCCCTCACTCAGGATTTCCTGAAATAAATTATTTGAGTCTCAATTAATTGCTGCAACTGAGAGTTGAAGCTATTAGCAAGCCTTTGGCAAATAGCTGGACATTAGTATTTATTACAGACACAGATACATAAGAGGTGCAATCAATTTTGTCTTTGTTGGATTTAAACATTTGTGAATTGTTCATTGATTTTGGAATTTGAGAGGATTCTAGGAAACTATTAAATAAATGGGCAGTTTTGGGAACAATTTTATAACACATATAGTTACAGCCTAGACAATAGATGCCAAATCATTTACACAAAGGTCCTTTTTGGCCTCATTTGGTGCACATGATCTTCCACCTCATGCCCATGGTAAATTGTGTTCTTCAGGAAATTTCTCCTTTTGGTATGAATGAGAATAAAATCCAACATGGAAACATCTCATGTACCAATATTTTTTGGTCAAAACTTTCCTTCCCATTAGTACACTGTAATTTTAAAATTTTGTTATTCTAATATTGTGTAGTGACTTACCTGTTGCATTAGAATTCCAGAAATCAAATCAGCTTTAAAATAATTTTTTCTTCCTATGTTTTGGGCATGGAGTTATTTTCCCCTTTAAAATATGTGGAATTATTTGACAAATGTCATGGATTTACGCAGCTAATTTACACAAGGTACATTTCTATTTTGTGTGGGATGCACTGTACAGTTTTGCTAACAATGTGGAGGTATACATTTTTGCATCAGCTTGGACTCCAGAAAAATCCTAGAGAAAATACTCCCCAAAAGAAAACTCCCAAAATGCATTGAAATAATGCATGAAACATTTAAGCATATAAATGTCTTCTAGAAACTGTCTTTCAAGCACTTTGAAAACATGGCTCTGTCACATAATTATTCATCAAAAAGCTGGATTTTATTATAGTCTATTCAATATTTGTTGTAGTGTATCATTTAGAAGAGCATTAATTTTCTCTTCTATGGTTATTAACATTTTCATGACCATGAAAGAGCGCATGTACTGCTTAATAAAAACTTTTTTTTTTTAATGGGTAGGGAAATAAGGAGAAATCTTTTAAAACAGGATTAATTTTTCACTCCCAGGATGTGGAATTTTTGGTCCCAAACTTTATGCTATCTTCTATTGTCAGCAGTGTATATAAGCCTCTTTTAATAGTTTAATATATCTCATCAACAAAAATTATGTATGCAAATCTATGCATTTCTCCCCAGATAATGGTTCTTTTTTATTACCTATATTTTATATATATCTATATAAATTTTAACATCATTTTCTTTCAAGAGTGTGGAGTCTTTTTTTTTTCTCAAATAAAAAATATATAGACAACAGTATAATTGAACTCATTTTTATATTATTTTTTCCTAAGTTTGCAACACACAAACTTTCTTCTTATACCAATCATCATCTCATATATCTTTTATTTTCTTGTGAAAATGTTTTTGTTTAAAAATTAATTTTTGATAGTTTTTCTTAAAATGAGCCCTTGCTGTTTGAACTGATACACTGAAATACAGGAGTATAGTCTGTCATTAATCTTAGTATTTTTTGTTCAGATGCTGTAATTCCTCCTTATCAAACACAAATGTTTTGTGTTCATTGCTTTTTTTTCCCCTTAGTGCTAATCCGATTATAGCATTCTCACATTCAGAGCAACCATATTTTTAGTGATTGTGTGCTAACTGAGAATTCCCTTTTCATTTCATAGCCTGCACCTTCTTCAGAAAGAAATGGGTGTCAGATAGAAAACTTACCATCCCTTCCTACCAATCACCCTTCATGGAACTTCAATTTTCTGAAAATTTGGAGATTTTATTTTAATTAGGAAATTTAATAGTTGCATTTGAAAAGGTCTGCTTTTTAAAATAGAATCAACATCCTTAGATTGAAATAAACTGGTATGACCTTTTTGTATTATACCGAAAATAGTAAATAAATATTTTTATTCATGATCTCTTTAGACACCACTCTAAAATAGGAATCAACTTCTCCCTTATGTATTCAATCTTAGATTAGCAAGACAAATTAGCAGGAGAAACACTGTGGGTTAATAAATAAGGAAAAGAAGAGCTATCCTGGTACATCATTTCCTATTATACTTCTACGTGAAAGTACCCACAGCTACCTCTTGAGTCTGAATCTGCCTCATTGTCAGATGTGATAAATCCTTATACTGCTTTTTTACTTACTCTGCATAAAACTGCTGTTGTAGACTCATGTACTGACACTGCTTGATATAAATAATTTGCTTTTAAAAGAGAAGTTTTAGAATTCTAAGTATTCCAGAAGACCTTTAGTGTTTCCCCTTAATTATCTTCTCTCCTTTCCACTTGGTTTCTAGTCCTCATGGCTGTCTTTTGGTCCTTGCAGAAGATGCCATTTAGGGTTTTCTGGTTGTGAGGCTTCTGAAATATGACCTACTGCCAAGTCAGGAGAGATCCTATCCTGGGTTCACTTATCTCTTTAGGACCTTTTAGCTCAAAGTGTAATTTCAGGCTTTCAAGAATTTTTAGCTATGAACAAAGTTGTGTGTCTTGGGGTGACTCTAACCGGAGACATTGTGTTTTATAGTTTTCTTTTTATCACAAGGATATAGTTTTGTCACAAGGCTATAGAATTTATCATATCACTTGTATGGGAACAGCAGCAATGGATTTTATTAAATTAGCTGAGTACTTCGTTGACTGCTTTCTAATGTGATGGAGGAAAAATCTTGAAAAATAACTGGTCCATGCATTTACAATACAACATTTCATATCTTAATGACTCATTAAGTGATCATCCATGTTTTCACAGCTGTGGAGGCAGGTAATACTCCTTTAAGAAAATGCTAGGTGATTTTTTATCAAAAGTTAGCTCTTTCCCCTTTGCTTCAGTGTGTTTTGGGTTTTTTTTTATCTCAAATATTCACTTTTTGAGAATTCCTTACTTATTTTAATTGGGATTCCCTTTAGAATTGAATTAGGGTTTGCCTGCTGCTATCCACATATTGCTTTTTAATAAGAAATAATATTTCTATTTCCATCTGGTCTAATTGCTTAACGCAGGTGATTTCTACCTTTGGATTAGTTATCTTTATTTTCTTTAATTCTCATGGATCTGTGGCTCTTTTAGAGGTTTCTCAGATTCCTCTGTGGTTTACACACATTTGTTTCCCTTTGTCAGTTTCTGCAGAGCTCTGAAAAGTAGACCCTGGACCCATGTGGCCTGTACAGGAGAGGGGAGCATCACTGTCTTAGTGTATCTGAGAGTTTCTTTAAGCTGTTTCCAGCTTCAGTTATTCTATCAAGTGATTTTACCTTTCCAGTTTTGTCAGTTCCTAGAAAAAGATCTGCACCTTGGGTGCCATTGATTTTATTTGAGATACAGAATCTCCAATATCCATCTTTGTGACAGAAACTTGACAGTTCAATGTCAAGATTTTTATTGTTGATGGTGTTAATTTGTGATATTAGGCTAACCCTCGAGGATGTTCCAGTTACTCCCTTCAATGCCTAAAGAGAATAATATAGTGGTTTTGTTTTAACAACATTCCCATACTTGGTCTCAGGGATCTCCAGAGACTGTTAATTGGGAGTCTCAGATTTCCTAAGAACTAGACTGTGGATAGGGACACCCTTGCTCTGCCAAACACCGGATAATGTTACTGCTTTCCTCTATTGCAGGGAGTAAAGAACTGCACTGGTAAACCAAAGTAATCTCTTTAAGGCTTAGATCCTTTCACTAAATGTAGCAATTTAGTTTAGCTCCAGATAAGTGAAATGACAGCTGATTTGTAAAATAATTTTTTGTTATTGTAAAAGGCCATCATAATATGTGTGCTATTCCCATGACATCACTTGAGTCCCAAGCATTTTGGAGAAGAGTGGATTGAAGGAAGGGAAGATACTCTTGTTTCTTCAGGAAGAAGTACTCTACTTTTACATTCTCTAGGTAAGAGCACAAGCCAAGAAACCTGTTTCTGCTTCTAGTTTTGCTATAGACTCTCTGAGGAATGTGTTAAAATTTTATATTACCAAGTTTCTAATTCTTTTCCAAGTTTCTCTGAAAGTGTGTGTGTTCATTGACATTTTCTGGGCTATTCTTGTTTGAGATATCTGCTTCCACAAGGAAAACAAAATACCATCAGCCCTGACATGTGACGGGTCAAATGCTGGTGGGAAGTCTTGTTCCAAAGCTCACCAGCCACAATTCCAGCGGTCATCCTATTTTAATTCCTAGTCCTCAGCAAAAACTGTGAGACACACCAGCGTCAACACCAGGGGATGCACCAAAGGAGGGCTGTTTTGCTCAGACCTCCTGTACATCGACAAGTTTCAGTGAGCTCACTCAGAGAAAATGAGGACTAGTCCCTGTCCACACCTAATGCTGTTAGTTAAACAAGTGTGATCATCACTGAATGAAAGGATGAAAATTGTTTTGCTTGAGGAAAAACAGTATTGAATTCAATTGTGTAATACTGCATACCAAATTGACTACAACACTCGCAACAGTTAAGTTGGTAGTTTAGTGGTATAACAGCTGTATTACAGTCCAAGAGGGAGTTTAAAAAACCTTTTAAACAGGAAAGAATGTAGTATGTTTGATATTGTTATGGTGTTCTTATATAAAATAAAAATATCAATAAATAGAACCTGAGATTCAAAATGTATTTTGTAGTTGGCTGCCTTCAGGAAAATATATGGTTTTCCTGAGTCTAATCTAGTGCAAGTCCCTGTATTTACTGACTTTACAACAAAGAGGGGGAAAATATCAACAATTAAACTAAATCCATATGGTGAAATAGTAAACAAGGCTGTCTCAGTCACTCAAAATTCAGAATTTATAACAATTAAATTATATGGCTAAGTCAAATGAAGCAAGAAATCAACATCAGGGTGACATAGATGAACACAATACCCTTTAGAAGCTTAGTATATTTTGGTGATATAAAGAAGAATATGAAATATATCTACTGATATTTTCTTTAATTCACCATTAAGTAAAGAATAAAGTGAAAAGAGAATAAAACATCTGTCAACTGATCTGATTCAGACTGAAATGATGACTAGAAACATGCCTCCTCATAAAGGCAATCCTACCTTGGGTCCTGTTATTCTTAGATGATGAGTAACATGTCTAAGACATGATCTTTAGCTTTACTGACGAATTTCAGTATAAAAAAAGAGAAAGCCTGACTCAGGACACAGGAAGTGTGAAAATGGTCAAAAGTCATCTTAACAGTACATTAGAAATAATATCTTGCTTTGACTTTGAATTTATGTTCACTTCTCTCCCATTCCAGTATGAATGTCTGCACCTAAATTTATTGCTGTTTCAAACCCCTGGGTTTTCTCAGAATAACTACGACTGAAGGATCCAGGAGACATTGAATTACATTACTTCAGTTTTAAGTAAGGAGCTCACTCCCATTTCTCTCCAGTCCCCCAGTTTTAGTTCCTTAATTCTTTCCTTCTCCTGTTAATATCCGATCATCCTGTATTGTTAGGTACTAGAGTCTGCCCCTGGAGGAAAACTGTGGAAACTGTCCTCCTAAAGAAACTCAGGACCTCAGAGGATAAGATTGGCAGTACACAGGAAATAGGCAGGGATAGGAACCATTTCCCTGACTTGGAACAAACTGACCTGTGCAGGGGACCAAATCCATGTGGTAATGTCAACATCCATGGCTGTATGTGGTCTCCCTCAGTACACAGGTGAGATCTGGGTTAGTGACTTGGTCGTATGGGCCTCAAGGAAAGCTGTGACAGGTGAGTGAAGCTTAATGGTTGAAGTCCTGGTTTCTGGAGGTGGAAAGAGATGGAAAGAAGCAAAGAGAATGGATGTTTGATTATGGTTCAAAAAGACAAAACCATAGGGAGATACATTCAAAGATGTGAGAAGATAAAGTTTTTGGGAGATTAAGATTTGTAACTAAAAATCATCCTCAGATTGTCCTTGTCACAAACTGTCTGTGACTCACTACTACATTTTCCTTTTTAAAAACAAATCAAAACAGCAAACATGGACTTCATTTTCCCCAGACCATCTACTGAACACCTTATTTTGCCTTTGGAGACCTTGATGTACCACTTGTCTCTCAATACCTATCTTCTCTTTCTACGGATGTAGAAATTCACTCTCGTCCAAAGTTTTTCACAGAAGACATCATGAAAGAATAGATCTCTTGTTGCAGCTCTTTTTCTATTCCTATATGCCCCAGAGGAGACTTGCAGTGGAGAAACTGAACTTACAAAAAGACTCTGAATTCTTTTTTTTTCCCTGAATGAAAGCAAAAAAAAAAAAATTCTTTAATAGAACTGAAAGTTGTTAGAAGGGCAGAGTTTCTTTCTTCATTAGAAGACTACTTCTAACAAAAGATAGTTTGCCAAATTAATACTGTAGCTATTCACCTACTTTTTCAAATAATTATCCTTTCAAATATCAAGGAAATAAATTAGACTTTATTCCCTCTACAGGGAAGTCTGAAAGGAAGCGGTATTACAGGAAGCATGACATGGTAGGTACTTTAACCAGTCCTCTGTAGTTAGAACCATGATTTCACATGGCGCTCAGCCTCACTCCCTGACAATTTCACAAGACTTCACTCTTCCTGAAGTGGCCATATGATAGTTTTCCTGTTGTATGCTGTGTGCCACGTGTCTGTTTTGCTTTCTATGTAAAAGCTCATTTAAAACCTGTGTTCATTCTTGCTTCTCTACTTTCAATATTAATTCAAAGATGGAATTATAAAAGTTACTTATTTTACTATTTATAGAAGTTATGAGTAAGTGTGAAATATATTTTACTACTTGAATATCTGCACCTCTGTCATCTGAAGGGAACACTTTTGTTCAGTAAAAAATGCTTATGGCTGATTCTCAGAAGAAACATGGCTATAAAAGAGTAATAATACTTGGGGCCTCCAAGATTTTCTTTACCAGTGACTTTCTCGTTACATTACAGAACTAGACAGAGGTGTAATATAATGCAGATATGTGTTTAAATGAGAAAACCTGAATTGAGCAACTTACTATATTCTATAGCACAAACAATCTTACAAAACTAGAATATCCACTGACATAATCACAAGAATAAAACCTGTAAATATTGAACATCTTAACACCCTTCCCCTCAGGATTTTTCTAGACTCGCTTTTGCTCCTGGGATGCAACACAGCAGTTATTTGACTGTGCATACAATGGTTTCAGAGAAGAAATTAAGAAAATATTCAGAATGAAAGAATAGCTTTCATAAATCTAATGTAAACATTTGACAGGGTTAAGACTGTTTGACTAATGATGTACTATTGTAAAAGGCTTTATTGAATGTTTAACAGTAGCAAAACTATTTTTTTATGTAAGTGACTTCCCTGTAACAAGTAAGAAAAAACTCTTCTAACAGAATGGCACATAAACCTTGATTTCCTAGTCATTACTCTTGCTTTTAGACAAAAATTCTATTGAATTAGTAGTTATCTAGATGGGTAAAACTGATGCAAAAGGAAAGAATTATTTTAAAAAAAATCTGAACATTTACTCAAGAGAAACATATTGCCTAAGATACTGCTTGCCAAGCTTTACTTAGTTCAGATCCTCTGCTAAAATAAAATAGCTCTCCAGGTTTTCTATAGGAAAACAAAAAAATTGATTTAATTTTGCTTAGTTTTTTTAAGTTGTCAAGAACATAAAATAAAGTGATCAGGCTGCAGGCACCCAGAAAATACCATTTAGAAAATTAAACATTCATCACATTTGACATCACTTTCATAGATATTATTCTGGTAGTTAGTAACTTGCTTGTTAGGTTGCAGAAAAGTTACATGCCAAATTTTGTTGTTACTCATATGGGTAATTACTACAATAAAGCAGTCAGACAATGTAATGAACTTCAGGAAGTTCAACAAGAAAAAGGCCAAAGTTCTGCACTGAGGGATGGAGAGCCCTATGAAAAAATACACACTGAAGGACACCCGGCTGGAGAGCATCTTAGCAGAAAAGGACCTGGGATCCTGGTGGCCATCAAGTTGAACATGAAACAGCAAGTGCCCTTGCAGAAAAGAAGACAAGTGTTACCCTGGGCTGCATTAAGCAAAGTATTGCCAGAAGGTCAGAGGACATGATCTTTCCCCTCTACTCAGCACTGGCAATGTGGTATCTGGGATTCTGGGTCTAGTTTTGGGCTCCCCAATATATGAGAGACATGGACATACCAGAGACACGCCAGCAAAGGGCCATGAAGATGCTGAAGGCACTGGAGCATCTGGCCTGTGACAAAAGGCTGAGGGAGCTGGAACTGCTCAGCCTGGAGAAGAGAAAGCTCAAGAAGATCTTTTCAATGTATATACATACTTAAAGGGAGAGCGCAATGGCACAATGAGGACGGAGCAGCCAGGGTCATTGCAGTGGTGCCAGTGACAAGACTAGAGCCAATGAGCACAAACTGTAACAAAGGAGGTTCCCTCTGAACATCAGAACATCCTTTTTCATGGAGAGGGTGATCAAGCCCTGACACAGATTGCCCAGAGAAGTTGTAGAGTCAGCATCCTTGACAATATTCAAACACAACTGGAAATGATCCTGCTTGAGTAGGAAGGTTGAACTAGATGGCCTCCAGAGGTCTGTTCCAGCCTCAGCTGTTCTGGGATTTTGTCACTGCACACATAAGGTTACATGAGGTCATATGTGAGCACTCTGTATCTGTTCAGAGGTTATTTGTATTTCTGTACAACATATATTGATGAACCCACAACATTTTTCACAAAATACACTATGATGTTTTGCAAAGACATTTTAACTTATAACTGGATATAGTAACACTTACTGTGACAATACAGATTACATTATTTGAGGTGGGCATTTACTGACAATTTTTCACTGCTGTTTGAGGGGTTTTTTCTCGTGAAAATCTTATGAATTCATAACAGGACTAGTATATTCATCCAGTTTTATCTCCTAGGAATAATATCAAGATGACTGGGAAATAATGTACTGGTGTGACAGAGACTGAGTACCTTGATATAGAGTTTGCATTTTCTCATGCAGCAAGATAAATTACTGAGGTTTATTTCCACTTTTATGCTTTTTCATGATAGCACAAACAAGGTGACCATTGAAAATAAATAATTAACTAGATCAAACTGGTATTGACAAACTGCACTCCCTTTTGGCTGGATTAGATACATTTTTGTACCTTTGTCTTTCTGTGCTGGCTACGTTAAAGTTCAGTGCATGTATTTTACATTTGGGGAGGAGGAAAGAGGTGCACAAAAATGGTTCACTTGTAATGCATGCAAGATTTTTAACCCAGCGTAATTTAAAAACTTTCTGCTGTGTCTTCTTGAAAGCAGGAAAAGCCTTTGTTGTCTACATTACTATTTATGTTACTATGTCAATGTTACTATCTTCCTAAATGTTTAGCTCATTAGTGCATTAAAATCAAATGCATAATTCAAATATTTTAACATAAAGTTTTCTGCCATTCATTATTCCTACATCACTTTTTTTGCCCTCTAACTTGTGATACATTCATAACATCATTGAAGCTATCTTTTTTTGCTAGAATTTTAGTTCATTTAAGTGCAAATAATGTATTTTAGTGCATATAAGTGACAAGAAGAGGAAAATAAAAGAGGTGAGCTTTAAAAGATAGGGCTGAAACTAAGAGAACAAGTTAAGAATGGAGAATTGGATAGACAAGTGAAAAAGAAAGTGCATTTCAAATGGAGTGTAATCAAAAGCAGGCCCAGAAGTGCCAGAGTAACCAGCAGGCAGCAGATGCAGCCTCTCATGGTGCACTACGCATGGTTTCTAGGTTTGACTGCAGGAGAAGCAGCAGAGCACGTACAGACCAGCAATCACATTCAGTAACTCCGTTGTTTATGGCTCATCCGAGGAAGGATGAGCAGCATCTGAAGGCAACCACAAAGTGAACATCTTAGAATTGTAACAGGCTGGCTTGCGCCATTTCTCCTCTTTGTTACTGTCTGTCATGTGTAGATTAATGCAAGGTTATTTCATACTCTTGTTGCAGAATTTTGCTATTATAATAAAGTATGAGAATCTGAATGTCTAGCATGTCCTTGGAGTACAGGAGCATTTGACATTTTCTGTTTTAGTACCCAGCTCTGCCTTCCCCAGAAATGAGTGTGGCTATAAATGTTGATGAGTGGAATGAGTAGCCAACCAAAATTAAGAACATTGTAAAGGTCAAGGTAATTCACCAGTACCATTCTCAGTGTGCCGTATTCTAGCCTCTAAACACTATCACAAAGTCTGCAATGAAAACAGTGCAAGGACACAAAGACTTATGTATTGGGTTTTGGTTTTCATTTGTTGTTTGTTTGTTTTTTTTTAAAGTTAGTGACAATAATAACAAAGAGAGGGAAAGCAAGACAGTTTATTTACAATGCACGAATACTTAAAGAGTAGTCTTTGTGCTACTGAATAACTTCCATCTCCTCTGCATCTGAAATTACGTTTGGAAAGAAAACATAGTTGAATAAAGTCCATGGAAAACAAATTCCATAAGACACATGACCAATAAACCAAAACTGTTCTTCATAGGATTTCATTGAGTGGCTTTTTCCTTTTTCTTGTTTTTTTTTAAATCTCATGTACATCAAAATTTAAAATCAACAATCAACTGTAATGGCATCATTCTAAATAGAAATGGAAATATGACATTTGTCAATCCAGCCCAAAATCGTTGCAACGAATTTATGCATGTTCTCATAAAACACAGCTGTGATATTGCAGTAATTTGAGCCAAAAACAAACTGTAATTTTAATGACAAAATGCTTCTGTTGTGTAAAGTTTGCACGAAAACATGATTATGTTTAGTATTTTTATCTCATCAAACTGGAGAAAACTGCCAGTAGACCCTGGACATATGCTTCTATTATTAAATCTAATCTATTTGCACAGCAGTTGCATGTCTCTTAGTTCACTGAGCATCACAAAAATATAGGCCCACATTTACTTGAAACAGATTCTGATACAAGAAGAAAAAATGAATCCACATATTGGACTGGCAAAAGCCCTTGAGTAAAAGCATTTCATTGCAAATAAAAAGGCCAGTGTAGAGAGGACACATGTCACTGCTGCTTCTCCTCTGACATTTTCTTGAACAGAAATTCATGGCCATCATCTTCAGTGTGGCATGCTGTGCTCTCAAATTGCACAAACAGGAAAATAAAGTCAGCCTATCTATCCTTTTCAATTAGATTGCCAGGTCTTTTCCAAAAGACCTGTGCCAAATTGATTTTCTTAAAGAAAAATAACTAGATTTGATGGAAGTGTTAATGAAAATCCTGCCATTCTGAGTCATGCTTAAAAATAGTTTTGTTGGGTTTTTTTTTCAATTCAGAACTAAAACCTACTTATGTTTATTTTAGAAAAGAAACATAATTGCAGACTGTAATAGCCCTCTAATTTAGAAAAATGCTAATGACAATAGAATAAGTAGTAGGACTTTGTTGAGACTTGTAATTTTAAAAAAATCATGTTTATTTTGGACATATTTTTACTTTTCTGAAATCATGCAGGTTCAGTAACTTTTATACCAAGACAATCTTTATAGGGGCTTATTGTACTGAGTTATGTCAAAATTTCAGTGAAAGAATTAAAAATGTTACAACATTGTTAAAATATATTTTATTTTGTTGTGGTTTGTTTTGCTATAAATAAAATATAACTCCCGTTGTCTAAATAACTTTACTGTGAAAAAAAGAGAAGTGTTATCAAAATAGATAACAGTTCTGGGGGAGAAAACAAATACAAAAGAAAGCCTAAATCCAACTCAACAGCAGATGCCCTACCAGACATAAAAGGAAATATATTTTTAGATACAGTGTTTAATTTTGTGCTTCATTTTTCCTATGTTCTTCTCTTCTTCCTCTGACTGCAATGTACCTTGCTTTGGGGACAACTAGAAATCCTTTTCTTGATTAACAGATATAATTTTTGCCTCACAGATCATAGCTTCTGAAGGCAGACTCCATTGGACTGGTTGGTGGCCAAAAAGCAACGTACATATTATTTGTCTCATTGTTAATTGTTTGATGCTTTGGATCTGCAGTGCCTTTATGTCTGGATTTATTTTTCATTAACGGAATATAATTTCTTAAATGGAATGATATTTAGAAAAATATAGGATGAATCTTTAAATCATCATGAGGCTTTAGGTTTGTGGCATTTCCTCTTGATGCTCTAGAATTGACCTGGAAACATATTTGTCTAATGTCTTCATACATCCTCACACTGCTGGAGTCCTTACCTTATACCATTAATATTCCTTATGTTACCCAGCTGGATGGGTACTCTGCTTCAAGACCTCACCAGTAATTTGCAGAGGTGAAGGTTTTCAAGGACATTTTTCAATGCCTTAAGAAAAGTGGAAGTATAGGTCCATGCTATCAATCCTTCTTGAAATTTCCATCTGGCCTGCTATCTTCTGGAACATAACCCAAGTACTGCCAAGACAGTAAAGGAGGGACAGAGCTAGTCTGGAATTCATGCTTCACTTAACAATTTCCTTTTAATGGCCTTTGGAATTTTGGTCCAGTGCTGGTGGCCCAGGGCCAGGTAACCAGCAAAGGGAGGAAGGGAGGACATGTTTGTTTTGGTGCCTCCTGAAGGTCTTGGCCTGGAGATCCCCTAGCATCACACAACACAGCTGGGTTTTGGGATCATCAGAACTTAGCCAAGCTCAGATTTACTACATTCCAGTAAAAAGTTCTTCACAGTGATGGCAGTCAAAATCCAGAGAGACAGCACAAGAAGGCAGGGGAATTTCCACCCTTGGAAATACCTAAAAATCATGGTCAAGACCCTGAGCAGCCTCATGCACTTACAAAGCTTGCCCTGTAGTGAGCAGGAGATCAGCCTTGATGGTTTTCTAGAGTTCATCCAAATCTCTGCAATTCTCTGAATAGGATCCTGCAGGTCCTTGAACTCCATAGAAATCTGAGATGAGTATGTGGGGGAAATTACACAGAAGGGGCCAGTCCTGATTCATCTGGCATTGCCTTGTATACCAAGATGAAGCAGTCTACGCCTTATAAAGGCTTCAGTATCTACTGACACAGCAAGCTGTTATAAAGACATAAAAATATTATTAATTACTAATATTAGCCCAGCTTTCATTACTGAGCAATTGTCTTTTAATAATTCTTTGTTTAACCTGCTCTTTTTGGGGGCAATAATTGAAGAATGATAAAAATTTAGGAGACTCCAGAATTTAATCAGTAACAGGATTTCAGTTAGCTTCAGAAAGAATCACACAGTGGCAGTTCTTCTTTCTCAATATTCTTTGATAAATACTGTACTAGACTCTTTTATATACATCTCCTTATTTGCACTGAGCATGGAATGAATGTATTTTGCTTATGACAAGACAGGACTTTACAGTAGTAGTGAAGGGGTCGTATTTCTTTTTCTGAAAGGAGGACATATCATGACATAGATTTTTAATACATATTTTTCTTTTTACACCTTCACAGTCTGAAATAAAACTGGAAGAAAATTTAAGAACATATATCTCTGGTATTTTCATGTAGCTCAGATGTTCAACTATGGTAAATATATTTCTGAAGTAAGTATATGTCATTTTCTGCTTAAGATACACAGAGGACCTGGGAGATTAGTATTCATAAATGAATTTTTTGTTTCTTTTATTTGAAATCATGATAGGCCCTCTGTTTTTTTTTCTTGGGTTTTTTTTTTTTTTTTTTAACTTGCAAATGGTTTTTTGGGTGCTAAACAAAGAAAAAAGAAAATTCTAACTTTTAATATTATCCATACTTACTGAAGGTTGCCATAATCTGCAGTTTTTCTGCCTGGAATATGCTGTTCTTATCATAATAGCACAGTGATATTTAAGAATGTTATCCTTGCCAACTTGTGGTTGAGCCTAGCTAAAAATTATTTCTTTGTTTTGCTGACACGAAAGGAAAAGAGAGGGAGTTGCAAGAGTCTGGGCAAGGCATTGTGGACTCTGGTGATGGAGGACATGTTTCAATAACCTTTTTACTAATTTAAGAAGACCTCCTTTGCCACTGGAATGTGTGCCGTGGGAGGAGGTGGGGAGCCATCTGATCTGGATGTATTGCTAAAATACGTGTCTAAAGCAGCCTGCAGAGATTGACTGCACACTGGAAGAGAAGCACGCCGCACAAAGAGGAAAGGCTCCCCTTATCCTCTGAGGAGGGTGTTGGGAACTGAGGGAGAAGGGGACCCTCCCTGGTATCCCTTTGTTTTAACCGCATCTTGCTGTCTGTGAAAACACCAAACCACAGTATTTGTTTTATCGTCTCCCCTACAAACCTAGATGCTGAGAATAGGAGTAATTCCATCTAAGTAGTTGTCTGAAAGTTCACATTTTAATCAAAGTTATACTTGCTATCCATGATTGAAAGAGCCTAGAGGAATAGAAGAGAGGGACCTCCATAGTACAATTATTCCCATCCTCTGGAGACCAATTCAGACCACATAACACAAACATCTCTTTTAAAATGAGATGAATAAGTCTCCAGAGATGCCCTTATTTCTCTCCACTGACTGTAAAGGAAGAAGTAGACACCTAGCACTGATGACAGTCACTGGATGCCTAGACAGATTTAGGTAAAATGGATTTCCTTCTAATTTTTCATATTACTGACACAAGTAAAGTCAGGGTAATGAAATTAAATCCAAATATTATTTTAATTTACAGGCACAGAAGAAACGTTCTTTTCAATGTTACAATTACAGGTGAGAACACGTACTATAAAACTGTCTACTAAAAACACAAACAATTATAATAATTGTAAGGTAAGTATAACACAATTTGAAGTACAAGAGAGGTTTGCACTGATGTGGGATTCATGAGACTTAAAGTTGCTTTATTTCTGTTTGTCTCAGGTCTCTTTTACTTAGCATTAAGTTTCTAACAGAAATTATATCAAAAAGAGCAATAGGGATGATCAAATATTTGGAATAGTTAACATACTAGAGGAGATCAGGATGACCAGTACTCTCCAATCTGAGAGAGAAGTATAAAGGAGAATAAAATAATGACAAATATGAAAAAGTAAGAACTGAGAACTTGCACATTGAAATGTGTGTTGAAATGACTTGGAGAAATAAAAAAGATCATTAGGGAAAATGTTCAAAACAGAAAAAGGGAATATTATTTAATACCATTTTGTTTGAAACAGTAGACTTCTTTGCAGTGAGATGTTGTTGGTGATAGTAGTTTATGCAGACTCAGAAAACATTTAGTTTTATCAAAGTATATCAGATATAGTATCTTCAAAAGGAAGTCCGTAAACAGCTCATTGTCAAAACCTTTCATTATATTTCAGGCAACATATCAGAGTACGGTTTTTCTATTCATGTGTACTTTCCTAAGATCCTCTACAGGCCCTCTACAATATCCATAAAGAATTCTAGATCTTCAACTGTAGAGGTCCATAACATTTTGAGTATGTTATAATTACAAACTTAGACTACCAGTTTAATTCACTGAAGCTGACAAAACATTTTAAAGATAAGTCTGACTCCTCTGGTATGAGGTATTTTACTATGGCTTGCTGTGAGAAATAATTGTTTTCTCTTTATTTTCAAAATCATATACTCAGAAAAGTCTTCAGTTTCTTGCAAAACAGGAAATGTATATGTCATATATATCAGTATATATGTCCTATAAATCAGTACCTTCGCTTACTGTTTTGTCAAGAGTGTTTGCTCTTCCTCACTGTTTTATTTTTAATAAATATTGTCAGTTCGGCTCCCTGCCAACATGCTGTTAAAAACCCAATGTGACAACTATGTTGCTAGCATGCTGGAAGCATGATAACTGCAATATATTTAATGCTTGATTATAGCCCCATGACAGAAAAAAGACAATTCTATTACAGATTTTCAATGTAGTATCAGTATGAAGAAAACGCCCAGAAAACATTACTGCAATGGAATTGCAAAACTTTTGTCTCAATGTTTCACAGGTTCCACTGAAATCAAGCTTCTTTCAGCTTCAAACGATGCATCATATTAGTTCAATAATTTTTTTTTTTTATATTGCATGAAATCTGAAAACACTAGGAATGGTGACAAATCACAACTATCATTTAAAAAATTCCTTTGGGACTATGAGCAATGGATTTTATGCCATTTATTATGTTTGGGATACTCTTCTTACCACTGCAACCACAGAAAGCGGCAATTTTCAGTTTGGCAATTCAGAACTGATTGGCTGTTTTTCTCATGTGGTCAGCCCTAAAGCCTTCAACCAATTTCAAAAGCTTCAATTTTATATGGATGGGCTTGAATTTTTTAACAAACTTGCTTTCATTTTAAAAATCTCTTCCCTGTTGATGCTGATGGACTTGAGGCATTTGAACTGCCCCCCTCAAAGATTTTCACATGAAAAGAGTATTTCTATTGATCTCTAAACTATTAAAAAATGTTGGAATGTCATAAGTAACACAGCAAAATATATCAATAAATAAAATGCAAGTATCTTCTATATAAAAATCTATACCTTGGTCTGAAATAATCACTTCAGGTCCTCTTTATTGTGACTTGAGGGAAGTAGTCATGCCTGAGACTGGCTAATTGGTATCTAAATAAATCAGAGTTATAGACATCAAAGCTTCTCTACTTCCCTCTCTTTTCTCCAAAGAGACTCTCACCTGAATCAGATTTCTCTTTTGTGGTCATTGAATGTCTGGTGACACAAATCTCACTTTTAAAAATGCAACAGTTAAATCAAAATAACCAAACATTCAGATATAAGTGGTACTTTTTCTGATATGAGTATACAGTGAGTGAGCATTTTGGTATGAGTCCCCTGAGCACTAGTTAACAGCTGCTTGCTGTACAACAAATCTTTTATTTGTGAAAGTGAAAATTCTTCTAGTCTTTTTTCATAGCCTGGAACTCTCCCAAATCCTGGGTATCATTACCAAAACCACAGTTGACTTTGAAACAATCTGTTCCCTGTCTAACTTGCAGCAAGTGTTTTCTTCACTGACCAGAGACAGCTTTAGTGACTGAAAGATTGATCTGTTTTGTTTTCTACCTACACAAAAATTCCTAGAGTATGCTCAGTCCTTCCATAATGTTGAGGTATGGGGAGAAACCAGCAAGTCTCAGAAACGTTCCTTGTACTTTCTGGTCAGGTAACTACACCTAAGATCACATTGACTGCTTCTGAAAGGTGTATGTTAACCTCTAAAATATTCCAGTGCACCCTTTGTTTTAACATTTTTTAGCATCATAATAATCAAAACAAATTGATTTTGTTTTTCAGATTGCTAAAAACCTCCCAACACTTTCTTCAGCATCAGTGCTGAATAAATCATTGTAATGTTCCCCTGAAGTGAATTGAAAATTAATTTACACAGCGAAGATGATCCTCCTAATAACAGGGTACATGGAATGGGGAAATTGGAAATCATTACCCAGCAAACATTATCAGCATTATTTTTGTAGCTGCTTTAGATTGTATTGTAATAGAAAATTAGGAGACTGGCTGTGAAGAAGTTTAAGAGGGTCCCCTGAAGAGCTTCTGCTTTAAATTTGATTCTTTAAAAAAGCATTAAAAAGCTATTGGAATTGATTGCCTGCTAATATAAAGGAAAAACTCTTTGCCACCATTTGTGTTAAAAAAGAGCATCTTCATTCATGCATGTTATTAAAACTACTGGCCTGAAAGCCCCTGTAGTAAGATAAAGGATATGGATGGGATATTAAAACAGCAATCTTTACTTTATCTGGGATTTAAAGTTAATACGTTGCTTTTATTAATTCAGCAGGAACCATTAGTTAGTATGTCAAATAAGGGATTTACAATTAAAATACTATAGAATAGAGGTATCTTTAGTAAACAGTGGGCCAGGAATTCTTCATTAATCTTCCAAGCATAAGGTATACCCCTGCAAAGGATAAATCCCGCATTTACAGTTTTCTTTATTGCCTAGTTGCTATGCAGAAGCAATAAAAGTCAGAGCTGATAACACCCTTGATTATCTTCAGCAGCTTCCACTGCAGTGGTGTAATGGTGAATCAGATCTTAGCCAGCCACCATATCTTGTTTCCAAAGACTCAATTGAAAGACCTCTAGAAGATGTTGCTGTATGTAATGTGCTTGTAATATTTAAAAATTACATGGAAATAAAATTTCCTTTCTTGACTTTGAACTACTCAGAGGTTTTCATGGTTTTCTGATTTCTAACACATTTGGAACAAATTTGCCTTGTCTATTTTAATTTGGGATAACAGGAAACATTAAAGGGCAAGAAACATTGAGGAGGAAAAATCTTAATAATGATCCTATTAGAAAAACAAATGGTATGAACTTTAATGCTGCAATTTGCATGGGTGCATTCTTCAGTTTTCCTTTCATTTCAACAGGGAAACAGAGGTTGTGTAAGAAAGAAGACCATCTTGGGAACTTTATCCAACACAGCAATCAAGGTGAAGTCCCTTAGGTAAAGTTGCAAAGAAATACAAATTGATGAAATTATATTGGTTAAACTACTGCAGATTCAGAGACCAAAGGAATGGAAAGAGTGACAAAGCATAATAGCAGTTAATATGTAGATTAAAAAGAAATAGCCTGATCAGGAAAGTGACAAGCCAGACACAGTAGAAGAGCACCCAGCTGGTAATAGCAGCCAGTGTTTACTTATTTTGGATTTCCAATGTCTGAAGATTGAAAAAAGGAAAAAAAAAACAACCCCAAAAAAACCCCAAATAAGGATATTGCCTAATATATGGACATGGCACACAGACAATAAATCTTTTTCCAACATTCTGTACTGATATGGTGGGAAAGAAGGTTAGTTTTTAACTCAGCCTAAAGACCGACACTAATTCTTGAAATGTGGAGAGCTAGAGTGGAAAATTTAAAGGCTGCAAAGAATTAAAGGATTGAAAATTCTGTAAAACAAAGCAATATTCCTATGGATCCCTCATTTGAACTTTATGCATATCAGGTCTGGGACCTGGAAAACAAGATGTAATACAAACCTACTGGGATATTATCATATGGCTCATATAATTCAGTGGATAATTTAGATTGTTAGACAAATAGCAGGACTTTCTGTCTTCAAGAAAATTCTTAAAATTTGGTCTCTGGGTTTGGCAATCAGTCTAGAAGGTTCTTACATTTGGCAGGGAATAGTACACACTGAAAATAATAAATTAATTTAATAAACAGTGATTGTAATGATTAACTCAATATTATGCATTTTACATATCACAACAAAATTGATTTTGCTGAAATGATAAATATTGATAATAAAGCAGTCAAAAATCCATATGCTTCATGAATCATTTTCATTTTTCACACCAGGATTTCCCGGCAGAAAGCAAAACTATGCCAATAAGTGTTCCACCACTCCTAGTAATTACATGAAAAAACTTATTTACAAGGAAGAAACATTGACTCCTGTGTGGCAAAATCTATAGTAGAAATATCAAAAATATAAACATGCAGTTCTGAATATACTTATAATAAAACTTATTAGAAATTCACCCTCAATTATAATTGTGCTGTTAATGATTGAAGGATTTAACTGTTTGTGTCTACCATGAAGAACCAAACTTTCACTTATGAGCACACACAGATTACCTACAATCTTCACCTTATTGTGCATTTGTCATTCAGAAGTTTGGAGGATGATGAGGAGGATGATAATTAAGAAAAATCACCACAAGTCTTCTGAAAACAATCAAAATAAGAGGAAAAGCCAGCTACAAATTTTCTAGGCAAATAAGACGAAATCATTAAATGTCATGTTTCTAAAAAAAATACTTAACATTCTATATTTTGGGCTTAAAAATCTGTTGTTAAAGATTTGATTATTTCAGTGTTGTGTTGATTTATCTACATGTGCTGATTTATAGCTGAGTTCAAACAATCCTGGCACAGAAAGACAGCCACATACATAAGTTTTCACAAGGTAATGTGGGATGTATATTTATAGCATTTTTGCTATTCTCTAACAACAGTCTGAGTGCTTGCTCTCACTCTGCAGTAAAAGGAGACAGCTTATTCCTCACTGAAGAAGAAAACTACCTACATTTACCATGGCATAAGTACAGGCAGTTATTGCAGAGTACCTGATATCATAAATTCAAACTATAACTTACACCTCATTAACCTGCTGAAAGACTGGGAGTCCTGTATGATAAGCACTGTACAAACACACAGGGATAAGTATCCTTTGTCCCAAAGAACAAAGAAAACAAATGACTATCTGAATCACAGAAATCAGATGACTTGCTCAAGGACAAGATGTGAAGTCACAGACCTAGGACTTGAATATTTATCTCTGAAATTCCAGTCCTAAGACCATCCTTCCTAACCTCAGTAGCACAAATCTTCTTCTACAAAAAAAGCAAGCATTCAAAATTTACCAATATTTTTTAAATTCAGCACTTCCAAAGTTTGCTGAAATTACATCTTTACCTAAATATGAAAAAGTAAATGTTGTATAAGAACACATTCAGTGTAGTCACCAAAGGGCCACTGTAGCACTCTTGTGGGTTGTTGTCTTACCCTGCTGCTCAACAAGATCCAAGAGCTTCTTGGTCAGCTCCCAGAGGGATGGTTTACCCGATGGACTGCTTGGGAATGGGAATTTTTTTTTTTTTTTTTTTTGAGGGGCAGAGCTGTTAAGCTCGGCTAAAGCATACATATACAGAATGAGGTATTATTCTACAGCATGCTAGGAAAAAAATACTTCAAGATCTAAATAATTACCTAAGAGTCCCTATATTAACATGTTACTTTTATGACAGAGATTTGTGATACTTTTCTGTTATGTCATAGACTACACCCATGATTTTACAGATTTCTTCTCCCTTTCCTGTGTTGTGCTATTCTTATGGTTTCCCTTACACAGAGATGGATCTGGGTCTTCCAAAATTATGGCTAAAAGGCATCATTCTACTTTTCTCCTTTTCTGTTTAGTATGATTAACTAGCCCTCCTAGCAGCAGCATCTATCTTTGTTGAAAACTGGCAGGAAATCATAATTTCAGACATACATTGGACATTTAATGGCAATTTCACTTTGGAATTGCAAAGCAAATCAGCAACCCCTTGTAATTAAAATAATAACATAGCACTGACTCTTGGCAGTTCTTAATGGCTATCTCTGTTTTTCTCAATTTTTTCCCCTGCAGTTACAATAGTGAAGCAGCGGTCATATATATGATACACCTGGCAGCTTCAAATGTCCAGATGCCAAGCTTATCTTTCCACTATTGGCATTCGTTTATAAAATCTAAAATGATTTGAAATGTGGATTGTGCCTAGAAAATATATTCCAAGTGACAATTGTCAGAGAGGAGATGCTTAACAGCAATAATTAACCTCCCATTTTAAATGTATTTTGAGGGATCACAGGTATCAAAATTAAAAGTGCAAATTAATTATGGTACTAAAGGAATCTTTTTCTATTTGGAATTCATGAATGAAGGTTTTAATAGCTAATGTAGAATGTTCAGGTAAATCTTTAAGATGAGTTTTTCATACATCTCCCTTGGCAAGTGGTAAGGCCTCTGATCCCATCTCCACTGATGGTTAATAGACAAAAGTGGACTAAAAGACAATAAGATTTACTTTGCTGAAGCACTCAATTCCATCTAAAAGTGCCAGAATGTACCCTCTTGATACCATCACAAGACAGACTATAATTTTCCCCCCAGTTTCCTGCAAAATAAATTGAGGATCAAAGAGGTTAAACTACTTGCCCATGGATTCATACAAAAGCCTGGGGCACAGCCAGTGTTGGAATATGAACTTCCTCACTCCCACGCTCTGTTTTGCCACAGGACCATTCTACACTTGGTAAACATCAGACTTGTAACTCAGCCAACGGAGAAAATACCGCAGTAAAGTGATCTGTGTTTTTCCATCTCACAGTATGAGCAAGGAAGCTCTTGAGCCAAAGAAATGACAGTATTTTATAAGGAAGTGATGCAAATCTTAAATGTTTCTGAAATTCTTCAGCTCTCTGGGACTATCAAGTACTGCTCATTTATAGATCATATAAAATTATGTATACTGGATGATTAAATAATTGAAGAATTCATAAACTCCAAGAGTAGGGCTCATGGTGTTTAAAATGGCAATCAAAGTCTATGCCTGAATTATTGCAAAATGGAAATATTAAGTCTAAAAATATTAGTGTCTTTTCTGTATTTTTTTTCTCTGACCCACTAGTCTCTGATATTTTCCTTTAATAAGTCATAATATTTTTGTTAATTCACTCCTTTATTTAAATTATATGTTTCCCCCTGTAAACTATGGCATTGCATCCCTCTCCTTGTCAAAGTAGAAAGAGGCTATGTTTATCATCTTCCTCAAATGGCATAAGGAAATTGTTTTGCATTGTTTGGGTGTTTTTTTTTAACTGTTCCATCTAAACCAACATCAAGATCCAAGAGTACATAGCATATATACAGTATTCTCCAGATTTCCCAAACGGCAATAAGATCAAACCTTAGTTCTAAAAAGGAAAAGCCTGTGTCTTTCTTTCAAAAATCAGTATTTTATGGAAAAATAAGATGCTGAGAAATGTATTTCACAAAGTCAACTTATTTCCCCATTATTTTCTTGTATATTTTATCTGAATCAAATGAAAGTTAATCTGGATCCTAATTTTGTACTGCCCTTTAGCTTTTTCTTAATGAATTCAAAGAAAAAGTGGTAATGAGATGTTGAACTTTAAAATCTGAAGATGCTAACAATTAAGAAAACCCACTAAAGAAAATATAACCAAATTTTAGTAATTTAAATCTACAAATAATGTTCAAGAAAGTGAAGTGAATATTACATGTTTTCATTTAAAATTCAATTTAAAGGATCTTGGTTGTTCTCTTCCTTTTGCCAGTGGTTATTGTGAGTTACTGCAGCTGCATGCTGTGAGAGAAGCACTAAACCACAAACTGGGAACTTAATCTAGATGGATACTCCCAGGGATTCTGTTTCACTTATTCATCATTTTGGGGCAGAGAGTAAAAATTATGAAGTATAATGAAGAGGATTTTTTTTTCAGGCAAATAATAACCAACTCATCAGCTCTCAATAATATGCAAGTATTCCGAATGGAATTAAAGGCTTTGAAATAATTCTAAGTGGGAGTGCCAAAGAACTAAAGGCATAAAATGTCACAAAACATGGCAGAACCTTACCAAACAAATTATGATAAACTGATTTGGTAATTTGCCTTGAAAATGCAAGGAATTTCTCTGAAATGTTCTTTTAAGCATTTCATATGTTGTTTTGGGAGAGCAAATTGGTTTACATGGAGAAGTTTAGGGCTGGTATAAAAGTCAGACAAGAGTAAAGGAAAGGGAGAAAATAGGTGAAGATGCTGAAGGAAGCTGTTCTAATTCTAATGATGTCATGATGTTAGGAAAACACCCCCAATGCAAAAGAGGTTTGGAAGACCTGATGACCTTAGAGACTTGCATAATAGTAATGAGACAAAAATTTAATCAAGCAAAGGGCAGTGTCATACACTTAGGGGCTAATACTAAGAACTTATACTATAAACTCAACATGTTAGAAAAGGAGAAGATCTGTGCTTGCCAGTAATGCCTATGAACTGTAGCAATATTCTTAAAAAGACAAAGGTAGTTCATGCTTGTATCAGGTGAGGTAGCTCTGGAAGGAGCCATGGCAACTGAGTGGCTTTACACAAGGTACTACTGGCTGCTTTTGGAGAACTATGCAATGTTTAGGACCACTCAGCAAAGAACAAGTGAAGAAAATGGCTCTTGGACTATCAAAGAATCATGAGTCTTAGCAGAAGAGGAAAACTGGGTTTGTATTGGGTAATCTAATAAAACAGAAGCTAAATTATATTGAATTACTATCTATAAATACACAGACAGGGAAACACCAGGGCAAGATAAGATCTGTTTAGAGTAAAGGACAGCATTGGCACAAGATTAAATGGATAGAAACTGGCCATAAATAATTCTAGTGTGGAAATCAGAAGAAGGTTTCCAGTCATCAGGAGAAAGATATTCCATGTAATATATTTCCAGCAGACTTTTTTGCCTTCCTCACTCCGTAAGTTTATAGAAGGTACTGCAAAGAACAAATCCCTGCAGCAGAGGAGATTTGGACCCAAAGATCTAGAAGTTTCCGTACTAGGTTAAGTGCCCATTCCTTTCTTGCCAAATAAAGAAAACCCATTGCACGTGAAATGTCATGCCACAAATAAAAATACATTTAATGTCTGTCTTTGCTGGTTAATGGGTCAAATTCTGAGGTGCAGGACTAAAATAAAGAACAATTTTTTTGCAGGAAGGTAAATATCCCCAGCTGCAACATATTTTATTAAGTTCCCTCTTGATGAAAGAGATTGTGCAAAAGGGAAAATCCTGTAGCATAACCTTTTTAAAAAATATCCATTGGTGCAAAGTTCCTACATGCCCCCTTTAAAGTTTTCTACAGAGTTGTGCCAGCCTGGAAAAGGATGCTGCCTGAACCTTTAGACCATTATTTATTTATTTGTACTTGGATTTATGTCAAAACAAGACAGGAAGAAACACTAAACTTTTTACTGTAATGAACCTTGGCGTTTGACTTCCATTATAAACATTGTGAACTAAAAATGCCTGGAGGCACTAAACCTTGTGCATCTGGCATTTATACAGCAGATTACCAGCACTCTTACTGACCTTGGCAGCTCTGCAGGGGACACACTGTATATTCATTGAGCTGAGCTGATTTTAAAAATCTCCTGTCTGTGCACATCCATATCAGAGTGAAGCTCAACTTGTCTCCATCATTGTGTCAAAGGGATTCATGTGAACTCCATCATGCTTTCAGCAAAGCACATTTGCAAAGGTGTGAAATCAGATAGTGAGTGTATTTAAATGCCCTCTGTTCCAAACCTCTTAACCTCTTACATGTGCTCGTAACCCACTGGATTCAGTGCAAAAAATTTTTATTTGTTACATACATTCAAGGGCCTATCAAATCAGAGGATATAAACATTAAGGGCCAAGATTTCCCTAGATTATTTTGCAATTGTGTGGAATAGCTGTACACGAGAAACTTTCTGCTTACTTACATGTTCTGTGTAAAAGTCGTCTCTAGCACTTCAAAGAAATAAAGTTCGAAAAGCAGGCCACTGCCATCAGACTTACTGGATGGTAATCAAAGGCTGACTGACATGAAAGGTTTGGGAGGACAGATGTAGCACTCAAAATCAAACAGGGACTCTGTTCACTCTCTTTGCTCATCGTTTCCCCTTTAGGAGCCAAGTCTCCAAAAATTTCTTAATACTAGGCATATCTGGGCCATCCAAACACAGAAATTCTTTAAAAACAGAGTCCAGTTAGTGCAATGCACTGTTTTACTTGAAGTTATAATAGTGACAGCTGTAGGAATTCCTATAGTCAATTTCCCTTACTGTTAAGTTCTACTTATGAGAAGACTTCAAATAATAAAAACGCAAAGAATGAAAATTAGTTCTTCTGGCAATCTATTTTGTGCATGTTTATTTCCAGCAAAGTTTTAAAATGGAAACTTATTGGGTGCTTAGAATCCAAACCCTTTGGATTTTCTGAGAAGTAAAGTACTTATTTCTGAGAAATAAAAGAGCTAAGATTGTGAATACTGTTCTAAATATGAACTAATTTATCAACAATGCATATTATTACATATAGACGTTAAAATGTATGTATACCATTATACACATATGAACCTTCAAAGCCTCTCAAATGTTGTTTTTCATTACACAATGAAAGCAATATCTATCAAAACGTGTTATTTAGACATAATGGAGTCTATAAGAATTATTTTGAATGTAGCATTTACCATTCTAAAAACAGATCTGGGAACCGCACACACTAAATTTCTGAAGAGGTTTATTTCATGAACTTACAGAATAGAAGACTCTCTTTACAGAATAGAGGAATTTTTTCTTCCATTGAATAATGCAGTAGTCCAAAGTGCATGCTAAGTCAGATTAGCTATCTAAAATGTGTTCTAAGAATTGTTAAAAGAATAATATATCCACATTTTGAAGTAGTAGGTTAGCTGAAGAATGTACGCATTTTCTGAGAAGTGTTACCAAACAATTATTCTTACTTTTATCTATTTTTTTTCCAAATTTGCCACAGATATTTTATCACAGGTGGAAATAACCAAGCCCAATATGCCTTAGCTTTATTCTTGCAGTAGAAAAATTCAAACTAACCTGTCTTCCAGTCCCAACAATGCTAACAAGAGAAAAAATGAGAAAATGTTGGCTTTTCATTTACAACATCATTTTCAGCAGTCAAAAACATTGATCAAAATATTCCCTAAAACTAATTAACCAATTGAAATTAATAGCAGCCCTCAGTATTTCACTTATTTAAGCAGGCTTTGTTCATTTGACATGTTTAATTTTGGCTGCCAAGTGCAAAATGAGATTCCTAGTCATTTAATTACCTGGAATTATGAGTATCTTCCTGATAGAGAATGCCAGATAGTCAGGGCAGACCTTCTGGCTTCTGTTCCAGAGTTTTTATGTTGCTGATGAGGCATAAAGCTGACCCACTTGCTCCAGCTCCCAGTCCTCAACTTTTGTAAAAAATGTTCTTCAGGGAAGAAGCATAGGAGCAAAATGGGGACGGGAAAAGGTAGAATGGCACTTGCAATGACCCATTTGATCCTTGGCCATGAGAAGTGTGTGCAACATTGTAATTTAGTGTTTCCTAAAAATAATCTTAAATTAAGGAGCAGATTTTCTTCACTAAACAGGAATTGTAAAATTGTAGGGAAATGACTGAGAGGCACCCTCCCTCTAGACTTTTCTTCAGGTACTTTGGAAGAATTTATTATCTGCTGACACCAGTATAAACATCCAAAATATCAGATTTCCCATATATTTAAAAGTGTAAAATAATTAATACCTTGTTTTTAAAATTTCTTTACTATTTAAAGACAAGTGTACGGTTATTTGAAGAAAAGGTATATTTCAGTCCTTCCTTTGGAGTAATATTTTCTGTTAACAGGTCAAACACTCTTCTATTTTTCTACTAGAACTAGGTCTGTCATGTTTATTGATGTGAAGGGATTAGAGACTGGGTAGGGGGGTATTGTAGAATATAGCAATGTCAATTAGCATGTATAGTAACACTTAAAGAGCCTGCAGAAGAAACAAGAAACACTTTGCTGTACTGGTGCTCTTTCTATACTGCAACAACTCCTTCAGATCACACAGTGAGGCAGCAGCCTGTATAAAATGCAAGGATGGATAAGGAGAAATTGTTTCCCTCTCTCTTGTTTTTTCAAATACAATATTGTACTTGGAAGTACATTTATACAGTTTCATTTATCTCTCTAACATATGGAATTTCAAGAGATGTATGTTTATTTTCCCTACATATTTCTGAGTGTATTCACTCTAGGTGCTCTGAACTTGCATGCTTTATCAAATTCAGAGTGTCTGTCTCATGCAACTCGATATGTAATTAATCACGCTGGAGTAGGATTAGATGTTTAATACTTTGTCTGTATTTTGAAAAAAAATCACACTCTCCAGAGGCTGTTCTATTTTCAGTGTAGTAATGTATATAAGGAACTTCCCATCAGCAAACATGTTTGAGCAGATATAAATAGCTTTACATCATTTCAGTGGCTTCAGAATACAGAAAAAAATCCCAAATGAACAACAAAAACCCCACAAATTTGGTTGAACAAATGAAATACAGTAACTTGCCTTATTGAAGTTTTCAGGGGTAAAAGTTAAAAAATGAGTACTAAAATGTCTTCATGGCTAAGCTATGATTTAGTTCAGGATGGCTGACACATGATATACATCCACAGGAGGAATAAAAGAGAAGATCTAATGAATATTAGCAGGAAAAATAAGCAAGTGAAACCCTTCAAGACTATTTTTTTCTGCAAAAAGTCCAAGCATCAGCTACTGCTCAGAGGAAGTTCTGCAGAAAATGAAGCTAAAGATATCCTTCAGCGTCCTGCCATAGCAGACACTCTGAGTGGGATTCATCTGAACACAAAAGCTTTTAGTCCCACAGAAAAATAGACATTTCTGTGCTGAAAATCTTATATTTCTGAACCAAAGATCTACATTTGGTCAGATGAATAATGCAATAAAAATGCCTATCTCTCTCCACTGTGCTTCTCCCTCCCTTGAGTTCCTGCAGATATCCTTGTTGTACTTTCTGACATTTAGGTGACAAGAATCCCATCCTAGCTACCACCTCAGCATTAGTGGTTGAGCATATCTGCAGCTGCTTACAATGCCCCCTTACCCTGACAGTAATCCAGCTCTATATTCTTGGGCAGATTTGCACAAAAAATTCTCTCTGTGATGACCAGCCTGAGCCCATGGGTACTGTAGGTGTCCCAGTCTGGTCAGGTAAATTCTGTGAGGCTCAGCGAGTCCTTGTGGGAAGAGTACTTATTGAGTGGATAGTGGTACATTATTTCCAGTATAGAAGAATAAAAAAAATTACAGGTTAAGATCTTAAGGAAAAACAGAAAGGGGAATTCAGTAGAAAAAATAAAACTACATCTAAAACAGTTAGAAAATGCTTCAGCTAAGTTCATAGTGAATAACAGAAAATTACAGTGTAAGAAGAAAACTATAAATTATTTTGAAGATTTTTATAAACCACAGACCTTCTCTTTTGTACTCTGAGCATAAATCATCACAAGACTGACATGTATAATCTTTCTATGGGTGTCCTGAGTTTTCACTAGTCACCATTTCTCTATAGGTAGTAACTACACTTCTCATATTCTCCTTTGAACTTGGTGTTCAAGGGGATACTACACAGCCTGGTTTTTTAATTATTTTTCACATACTTCATTCAATCTTCTTCCTCTCTCATTCCTCACAGAAATTGATAAAAATGATAAATTGACCTTTTTCTTTGACTCAAATATGGGAACTTCCTGACACTGCTGATGCAGCTCTTTGTTTTCTCTCCTGTTTTCAGTTCCACTTGCGCTATGGACCCTAATTGAGATGGAAGAGCACAGCTGTTCATTAAAACACAATGTGTACAGCAACTTAGTCTCCTAAAGGAGTCATTCCTTCAAACTGTTTCAATCTGTACTCATCTTTATCTACCTATACAGAAAAAAAAACCAAAAAACCACAAGTCTAAGGGTGCTAAATTTTTGTAGGAAAAGGAAAAAAATGTATAATTTCCATCCAGTAATTTCTATCAAAATTACACAGGAAGATAGTGTCTTACATAACAACGGCAATTCAGAGAGAAATATACAACAAGTAAAATATACAACAATAGCTGCAAGTAGTTTATAAATCAAACATGCCTTTTTGCTGGAGCAAAAGTATCTTCTGAAGAATGTCTTGCATTGGCAGCACCAGCCCAGTATGCTGCCTAGAGCAGAAACTCAAACCAGAGGGGCAGAGGGGAAGTAAGATCCAGTAAGCCATTGTTTCTCCCAATTTATCCCCTAGACTTCAACAGTTTTTAGCTCAGGCTGTTTCCTGAACCAGAGAGGTAGTTCATCTGTTTAGTAGCCTCCCATGGATATTTCTTCAAATTTATCCAGTGTCCCTTGAAACCATGCATCCACATCTTTTGGTGAGGACCTTGTCAGGTCTGCTATCTAAAAATCAGGTGACTGTGAATGCATCATTTTTGAGTTAGAATCAGGACAGAATAGTAAGACAAAGTTAGCTGCGAGCCATCCATCTTTAATTCTTGTAGCATATATCCAGAAAAAGAATTGGTATTTTCTACAAACTTGTTGCATTTTCAGATACAACTTATTTATGAAATATTTCTTTATTCTGCAGTAGAGTATAGATTGCTAAGTTTTCTACTTCTCTTTCTAAATGGCTCCTTTGTATTACTAATAATGGTCATTCTGTAAAGCTTGGTCTCTTTTTGCGTAGATGTAATCATTTGATGTTAGAATCAATGTCATTTATCCAGGAATTTACAAGACTGCCATCGCTGCGACACTTCTCAGTGTGTTTTCATGGTTTTGTCAGAATACCATAGATGGCATTTTAATTTTGCTGCCTCATCCCAGTAAACTACTAGCCCCATCCTTTCTCAAGACTTTTCCATTGAGAATATTTCTTCTCTTTTGAAAATAAACCAAATTGTGTTTTTAAAAATTTGTAAGCTGCATGAGGGGCAACCTACCAAATCAAAGTTTTAGCCCTGAACTGTATCTTTTTAGGTCAGCTTTACTATTTGCTCTGATCTTTTTTCATTTTGAATCCTTTTACTTGCAAGAGAATCAACAGCTTATAAATCACTCTTCAGAAATATCCACAGCAGTATCTAACAGAAAAGTAGAGAGCTTTGTGTTTGAATCTTAAAAGGAAACATTTTCAGGAGGATACCATAAGAGCTAGTAGAAGAAATGATCAATCACTTCAAATTATTTTTTTAAGAAGAATAACTTAATAAAGACTTTTTTCAGAAACGGTGAAAGCATAATGCTCTAATTTCCTGAATAAATTTTAAATTGTCAACAGCTTTCAGTTTAATAAATATTAGTTTTCCTCACATGAAGTTTATTTTAAGTCTCAGCTGCTTAGGCTTCATGGACTAACGATATAGATAGTGTGAGGAAGAACACAGAGGCAATGTCTTTGCATCTTAATTAGAGCAGCCCTATTCTTTCCAGCACTGAACCAAGCTACACCCAGAGGATGGGGAGATAAATGTGGGAGCTGTAAGCTTGACGTCTAATATCTGCTACTGAAGATTTGGGATTTGATTTAGTGCCTCTATTGGAAGGTTTGAAAAAAACAGGTCTTCCATCTTCTTTTAATAAATTCATTTTCAGACCAGCAATTTACCTTTCTGGCAGTTTTACGATTCAGAACAATGGGCCTTTTTTGAGTTGTGTAATTTTTTTTTGCTGTTTCTGTTTTCTCTCACATTTATAAACAGAAAAAACAGTGTTCAGTAGTTTGCAGAATATGGAAACAGGAGACATTCATAGTTCCCTAGCTGGAGAAACTTTGCCATGATTCCTGAGTGCAAAAAGGCTGGGAGACTGTTCGACAATTTTTATCAGTTTTAAACCGATACTTGCAAATTGTCAGATCACATTATATTAGCTCCATATACACCTGTTATATTAGAATTTTTGAAAAATAACAAATTCTGACATGACATCATTGTCCTGGGGTGACAATGAAGCCACTTTATTCCTTAACTGTTTCCTTAATTCCCAGGGGTACTGCACCTTTCAGATGAACCCGGGGGGCGGGGCCGGAGCCAGTGTCGGCTCCACGGAACCGGCACCTGCAGGAGTCAGAGAAAACGGCTCGGTCCAATGGCCCGGGAGAGACAGGGGACGAAGAGACTGTGGCGTTGCTTTCTGCCCTGCTCTTCCTTGAGAGCTTGGAAAAAAGGGTTCTGTTTGTTTGGCTTTTTCTCCCCCCAGTCTCCCTATCTCCCTTCCCTCCTCTCCAGCCCAAGGAGCCTGTGGAGTGGCCCCGGCGGGCCTGCGGGCTGGCCCCGGTGCCATCTCGGGGAAACCTGGTATCAGCTCCTTGCAGACACCCTTTTCCTTTTCCCCTCTTTGCTTTTCCCAGTTGTACTTTGTGTTAACAAATAGTTTAGTTTTTTGTGTTAATAAATAGTTCAGGGTTTTTTTGTCATTTTCACCTGCTGCAATTAATTTGTTTCATTGCGGAGGGAAGAGGGGAAACCCTTTCTTCCTTTTGGGAGGAGGTACCCTATCCCAGAGCGCCTCCTCCTGAAAACTTTGTCTCTAAAACCGAGACAATTATACAAACAACTCCTAGCAGAAGGGAAAAGAGACTTTCTCCAAGAGGGAAAAAATCCCATGATAATAGGGCTTTGCTTTTATTTCCTATTAATCTTAAAATAAAAGGACGTCAGGACAGGAAGGGAGGGAGTGGGCAGGAGGTACTTAAGTGGACAAATATAAGCTCTGGAGTCTAGTGTTCCTGATGAATCTGCGACCTGATAAACTCAGGACACCAAGACTTAGCCAAATTTGCACAATACCAACACACTTATGAACAATAGTTTTTGTGATGACAGACTACACGAAAGGGTGTGGTGGCTGCTATGAGCAAAGGCAACAGGATTGTATGTTCACCACCTCTTAGGGCGCTTTCTAAGCTTGTGCTAAGAGACCACTGGTGCATCAGTGTGACCTTCCACTCCTGCTGGCCTCACTTTTCAGTTGGCCGCCTCATTGTAGCTTCCACTGGGTGACAGTCGCTGCCCACTTGACCGCCCGGTGGTCAGTGCACGACAGGAGCATGTATGCCTCGGCAGAGACCGCTCTTTGTGTACCTTGTAATCCGGGGGCAGGCTCTTGCTAACAAGCTGAGAGTCATTCCCAGAGACCCCAGCTGGGGCTGGCAGCAGGCCATAACAATGGAGCAATGCTGCAAGGACAAAGAAGTCAGGAAGGGTTCATTACCACAGAAACTAAGCCTTTATTTCCCAACACAAGAACTACAGTGAGATGGGAGGTTGCAAAAGAACAAAGAAATAACCATTGCAGAGGGTTTTAAGGGGAGCAGAAAGGGGAAGTCCAAGGGGAGGAACAACAGATTAGCCAACGGGGAATTACATAACCACAAATGTCCAATAAAGTGAAACAAGTGGAGGGGTACATTTAAACGAACCAGTGGGTGTACAAAGAACAAAGAACTTTCCAGCAACTGATAAGTGGGAAGGGAAAGGGGTGCAACCAAAATTTTGAAGGACAATTTAAGAGGCAGAAAATGTGGGGAATTCCCAAGCCTTGCCTCCCCCCCCCCCGCCCCCCACAGGCTCACCACTCCAAGGGGGAAAATGCACCCAACTGATCCCATTGTTCTCCATAGAGAGAGAAGATTGGGTCACCACCACAACTGACTATGAGTGATGGCGAGCTGTGAGATGAAACAAGTAAATGTACTGTGCAAACAGCTCTCTGGCATCACTAACAACAGCTAGATTATTTTAATAACAGAAAACTTAATAAACAATAGCAGTTTTAATAAATCTCATTTATGATCTGCCCCTCTCTCTCTGGAGCACGTTGGGGAAAAGGAGGTGACAAGAGCAGCCTAACCCCTCTGCATGCAAGCACTGCATCCTGCCTGGTGGTGAGTTTGAGTAACACATGTACTGTAACTACATATTCTTAAAGAACTGGATAATCTAATGCAGAAAATTAACAAGAGTGACACAGCTATTGGGTCAAATACAGCAGTTTCTCTATTGTATTGACCTTTCACAAACCTGGATGTCTTGAGCATTTGTTTCAACCAGTTTTTAAATAATTTTTAGTTGCTTTTAAACGAACTATAAAGGAGGAAGAAGATCTGTATCCTATACAGATATAGATAGAATCATACAATCTGTCTTCTGTCAACCAAAAGAAAATAAACTGCTGAGATAGATGCAGTGATTCACTTGCTTCGTATCACCATAAAACTGAAATAACATCCTAGTAAATCTGTCTTGCTATCTATGCAAATCACAGTAGATATTTTGTGCTCCAAGTTCCATTTATTTGGTAGGAAGCAGCTGCTGGGAATGTCCATTAGTCAGAAACCAACTCCAACTCCACAGTGTTTTCTGTTCTTGCTTGTACATAGATCTAGACAGAGTCCCAGGGTGTGACTGCTCCACGCACACATTCCTGCTCTGACTTCTTTCTTGCCATTAGTACTGCAGGTAGGATGAGTAGGGTGATAGTATGATAGATGCTTACAGGCTTTTTCTTTAGGGAAAGTACCTTCCATGTGTCAGGACCAGTAACAGGAAAAAGACTATGGTATGTCCTTGTTCAGGTTGGTCATGGGTCAGTATAAAGAATGTGTTGTTATCTATACTATATCTTTATTTTCATTTAAATCCCTTTCTCCGGATTGTGGTAGGAATTTTGGATTGATGCTGTGCTGAGATTTTATTTAAGAAATGAAAAGACAGCATTATTCATATAATAAAACATTTGTCTTCACTTACTTCTGATTTCCACAAGAGTTTACTACATTAAGGGAAACAAAACTGCTTTTATATTTCCATTAAATTCCATTGATTCATATAAGAATCAGGGTTGTATTCTTGTTCTTTTGATTATTGCTGTCAACATCCTTTTCAGTAAATGAAAGTCCCATAGGCCACCTTTGCCCTTCCTTTTTACATGTTTGTCTAAATCCAGTAAGAATGGAAGAAACACTCAGGCTTTTAAAAGACAAAAAACCACAAAAGTAAAAATGAAAAAAAAAACCCACACCAAAACACCTCATTCCAAACAGTATCATTAGGACAATTAAGGATTTAGCCTCCACTCATCATGCATACATTACTCTGATTAACGTTATCAGGAAATACAGGCTCACAGACTGAAGAATAGGTCCCTGAGCTCAGAAGAGAGCATTACTCTTGTATCCGAATGTGTCCTTTTAAAAAATGACCCTTAAGTTTATCCCACAGCAACTATTTTCCCTTTTACTGCATATTTTAAACTATTTTACTTTGAAGTGCTGTCAGGAAACTAAAATCTTGTTATAGAATTCCCCAGAGTTTGAACCACATGTTTAAAGAATCACTTGATATTAATTGCAAGATATGTGGAAATAAATTCTGCGATACCCATGTGGACCATCTCACAGATGGCAAGGGGCCTGTATGGATGAAACAGGGAACAGAGTCCATCTAATTTATTCTTCTTAATGCAATACCATACAAGAGTGTTTTTGGAGAGTGGAAAAAGAAAATAAAGAAGCATTAGAAGCTCATTTTGTCCCCTTGGTTTTTAAATGTCATTATGACTAATGGTCTGTGGATAATTTCCAGGTCTACATTCTGCAGTAACAATAATAAAAATGGAAACTTTTATATGCAGATATGGGCTCTAGTTAAAAAAAAAAAAAAAAAAAAAAAAAGAAACAAACAAACAAAAAACAAAACAAACCTCGTAGAAGCTTTACAGGATCTTCTGTTCTAATTTTCCACATTGTATAAGGGAGGAAAACAATCTCAAACCTATTTCATTAGCTCATGTTCCTCATATCAGCTGATAAAGAAAATATTCAAGGTTTTGCCTTCTCAGCTCTTTTGATAGGCAAAATATTACACCTCCTTCACAGATGTGCCATTATGCAGGGCTGCTTTCAAAACAAGTTTAAAGAAGGAATGCTGGACTAGCAATTAAATTCAATCACTCTGTTTCGCTAACCCATCCTGAACCACAGTGTCTTTTTCCAGTTGAATTCAGACTTTTTTCTAACTTGCTGTATAACTACCTTGAAGGCCATCAGGTCATTTCTACCTATTATGCTACAGATTGTCCATTGATTTGATACCAGATGCAGTAATTCACTTGTGTATACACAGTACAACATCCCTTGTATTCCCTGTGAAGTCTCTTATCTCTTCCCTAAAATATAGGTGTGTTTAGTCCTGGTAGAATGTGCTTCTTCTGGAAAGTTTACTGAAAATAGAAAGCAATTAAATAATTGGTGTGTGGCCTAAGAAGATTAATGCACTTCTTTATTCTTACAGGAAAAAAAATCCACTTAGGTCAACTGGAGTATTTTAGTTGGCTTCAGATACTTTTACGGCTAAAATGAGTCATTAAAGCTTCTACTCTGAATGCCTTCATATTACATTTCATCCAATTAGCTTTCCAGTGTGTTCACTAACCTGTTTTGGCTAAAGCTTATCATTCAAAAAGGCATCCTACCTTGATTTTATAACCTTAGAAGTTGAAGGACTAGTCACATCGATACATGTGTTGTTTCAGAGATTGCAATCTGTTAGAAAATGACATTTGGAAACTTATGCTTTTCAAGCATTTGAATTTGCTTGATTTGTGTTTCTAGAAACTGGCTGGTTTTCTTCCTGTTACTGATAAGTTTTAGCCTTTTCTCATCCCTTATCTTCCTCAGAAACTTACTCATGGAAACATGCAATTTCTCAGTTACCCAGAGGACATCGTTCTCTGTCTTCATAAATCTTCAGCTAATTTTAATTAATTATAAACTATGTTGAACTAGTTTCTGTAGTTTAGAATCATGTGTCTGTATAATAATGCCTAAAATCAGGCTTACCTAAAACAGAGGCTAGACAAAGTTAAGAGAATAAAAGCAGTTATATTTAATGAAGGGCCATCAGGTACATTTAGGGCAGTCACAGCCCACCCAGGGGCTACACCCAAAATGGACCACGGGTCACAGGTTTTTTGTACTTTGTAAGTTTTTTCCATTTGCATACTGCGGGTTAATCCTCCAAGTACAGCTTCAGATAATGAAGTCAATTACTCCAGGTTTGCTCCCCACCAATTCAGTGCTGTTTACATATCGTGGGGCCTGAGACAGCAAGGCGTCCTTGAGTTTTGGGCTTAGAGAGGAATTATTTTGTCTAAAAATGAGAGAAGAGTAGCTTAGCACCCTATATGGAGCCTAGAGTTATACACCAAAAGAATTACAGGATTACAGATACATGAAAAATATAGAAGCTAAAATCCTAAGGCATCAATAAGACACAAAATATCTAATGCTTTTTCTTCCAGCATTTTTTACATAGATTTAGAAACCACAGTAAAAGAGTGGATTGCAGGTGACAGTCACATTCAGATGTAGAATTACCTAAATGTATCCTAAATATGAGTCAATCTTTCCTAATNAAAAAAAAAAAAAAAAAAAAAGAAACAAACAAACAAAAAACAAAACAAACCTCGTAGAAGCTTTACAGGATCTTCTGTTCTAATTTTCCACATTGTATAAGGGAGGAAAACAATCTCAAACCTATTTCATTAGCTCATGTTCCTCATATCAGCTGATAAAGAAAATATTCAAGGTTTTGCCTTCTCAGCTCTTTTGATAGGCAAAATATTACACCTCCTTCACAGATGTGCCATTATGCAGGGCTGCTTTCAAAACAAGTTTAAAGAAGGAATGCTGGACTAGCAATTAAATTCAATCACTCTGTTTCGCTAACCCATCCTGAACCACAGTGTCTTTTTCCAGTTGAATTCAGACTTTTTTCTAACTTGCTGTATAACTAACTTGAAGGCCATCAGGTCATTTCTACCTATTATGCTACAGATTGTCCATTGATTTGATACCAGATGCAGTAATTCACTTGTGTATACACAGTACAACATCCCTTGTATTCCCTGTGAAGTCTCTTATCTCTTCCCTAAAATATAGGTGTGTTTAGTCCTGGTAGAATGTGCTTCTTCTGGAAAGTTTACTGAAAATAGAAAGCAATTAAATAATTGGTGTGTGGCCTAAGAAGATTAATGCACTTCTTTATTCTTACAGGAAAAAAAATCCACTTAGGTCAACTGGAGTATTTTAGTTGGCTTCAGATACTTTTACAGCTAAAATGAGTCATTAAAGCTTCTACTCTGAATGCCTTCATATTACATTTCATCCAATTAGCTTTCCAGTGTGTTCACTAACCTGTTTTGGCTAAAGCTTATCATTCAAAAAGGCATCCTACCTTGATTTTATAACCTTAGAAGTTGAAGGACTAGTCACATCGATACATGTGTTGTTTCAGAGATTGCAATCTGTTAGAAAATGACATTTGGAAACTTATGCTTTTCAAGCATTTGAATTTGCTTGATTTGTGTTTCTAGAAACTGGCTGGTTTTCTTCCTGTTACTGATAAGTTTTAGCCTTTTCTCATCCCTTATCTTCCTCAGAAACTTACTCATGGAAACATGCAATTTCTCAGTTACCCAGAGGACATCGTTCTCTGTCTTCATAAATCTTCAGCTAATTTTAATTAATTATAAGCTATGTTGAACTAGTTTCTGTAGTTTAGAATCATGTGTCTGTATAATAATGCCTAAAATCAGGCTTACCTAAAACAGAGGCTAGACAAAGTTAAGAGAATAAAAGCAGTTATATTTAATGAAGGGCCATCAGGTACATTTAGGGCAGTCACAGCCCACCCAGGGGCTACACCCAAAATGGACCACGGGTCACAGGTTTTTTGTACTTTGTAAGTTTTTTCCATTTGCATACTGCGGGTTAATCCTCCAAGTACAGCTTCAGATAATGAAGTCAATTACTCCAGGTTTGCTCCCCACCAATTCAGTGCTGTTTACATATCGTGGGGCCTGAGACAGCAAGGCGTCCTTGAGTTTTGGGCTTAGAGAGGAATTATTTTGTCTAAAAATGAGAGAAGAGTAGCTTAGCACCCTATATGGAGCCTAGAGTTATACACCAAAAGAATTACAGGATTACAGATACATGAAAAATATAGAAGCTAAAATCCTAAGGCATCAATAAGACACAAAATATCTAATGCTTTTTCTTCCAGCATTTTTTACATAGATTTAGAAACCACAGTAAAAGAGTGGATTGCAGGTGACAGTCACATTCAGATGTAGAATTACCTAAATGTATCCTAAATATGAGTCAATCTTTCCTAATCTATAAAGCCAAAATTAATTTTGCCCTTTTGCAATACCATCACACAGGACAGGTTCTTGTCTGCTATAACCACCTCTTGGAGCTGCAGCTCCTCACTCTGTACTAACAGTTACATTGTTCAGTTTTAGATATATCATTTTGACCTATGCAAATATGATTCTAGCCTATGTTACTGCTATGCGTTTCAACCTTTTTCTACTGATCTTCAGCTGTCTCTCTCCTTCATTTAATAACGAACCCCTGCACTGGGTGCTAGCATCACACTAATACCTAATGCTAGCTCCTTTTCATTCTGCACAAAGTTGAATAGGAATAAGGACTAGTGACTGGCATGGGTGAATTCCAAGCTAGGAAGCTTGCACATTTGACTGAAAAGAGTAGGAAGTGCTGCAATAGAAGATATATTACATCATTCTCAAATGCAACTGTGCCAGCAACAGCAGCTGGGAAGAGTATGGGGTTCTAATTACAGATTGCATCAATCTCTGTGAACAGAAGCAAATCTCCTTCCTAAGTTTCAGGGTTGCAGCTTGCTTGGAGAGGCATAATGAGTTAGGATTAAATGTTAACCTACAATAGGGTGACATTATAGGATGTAAGCAGATGTTGCATGTATGAGCTCTAATGATATATATTTCAGTGCACCAAAACTTCAAACTTCTAAAATTAAATCTTTATAACCCAACTCTAAGTGTAAGGATCACTGCATTTATTTTGGGATGCAGAATCAGTGATTGGAAGAATGCTCTCTGTGCATGTTAAGTAAGATTATAAACCAGCTAGAAACTTCTTAAAAGACATATTGAGAGAAAGAGACAATAAAGATTTAAATATGAACAAAAATAGTGTCATTACAATGCTAAAAGTCATAGTTTACCAGACAATACTGAGGAATAAGCATGTTATCATATTATTTCTCCCGTTACAGCACTAATCCCCAAAGATTCTAAATTAAGATAGCACTGCTCTGGTCCCTTCAATTAGGACTGTTACTAACAATGCAATTATAGTTTTGGGCCATTCATTACATTATATTATAGAAATCTGACTTCAAACTGTACACATTATTGACCAAGAGTTTGGTTCAATCATATCTATTTTGTTTGCTTTTTATTCCTGTTACTATGACTTCATCACTGCTGCTAACTTAAAAAATATGTATACTTCCTGCTTTATCAGGAAGATTATTAAACAAAGATGCACCTACTGAAAACCCCTTTAAAGGTTGTATAAATATCAGTAACAGGCGCTAGATGGATTTCTCCTGCATCATCTGTACTGTGAAACCAGGTATACCAATGCCCTTGTTCTCCCCTCTGATGTTTAAAAACCTACATCAAAACACATGGTTCTTCAGGAGTGTGGAAGTCTAAGCAAAATTATAATAAATGGTGGCAAGAAAATTATTTAGAGGCAGAAGACTGGATACCTAGGCCAGGCTTCTGCTTCAAATAGATGGCAAACCTGAGGGACCCTTACATCAGAAGATCATTAGTGCTGACATATCTGAGCTTCCATTCATCTCCAGGTATCATTTCTTCCAAGACCACCCTCTCACAGGGGGACACACTGCCTGCAAAGGGCTCGGTGATACATGTGAGAGGTGGAATTGCCTGGCACTGAGTGTGGCCTTCATAATCAGGCAGCTACAACCAGACACTGACAAAGGCTCCCTCTTAGAAAAGAGAAAAAAGAAAAGATCTAGTGCAAGAATATTGACAGTGTCAATTGCTTGCAATAACATCGAGTTGATGCTAGAAGACAAATGAAATGCAAGGACTAGAAAGCCAAAATAATTTTCTTTCTCCTTTTTGATGGAAAGGAGCAAAAAAGAGATTGGAAACCATTTTTGTTTGATGTTCCTAATTATTCCTCATAGAGTAGATATCTGTGAGCAGAAAATAGTATCTTGCTTAATAACTATTTTTGTTACTAACAATAAACAGAATCATGAATCTACAAAATTTTAAAATGGCAAATAAAGCTTTTAAGATATTCTTAATGGAACTTCTTATCTAAATTTTATGGTAAAACCCCTGGTGCATTTTTCAAAATAGAAGTGCAGATAAATCATGAGAACTATCAACAACTATGGTTTTCTTCAGCAATTACAGTGCTTCAGAACAGACTTTTGTTCCTATATTCCTCTTCTATTGAGAGAGCATCCATGCATTCATCCCTATGAACGGACTGCCTTGAATACCATTGATGTCAGTAAGGAGTTTTTAAAGAGTGCTGGTGTCAGGGAGCAGCAGGATGAGCAGGATCTGAGGGGGACTCCTTGACAGACTGTGACTTCACCTACAGGCATCACCCTGAACTGGCCAAGTGGGCCAGCAGTGTCACAGCAGGGCATTCTATCCACAGTCCAGTGGCAATGAGACAAACGTGAGGTCAAGTCAACACAGGAAATTCAGCCATCATCAGCTGGGGACAAGGCTCAGACACATCTGAAACTTAGCTCAGCATCAACTGCAGGCTCAGCTGAAATGAGGTGCCCAGGCTCATGAGTACAGTGTAGAAGAGATTCCCAGAGGGTCCTAGGTGAGGCCATTCACAACCACTATGCACCTCTGTTGCCTTGGGTCCTTGACACAAAGATCCTCTTTTTGGTGTTTTTTTCTTTTTTTTTTTAATGCTAAGTACGCTGCTTCTGGCATGTACTTATAACTACTTTTCTCATATTTTGACAGACATGTACAGCTGTGCTCTTCAAGTACTTAAAATTCTTATTAACATGGGGTTTTTTCATTTCAAAAAAAGCAATATGCAATACCTATTCATAAATAAATATGAAATTGGGTCATATTAGTTCAGTGACAGCAGTTTATTTGTGCCTCAAAGCTTCCTATGCAAAATTAGCCAGAAAATGAGAAGGAAAATTCTTGAAGTGATCTCCTAGTATCTATGTACAGAAGGTGGTGGGTTTCTCCAGCCACCCAGAACGACTGAACCACTGAGCCGCACAGTCTTCAGGAACTACAAAAATTCCAGTTCTTTCTGAGGGCTCCTCTCTCCCTGCTTGCCATTTGTATGCACACACCTGCTTCCAGCAGCATGGTTCCGTCCCTACAGGCACTTCCTAGGCACAGTATGTTATTTTCATTGTTATGGCACGGAGAGCTTGAATTTAACACTGAGATTACTTTTATTTAAACACTGCGCAACTCAAGCAGGGAGAGTTTGGCTTCAACTGCAGACCAGAGCCTTGGGCTTTGAAAATAGAAGCCAAACTTGGTTCTCTGTAGCTGCAACCCACATCCTGGCTGAAAAATAACAACTACTGTGTGCAGAACCTGTGTAGAAGTTGTGCAGCTCCACAAGGATAGATTTTTATTGAGAAAAGTCACTGCATAGAAAAAAAATCTATTAGAGGCACTGAATAAGCATGGTGACAAAGAGCAAGGACAATTAGCTAAATTTAGAACACAGATTCAAATCCCTTCACCTTACATTGCCGATTATGTCTATTTTAGGACCATAGCTGCCAACAGAGAAAGATATTTCCACAAATAAATTAGAACACTAGTGGCCTGGAGGTGCTGGGTTTTTGTCTGCTGTCCATACAAGAAGTCTAAGTGACTACGTGGTCTATGCTAGGTGATTTAATCAGAGCCTAGAATAGTAAATCGTAGAAATATCACTTCTGCAAATCTTTCTTTTTTTCCACCCATGTGTGCTGAGTTTATAATAGGGTACTCCTTTTTTATTTCTTTTTTTCAATTGGATGAATATACAAAGATTATTCTTTCCCTCATGCAGGCTGCTCAGGAGTTTTTCTTCTGACTAACACAGATTTCTGTATGCCTGGACACAGTACTGAGAAGAGATGTAGCTGGTGGGATAGGGATGCTTTTGGTAGCCTAGCCCTGCTGTGAACCCAAGAGCTTGGAGAGATCTGAATTGTCTTGTATTTATTCTTCATTTTATGCTTTCTCTGCATAGTGGTAACAAAATGAAAAATATTGCCTTGAAAGAAAATTTTCTTTTTTAATTTTTCCCCTAGACATGTAATTTATCTAACAAACACCACTTTTCTTTGTTCTCCCTCTTAATTAACCCTCTTGTAGTCTTATTTCCAATTTTGTTTCACAGGCATGCCCACCTTCCTTTGATGTCTTCTGCTCTGTGGTCACCCTTTTCAAAGAGCACTTTTCCCTCTGCCACCCATCCATCTATTCTTATCTCAGCAACCAGAATATGTCCTTCTTTGTGTTTGCTTTGTCATGCTTGCTTTTTAATGTTATGTCTAAACATAACAAGTGTTTGTCACTGCCTGTCTTTAAGGATTCAGTTGACACAGAGAAAGCACAAGTTTCATTATACCAGATTTTTAATGCTACTTTTGGATTACTTGTGTCAGACCGTTTGAACCAGTTAAACCAATACCCCTCAAATCAAGTAGGTTTACTGTTCTCCTGGAAAACTGATTTTATCATCTTGTCAGAATTATAAACACACTGCCTGGCTGCTCAGTCAACATCTCCATTAGAAATACTATTCTTATATCCCAATCATTTCAAATTACAATTGTATGAAATGCTGGCTTATAAGTACTGGCCCACTTACACTGTTTTTTCATGTCTGAAAAGGAAAAGCAAGGACCTTGTAAAAGCTCTTACTTTTCTGAATCTAAGTAAAAGACTGACATGGTAATGACTAGACAAAAGCTATTGCCTATTCTGCCATCCTTTCCCATTCCAAGGTAATATTACTGCAAAAAACAAGTGCTGTTTTGATACTTCATCTTTAATTTAGACTTTCCTAGAATTTGTCAGCTTAAACTAGAGACTTAACACTATTTTTATGCAGCTTTTCTATACTTAACGACAGACAATCCATTCTGCTGTGGAGCAGTAAACAAGCTCACTGCAAGATGCCAATTGGGAATCACAATGGGAAATAACTGATCTCCTGTGTGATATTAGCTAAAACGGTGTGTCCTACAGCCAACCTTGAGACTTGGTAAAACATTATTTTGTAAGATATTAACTCACACTTAATACAAGCTGCAGCAAACACCACACATTATCAGATAATACAGAGGCATTTTTAAACAATTTTAGTTTGTTGAGAGGGGATTAAAGCAAGCAATCATATATATCTGTCAAGAGATGTCCGTGTATTAATAGTTCACATGTGCACGTGCATGTGTGTGCATGAAGCTAAAAGGAAGTTAAAAGCAACTTTAAATCTGGCTTCTACTGGTTTTTCGTCACTAATACTGAAAAAGTACTGACATTGATTAATAAAGGCAAAAATATATAGGGTTAAATTCACCTATTTTCTCAGATGGCTGTGGTCTGCTGTAGCTCATGCCAAAACAAAAGAACTGTAAATCTGAAATAACTGGCAAAGGGGTTGTTGGTGGTGGTGATGTTGAATTTCTGATTATTTTGATGGAAAAATAGTCTAAAGCATCTAAAATGTGCTGATGATGTTTGCAAGTAATCTTAGCTAAACATTTTAATTACACAGCAGTAAGACTGAAGAAGAGAACCTTTAGGAAAAGCCACGTCTTTGCATGAATCAAATACTTGCCTTTTCTCAGAAAAAACAAAACCAAAACAAAACCAAAAAAAAACCACCCCATGAGATCATAAAATAAACTTAGATCAAAGTCTAACTGGAGTTCTGATTTTGTTTGGTAGTGGAAAGGTATCAGATAGAGAACTTATTTTAAACTTAACAGCTAACAAACTAAGGATAATGCACCATCCTTACGTTATTTTTAGCTTATTCAGGTCATGGAGAAGGTAAAAGAAAATGTGACAAAGAGAAAATTATATAAATGGGAAACATGACTCAGGATGCCTGACAAATACCTTCTTCTTTTAAGCAGATTAGTCGGAGCCACATGATTCAGAATCTAATGATTGTTCTTTTGCAAGCAGATAAGGAAAAAACTTGCTGTTCTCAGTTGCTTAATCTGAAAGTTATCTTAAATGTTGCTGCACAAAGCGTGATTGTATTCAGTGTGAAAGAATATTGTAAGGAAAATAAAGGAACTCCAATAGGGAGAAAATAAGAATTACCAACATTATCAATGCAAGTGGCTCCCAATGTCCCAATGTCCTGTTTCACACGAACAGGATGCTCTAACTGGAGACGTATCAGCTTACACCAGTCAGCATTATTTCATTTTTTCTTGCCACCCTCCGGCTGAGAATTTCTGTCTTGTACTGTTCAAGTTGCTGTGCCACCTGTCAGTGTTATCTTGATAAGTACCTCTTCTCTCTCAGTTAAAATGCATGGGTAGACCATGCATATGAAAAGCATTCATATTTCTTGTAGATGATCAGAGCACACATTATGTCCTGGGGTTATCAAAAACCCCTATGAATATGTCCAACTATTCCACAGCTGAGGGGATGCTTAAAGTTGCACTGTATGGGCTTCAGGTATTGCTGCTGTTAAATGTGTTTTTTTACTGGAAAACTTCTATCAGGGAAAGCTATTATCTGCCTTTCCTCCCAGACAACACCATGAAGATGAAGATTCTTTGCTGCTATTCTTACAAAGATCTTGCTACGTTTTAGTTACTTGATCTTCCCTTTGTGTGCATGAATAGATACAGATATACATTGAGTTCCCCATTTCATTCAGCAAGTGGAAAATGAACAATAGCAATTAGCTCAATTTCTTACTTAATTGCACTTAGAGGCACAGATCCCTTTTTAAATAGCATGTAAACAAAATATGCTATTTGAACACTGATAACATACATATATCCCCAAACCTTATTGTTACTTGAGGGGGAAAAAATTATAGCAGAAATAATATTTCCAGACACCAAATTCATGTGCAATATTGACTCTTCTAGTCCAATTACTTCAGAGGCAACCTGCTCCCAAGATTTTCAGGGTGGGCGGGACAGCAACTTCTCTGTAAGGGCAGTACTAACTCTTACAAGTCTTGAGAAAGGAAAAGGTGCTGTCAGCTGAGGCAAGAAAGTCAATATATGATGGAAAAGGTTCCTTCTCTTCACTTTCTTCTTTCTTCTCTTTTTTCTTTTGGTGATGCTGGAGCCATGGGGAAATTGCTTCACTAAGTACTTCATGCTGGAGCTTCATGGTAATTGTGCACCTTGGGACTCAGATGCGTTTCAAAGAGGTCTTCAAATGCAGTAAATACTGACAGATTGTGATAATCTTACATTTTCTCTGATTCGTGTCAGACATTATTCACCTTCTAGTAAGATGGGTAAGCTTATAAAAATAATGATATTTCCTTCACAATGCAGTTTTGGCAGGCTCTACATGTAGACTAATGGCAGACAAGTAGGATGGTTTGCCTGAGGAACACCACTTGGAAGGATTAGAGAGTCCAAACTTCTTACAGTAGAATGTATCATCATATACATAAGAAGTGTACAGAGACTATATATTTGTGAATATAGTGGAGAAAGTAAAACCTAGGCCTGCAACTCTGTGATCCTTTGTAAATCATTACTTTCATGGGAAGGGCTCACACAAGAGAAAACATGTCCTCAAACTAAAGTCTGTTGGAAGAAGATTATGGATCTAAGTCCTATTTAAACCAAACCAACAAAACAAAAATGGAACAAAATTAAAACAAAATCCACAACCCCCACATTTTTTAAAGAATCATGCATTGCATATTTGTAAGGATCAGAGCAAGGAAACACTGCCTAATTTCCAGCACTTTATCAGGAGGCATGAGTGAATTCATTGCTATCTCTTGCGTCTCCTATTCTAAAAAATGTATGCTTCAGAAGAAACAGCCTAAGGAATTTGTATTCTATGTGCCTAATTTTCTAGAATGTTAACAGTGAAGCCTAAAGCAACTTGGATCATATTATGAACATATTTAAAGTTAACACAGGGCCCTAAGTGTCACCCAGAGGGGATTCTTTGAAGTCAGAAATTCTTGGCCAGAAATGCAGACTTGCATTGTTCAAGCCAAGCAATGTAGCAAAATGAGGTCAAATAGTAAGTACTGAGTTATTGACATTCCTGTGGTTTCTTTGTGAAAGCACCGGGTAGCATAGCCTGGCTGATAAATAAAGTTTGTGCATATTGTACAGCTTTCCAATATCAATATGATTTTCTCTCAGATAAAGCTTGAATCAGAAGTGTAAAGGTCACGTCCAACTTACATTTGAACAAATCTGTCAGTGTTTGCCTATGTGCAGGTTACAAGCCTTGTAATAGTGTGCCAGATGTGTATGTGTGTGTATGTGTGTGTGTGTGTGTGTGTGTGTGTGTATGTGTGTGTGTGTGTGTGTGTGTGTGCACGCGCAGGGGGTGTTTGTGCTTTTCTCTTCATTGACTACAAGTCACATATTTCCTAGAGAAGCTGCCTAAATTAAATCTGATATCCAGTATGACTTTGGTTTATTGCCACTATCTGATTCAAAGAATTTTCTAACCCACGCATTGCTTTAGCATTGGGCTTTCATAGTAAATATGCTAGAACTTTTGATTTTTCTGAAGTCTTGGATGTGTATATGAAATACTTTGTACTTGTTTCTCCTCATCAGCACCCTAGCTGATTTCTCTTGAGCTACTAAATAAAATGACACTAAAAAGCAGAGCAGCAAAACCATGTTTGTCATCCTCAGCAGCAGGAGGTGTTATCTCTTGCATGTAATAAAACATAAAAGTTCTTATTGGAGAACAAATCAACAATCAAGTGCCAAGAGCTGAACCATAGGAAATAAAAGCCTCTTATATTTTAAGCAGAGTGGATGGAATAAAAAAAGAAAAAAAATAAGGCAGTGGAAAAATCCCACAAAAGAGAGAACTCAAGGCAATAAGCACATCTGATATCATCATCAGCAGTCATAGTACACTCATTATCTAACCATGTTTGTTTTACTGAAATCCCAAGTCATTAGACGAGAAAATATTTTGCCTTTTGAAAAACTCTTGAATGATCTGATAACAGGCACATGGCAGGGTAAAATTGTCTCATGCTTTATTCCTGGCTTGTTTCACTGAATAGCTCAGGACGAATCACTTTTCACCCCTCGCCATCATCTAAGTGTGAATAATTATAGCTATCCTACTTCACAAAGGTGGTATTAGGAACAATTTAATTGATGCCTGTGCAGTGCTTTAAGACACTTGGGTGGGTAGATCAATGCTAAATTAGAGCAGGCAATTATATTCAGCCTGAGGGGGAGAAATCAATATCCATATGGCAAGGCAGGAGGAATACTTTCATGAACCTCTTTTAAATCTCCCTTACTCCATTCTCACATCCCTGAATTTTGTTTACTTCCTTGGAATTAGTGCTGGACAGCATTGGAAAAGTTGAGAGTACAGTTGGAACCTATGAGCCCTTATCTGTGGGGAACCACAGCCAAAATGAAAGTCTGGAAGAGAAGGCAAACAAAATGTAATCACAGCTGAGCTCTTCCATAGTATACAGAGTATTTAGACATCTCTACTTTTACACACACACTTGGATTTTTAATTGAGTTTTAATTTTACGGGAGTATTATATTTCTAGAGGGAACCTGAAAACGCTGATGCTTTGTTTTTTGCACTTCATGGCAGAATCTTTTCCTTCCCTTGGAATAATGACTGAAACTTTTACATAGTTACTGTCTCCATAAAATTATTTCTTACATGAAGTCAGATAATAACTGATTTACTGATTTTACCTTAAGGGGTTTAAAAAAGGTTTCTTAAGGTAATTTTTATGTCTAAATACATAAATTCATTTAATAAATATTTTCAAAATATTAGATTCTTCTCAAAGAAATACTGAAAGATGAAGACATTGAAATATAGTTATATGGTATTTTTCTCATGTATTATATGGGAAGAAATTCCAACAAATTTTATGGAAAAGTACACTTTTAGCAAAAAGAAAACAGTATACAAAAATGTATGTCTATATGTATTATAGATATATATAAGCATATTTGTTGTATTCACAGAACTTGGATATTAATTTTGCTGTGATCTCTGCATCACTCCAAAGGGTTCAGAGAGCTCTGTTTTTCCAAGAGGTGAGAACTGTTCTGGTGAGAGGGTGAGAAATAGCAAATGCAGTGATCCACAGTTATTAGCACAACTCCTTTGGGCAAAGGGGAGGAGTTGGCATCTGAAATTACGGTAGGCTAGCCCTGAAGCTTGAGTCTGCCTCTACCTCTCAGATCCAGGGCCAGAATTAAACAGCAACTCAGATTTCAGTCTGGATAACACTCGATATGAATAACAGCAGATGTATTCCTGGAAAATGCGTATACACGTGTCTTGCACTCCATGTTCCTGGGAACCACTAGGGAGATTTTCAGTTCAAGACCAGATTATATTTTAACTTTGGTCTTTTTTTTTTTTTCTGATGTTTGTTGCTAATGAAATACATGTTTTGCAAACGGTGCAAAAACACATTGAATTTCCACAAGCTTAAAAGGCTGGGTCCTTTCACAAAAATGTGTTTCTATCTCAAATCTTTCTCTTTACTGTTGTTGATGCTGCTGCTGCTGGTTTTGGGGACTTGCAATTAAAAGTTAAGTGGAAGTTTTTTTGTTTATTTTGCAATAGAATTCTTAAATATTTATGAAGGACCTTAAGTCTAGCTTGCCTTGAGGAAATATAGATAAATTAATAATTTATGTGGTTGTTTTGCAGAAAATTAGAGGTTGGGAACAAGTGTTTAAAAATTAAATCATCCACAATATATGAGAGCAGATGTTATTTTGTTAAAATTTTGCAAACAACAAAGTACAATGAGGTGTTATCTTCTCCTTGGTCCAACTGAAGTCTTAACGATTCATTACAATTAAGCAGATTCTAAAGCCTGAGGCTAGCTAATGTCAGAATAATGAAGAAGAACTTCAATTATGTAGCCCAGATATTTTTATTTGTTTCTGTTTTATTTTATTGCCTGAAGTGAAAAAGAGTCTCTATCTCTGTATTGCATGGTTATTTGTAAGACTTTACACTCCCAAGAAAATCACTGCATATTTCATTAGCAATCCTACAGTGGAATTTCCTGAAGATAAAATGTGTGTGCATCTACCTGTGTAAATAATAATAGTCCTCATCATCATCATTATAATGAGCTTTTAGATGGAAAAGAGATACTGCAAATGTATCATTTAATAACTTCAAGATTTTTACTCCTTTTATCCGAAGTAGCTTAATTTTTCCTCTTTCTTTTTTATAAGTGAAAGCTGTCTCTGACTCTCACTTAGTCTGGATATTATAGTTAGCCAATTTCTGGTCAGCATCATAAGTCATACAGGTTCTATAATGGGTTTTCTTCTTGTCTTTGATAAGCTGCCTTGTCAATACAGTTCCAAATTTCTGCTTCTATATATTTAATTGCCATCCATGATGAAATGTATTTTGAGAAGTTGTAAACAAATTCTCTTGATGGTACTAAGGCCAGTCATGAAGTCTTTTGGAAACACATTTTTACAATAAAAGCCTCTTTACAAGTACATCACCTGTATCCTAAACATAGCCCAACCTTTAGTCCTACTTCTGAATCTGTTTGCAGCGCAAGGGTCCTTCTAAGATCAAGCCAAATACCACAAAACAAACTAAATAAACAAAAAAGGTATCCAATAATAACTTGGACAAAGATCCATTCTATGAATGTAAAATCTAAGAAGTCTGTATCTGCAAAACTGTAAACCAGGACCTGAAAAACCCATACAATAACTTTTCCTCTCATTGTTTTGCTGGTTTGAGTCGAACTGCAACTGCATGTATAAAACTCTGTCATTTTGGCAACATAAAGACATAATCATGTAAATCTGTAACTGCAACTGCAAGTATAAAAGAGATTTCTTTACCCTTCAAAGATCTGTACAGCAGGGCAAATGAGAGAATTTTGTGCTTAGATTCCATCTAATAAGAACCCAAAGGATTTCATTGCTATTAAAAATGTAAGTTGAGACAACTTCAATTGAAATAAAAAGTATATGTAGGAAAAATATAGTCATTAAGGGGTGCTCTTTCAAGATACACTGAAGATTTAGCAATGTGATTCTTGAGATGCAAATAAAACCAGAACAGCTTAAAATTTGAACATTGCTTGACAACATAATTCAGCTCAGGAGCTGGGTATTTTTTGCTCAGAGAAAGCCAAGTATTGGCAATTCATCCACACTGATGCTAAATTATGGTTGATATAGATATATAAGAATATAAGACTGTAGTTGCACAGTAACAATAAATGAGAAACTTTCACAAAAACAACATACATAGCAGTTCATAGACTCAGTCTGCTCCATTTTCCTTTTAAATGTTCACCTTCAATCAGCATTTCAAAAATCAATCTTTTTCTTTCTTGTTTTTATTTCTCCTGAGTTGCTGTTTATGAGATTGACAATTCCTAGTGATTTCAGAGGAAGCTAGGTTCACCTAGTACACATATCTTAATAAAATGGCAGCACTCAGAATAAACTGAAGCACTTGAAAGTAGAATTACTTCTCTAAATATTGAATGTAAGTGACGTAATGAACAGACTGATTTGATAGAATTAGAAGTTTGCATCTCTTTACTTTCTCTAGGTATGCATTTCCCTATACGTAAGCTTTCCATTTTCAAGTGCTCTTTATTCTGACCAAATGAATCTCATATTCCCACTGCTGGGGTCATTTTAATCATTTATTGTGTCAGTATTAATCAACAGAGCCAAAACATAAATCCAGTGCCTAGTTCTTAAGGGTCCATTGCCAAACATTTTGTTCTCCCTTTCTAGACACAAAACTTATGGATGTGATCAAGTTCTAAGGGTTTCCAGCATGATGCAGGGTATTTATGAGGCAAGCAGTAGTACAAAAATGGTAAAATATTAGAAATGCTCAGACTTTGAAACAGCTGGTTTGATTTGCTGTGTGACATGTCTGAGTTATAGCAGACAAAATCATCAGTGGTCTGAAATAAGTTCTTGTTTACTAGAGGTTGAGTGGGGAAAAGAAAGAAAACCTTTTGTTATTTGTCACAGAACAGAGGAGAGCATCTAGCATGCATTAGAATACCTGGCAACTCAATAGTTAGAGAGCATGCGTCACACCTTGAACTTCAAGAGTCAGAATTTCATTAAGTTCATTACTCAAAATAATCTGAAATTAAAATCTCTACCTTCCCCTTTCCTGATAAAATTTCTCTGAAGGCTTTCTATGAAATATTCTAGTTGCAATTAAACATTATCTCATTACAAGGTGAAAATACCCTTGGACCAAGATTGTTAGCCACTACATTGCTAAGAACTGTGAAAATTTATGCCATTGTACCTCTAAAACAGAGTAGATTTAAAGTTTTTCAGATGTCTGAAGCTGTGCTGACTTCAGTAAATCAAACCCCTTTATAAGTCAATTGAAGTTCTGACCCAAAGCATGCAAGAAAACTGTCAAGTAATAAATGAAGATAACTTATAATTGCATTTCTCAAAACCCTCTTGTTATCTAGAAACAAAAAGTAAGATACAGAAATATTTTGAGAAGCTGATAATGTATCTGATACTTCTTCCAATTTCAAAATGATCTGGAATTCACAAACAGCTGGTTTGCATAATATCTACAAGCATTGCAGATTAGATGCAAGCTATCACTTTCAACAGGACTAGCCAATCTGAAAGTGCATTCTCCTTTACATTTTAGCAGTCATGTCTCATTACACAGCTAATGTTCTATTACTCTGTCTAATGTAACATGACATGACTGGTAAAATTCAAAGAAGCCGACAATTTTTCATATTAGAAATCCCTTCTTCCTCTCTCTGAACTGGTTGTCAATTCCATTTTGAATGCACCTCACTGTAATCTTGCCTAAATCGCTTATATGGGAGAGCTGTAGATCTTAGCAGCTATCTTACCACCAAAGGAATGAAAAGCCAAACTTGAACAGCTTGGCATGACATTAAAAAGAAAAAAAAAATCATGACATATGACGTTTGTTTCTTTGAGTTTGCTTTCAAAGCCTGTTATAGTTGAATACAAGGTTTTTCTTTTCTGTTTATGTATTCAGCTACCCACACATACAAAATATAATCAGGTTGTACTTTTTTAATTACGAAAAACATCACTTAGATAGATATTAAGGAAAATATATTGCAAAGATTGATAATTTTTTGGAAGCTGAGGACTTAGAATTGAGAGCAGATGGAAATATCTTAGTCCTGCTTATGTTTCATATATATAGTCCTTAGAAAAACACAATTCCCATTAACTCTAGTGAGTGATCTGTTTCAGTAATGGTTTTGGACTGTAAGGAGCAAATACTTTGGGACATCTATCTGGAGTATGAGAAGGGCTGTGTCCCAACCTGAATGGCAGCCATACCCTAATCCCCAGGTGGACAGATTTGATTCTACTTGTCTTCAGCAGGGAAAAGACTGATAAAAGATGTTACTGCAATTTTAAAATTTGGGACCAATACATAGACCTAGATCTATGGGATATCCATGTTTCCTATGTGGTATGTGAGGCTGGCATTTAGGGGAAAAAAAAAAAAAAAAAGAAAGAAGAAAAAACTTTATGTCTGAACCTAATTAAGCTGGATATAAGAAATGTTTGAGACAGTGGAACACATCATGATCTTTCTTTAAGGAACATGGAAAAACAGCCAGACTCGTGCAGAGCATTGCTAGTCACAACAATCATGATTTAACACCTCAGAACATTTTCATAATCATGAAAGTGACCAGGTCTAACTAAGCCATTGACAAGAACAGGAGAGGGACTACAGGACAAGGAATGCAAATTAGGCTAATAATAAGTAGCAACAATCTTACAAACACAGGCTTTCCCAAGTTTATGGCAATGGGGTTGGCTAGATCTCAGGAATTCTAGTCTCTCTAATCAGTGGCACCAACACCTCTACTTGCACATTGCTGGAAACTAAAACTATTAATAATATTGTTTAACAAAGTTCTATTACAGGAAAAAAAAAAAAAAAGAAAAAGAAGTGCTAAATAAAGAAATTATGGCTCTATTTTGATGTCAAATGCTCCTTTCTTTCTCTACTTGTTCTATCAGTCAATGAGTGTATTTAAAGACAAATTCCCTGTCTTGGCAGTAGTTGGGTTAGGTATCAACTGGGCAAAGGTATTTTATACAATAGAACTTATCTGTGCGGCTTCAAAGCTGCACAGTCATGAAGGAGGACTGTAACAGCTGGGTCTTTTTCTGCTGAGATTTTTTTAAGCTTCTGAAAATTAAAAGAGGAAAAATAGCAAAAATAATTATTTTTACTCAAGGAATTTAGATACATATTTATTATTTTTATAGCCATAATAATCTTCTCTTAAGTATACATAAACTATAAGCAGCATATTTATACTGGACACCAGGAAATCATTAATGGTGTTTTTTAATTAAAAATTTACTATAAAAGTTAATTTTGGTGTGTGGAACTCATATAAAGAAAAGCTATTATTCAGTTTACAAAGAGGAACATTTCATGTTCTAATACTGAATATTCTAAAATATTGTATTGCAAAAAACAGAAGATTACAAATTTTCCTAAACTGTTTCAAGTTAAATATTCACCGAAATTATTATTTGTTATATTTTATTCAGGTAACAAAAATAGTAAGCGATTTAATGTGAAAAATAAATCTCCTACCTGTAATTTGGTGGGTTTTTTCACTTGCAGCACTGTTTTGAAAGACTGACATTAAAAAATACTCCTAGATTTTACCCCACTGTAAATAAAACAGATTTTATTGCAAAATTTTCACTCGTGCAGAACACATCCTTAGGCTACGTATGTTTTACATACTTAAACAATAAAAAAGATGAGGCAGGAGTGTCATAGAACTTAGTTTTTCTTAGTCATATTGCTAATGGAAAAAAAACAAAGGAAAAGAAAGAGAGAGAGCTAAATATATGCTGTAACAATAGATAAAGTTTTCTTTACATAACCACTAAGGTGCAATTCTTTTGCATATCTGAAAACTGCAGACTGGAACTCCTCAAAAATGCATTGGCACTCCACCTGTTTTTTTCTGACCATCCTAATTTTTACTTTTCTCAGCTTGCTGTAGACATTTTTTATTATTATTTAAATCTCCTGGCTGGCTTTTTTATTGTTTGTTTTTAATAAAGTATGAAAATTAAATATCTGTATGTCAGAATCCAACAAACAGAATATTTCAATTCTTGTTTATTTCATTCTCAACTCATATCATTAATATGACATGGGTTCTTATGGATAAAAAGCTGGACATGAGCCAACAACGTGGTCTCACAGTCCAGAAGGCCAAGCACATCCTAGATTGCTTCAAAAGAGAAGCAGCCAGCAGGTGGAAGGAGGTGTTTCTCCTCACCTACTATGACCTCATGAGACCCCACCTGGAATGCTGCATTCAGCTCTAGAATCCCCAGCACAGGAAGAAAATGGATCTGTTAGAATGCGGAGNTAAAAAGCTGGACATGAGCCAACAACGTGGTCTCACAGTCCAGAAGGCCAAGCACATCCTAGATTGCTTCAAAAGAGAAGCAGCCAGCAGGTGGAAGGAGGTGTTTCTCCTCACCTACTATGACCTCATGAGACCCCACCTGGAATGCTGCATTCAGCTCTAGAATCCCCAGCACAGGAAGAAAATGGATCTGTTAGAATGCGGAGGAGGCCACAAGGATGATCAGAGGGCTGGAGAACCTCTTCTGTGAAGACAGGCTGAGAAAGCTGGGCTTATTCAGCTCTGGAGAAGAGACAGCTCTGTGGAGATCTCCAGTACCCTAAGGAGGCTTATAAAAAAGAGGGAGAGGGACTTTCTATAGAGGCAAATAGTGACGGGACAAGGGGCAGTGGTTTCAAAATGAAAAAGAGCAGGTTTAGATCAGGTGTTAGGAAGAAATTCTCTAGTGCGAGCATGGTGAGGCACTGGAACAGGTTGCCCAGAGAAGCTGTGGATGCCCCATCTCTGACAGCATTCAAGACCAAGTTGGGTGAGGCCCTGAGCAAGCTTGTCTAGCGAATGGCATTCCTGCCCACAGCAAAGGGCTTGGAACTAGACAATCTTTAAGGTCTCTTCCAGCCCTATCCATTCTATGATTCCATAATATGCATTCAGAATAGAGTATTTACTGTGCAATGCACCTGTCTTCCAGAGCAGCCACTAAAACTATAAATAGGTCCTTGAGACACCCATTCTCAAACATCTCATTCTTTACAAATGACCATAAGGTAACTTTACATAAACAGACACAGTATATATTGTGTTTCTCTTAAAACAAAGTGGTTTTGATGAACAGTTTTCACGTGGTTTTTCTTAGCAGCATGATTGCATCAGGAGCTTTTTAAAAAAAAGGACTGTAAAAAATCATTTTGCTTAACTACTATCCAAAGCAGAATTAGCTGCACCTAAAAAATTCCTGAGAAATATTTCTCTACACATGTCTCCACATTTCAGTGAAAGAGATTCCTTAACCTTCACAAGAAATCTGTGTCCATATGTAACCACCATAACTATGCCTTTTCTCCTATAGGCTGTAAGCCTTAGAAGGGGATAGTTCCTTGCAGAAGAGCAAAAGAAAAGGAAAATGGTCTTTTGAAAATGTGCGTTTAGGACAATGAATAGCCCAACTGTTATCTGTTGTGGATTTCATCAGGAAGAAAAGTGTTTTCTTCTTCTGAAAGGCAGCCATTTATGATTCAGTAAGGGGAAAATTTTATATTCTGCATTCTCCCAGAAATATTATCCTTAAAATAGACCATGTTTTCTGTAATCGTCTCCTTTTCTACATCTCAAATTTACTAGCTCCCTAGCTATACATACATATGTGTACATCTACATGTGTCTGTATGTACATATATATATACATATATATACACACATAGATACATTCCAATCTCATATATATTTTAACTCTACAAAAGAACATACCTTTGCTATACATCAGTGTGTCAGCTGAATTGGTATCCCTTTTTTACTTTGTTGCCAGGACTATTACAATGAAATTGTCTCCACTTTTGATCTCATATTATAAAGATTCCCGAATCTCTGACAACTCAATGTATTATGATATACTCTTCTCACACTGTTAAAGCAGACATAGAGAGCAGAGTTCTCTGTAGAGCATAAGTAAAGATTTATAGACATGCTGAAAGAACACTTTCCCAGCTGCCTTCTTAAAATAATTATGACTTTCCATGAATCTCTTTATAAATCAAGTGTAGAATGACAAAAGCATAAGGAAGTAAGCCACAAAAATACCATTTACAATAAGCTCAAGTGGACTTATTTAAGCAGCATATCACTTCCTTTGGTGAAAACTGTATATAATTATTTCAAGAAGACATACATGCCATAATATGAAAAATAAGTATTTATTGTGCCTGTCACTATGTTTCAAAATCTTGCTTTTTGCCTTGATTTTTTTGTTAGTATAATACTTTCATATGATGGTACTAAATATTAAAGGAATGAACAGGTACATACTGAGAGACACATAAAAGGGCACTACATGACAGAAAATAAACGTAATAGATTGACCATTTCTAGCAATCCTGAAGAAATATTATCATTTAGAATGAAAGTAAGCACCCTTGAAATATTACAGAGAATATTGCCACTCAATTCAGGCTGCAAGAGAAAACTCTCTGATCTGTTTGATCTAGCAGCAGCACCTATGTGGGCTTATCAATACGTGGGGTTAGGTTTCTGCTGTGTGTTCAAGGGTCCCAGTGACTTTTCACACCACCATTTCTGCCTGAGCTTAATATATCTCATTGTAGCAGTACATGCTACTGAATTAATACCCTTCATTCTTTGTGCTAATTACACGGAATAAACCCATTCAGAATTAGTTGTTAACTTGTCAAGAAACGGTGGGGACAGAACCACCCTTCTGTTACATGGATTGCAAATGCAGAATTTTGCTCCCAAGTGTTCCCTGACAGCCTCTCTCAGCTGAGCAGTGCCTTGCCAGGCTATGAAATCATCCTCACATTTGGCTACTCAAGTGCCTCAGCTCACCCTGCTGGCAGGGCTTCCCCTCAGCTTCACAAGCACCGGACAACACACACAACCCTCTCATAACAGGGTTTTTTCATTCAGTGAAGAGCACTCTACTCTTGAGGTGTCATCAGCAACCCTTTAAAATGAGCTGTCTTCATTCACAGTCATCCATATCTGACTACTTCCCTCAGCACTCTCATCTTCCTGACTGTGTGGCTCCACACGGGTAGGTAGACTGGGGTATCCCAATCTCCTTAGGTTTGTAACTTCCATTTTGCTGACTTCAAACACTGGCTTGACCTCAAATGTTGTCTGTGGTTTCATGGCATGACTCTGATCCCTGAATTTTAGAGATTGTTAAAGTCATTCTGACACACTCCTGCTGTTATGTAGTAGTACATTCACTTAATATACTCAGATCCAGTGAAAATCATTAAATGTAGGCACTAAAAGATGATGTGGACACACAAAAGAAGTGAATAAGAACAAGTGATCTAAAGGATTTGTATTATTAAATTGCATTAAGCAAAAATATATCAATTTGTGTGATGACTTCAAATAAAATTATAACATAAATCCAAAAGATTTATGAACTACAAAGGGTCAGCACTCAAAAGAGAGTTCTTATGGTAGACATGCATGACAAAGCACTTTAAATATAGGACCCTGAACAGTAAAATAGAAAAAGGTTGCTTTCTGCAAAGAAAGGGAAATAACTGCCAAAAGAAAACAGGGGCTTTAGACCTGTTAAATTACTTCATTTTTGCAAAGCCAAACCTTCCACACTCTGATAAACTTCTGTGCCAGTGGATCTTGATGGATAGTAAAGCTTTCTAACAACTTGATTCTTTCAGAAGAGGTAATTTTATTCCCTAAAATAAAGCATTTCAGCTGTTTGTGTGCTTGCAAGACAGGCATCCAGGTAGCTCTTTAAATCCTGTGTAAGAGTGCACATGCAAGAAGTAAAAAAAAAAGGTATTCAAATGGCACTTGGTTTGCAAGTGTTGTCATGTTACCTTTGGTTTCATTTAAGCTAACTAGTCTGTGAAGTAGTAGTGCCCTATAAACCTTACAATTATGAGAGTCTTTAAACAAGACAAAGCAGAGGGAAGGAACATGATGGAAAAGAAAATGCTTTCAGGTACAAATCAGGCTGTTAGCACGACCTATGAACACATCTGTTTAGATTAAGGCAGCAATGAAAGTTGGGCTCTTATGTTTATAATGTCACTGCAATACAGCTGCTCCTCCCTTGTCAGTGAAGCAAAAGATAACAGCTAGAAATAATCTGAAAGAATAAAAACTCCTGAATCTGGGGCAAAAATCGTCTATAAAAACAACAGATTAATAATGCTCCATGCATCCTACCAAAATTTCTCTCTACAAAAAATGGCCTAAGAGAATCATAAATTCAGTGGCTCTACAGTGAGCTCACTAAGCCACAAGTAACTGTGTTTCCTGAAGTCCCAATGCCCTTTACAAAAACCTTTGCTTAGGTAAAGAAGAAAACTAACCAACCACACAAGAAGCCAATGTTTTCTTATTCTTTGACATATAAAGAAAAGCAAACAAAAAAAAAGTGAAATGCATGGAAATGCTGTCATGCAAAGGTATATAACCTGCAGATGAGAAGGGCATTTAATATATTTGTTGAGTGTTTTTCAATACTGCATTTATATCAAAGTTCATATAAATTTAGGTTTTTAGCATTATGTATGGTAATTTTCACTTCCGGTTGGACATAAACACAATAAAAATTGTGCCATGCTTAATGAAATCAAATTAGAAAATGCTATATTCAACACTACTGTGTTTTGACTATTGTGACCTTCCCTATATCCTGACTTTATTTCTACTTAGTTTGCTGATAAAAGATAGAATTCAAATAAAGATATCAAATACCTATAAGTGCATATAACATGAAAAAGCTGCGCTTTATTTTTTCTATAATTTATTAATATTAACCTGTTTTTTAATGAACAAGCAATACTAACAGCTGTCACTTTTCTTTACAACAAATAATATGTCAAATTATGAAGTTTCTTAGTGAGCTTCTAGACAGGAGTTAAAATAAGCAAGGCTAAATTCATGTCCATTTTAGTTTCATCAAATTCAGTGAAGAATTGATGTATGTACTATGCCTTTATTAATATGTGTGAATTTTTTAATGCATATTGAGAACAATGAACAGTCTACATATATTATCAACAAAATGTCATTACACTATTACACAGAATATATTATTATTAAATATTAGGTATAGATATTTCAGCATAGCAGTCTCTGATTTGTAATGACAGCAAAAAGTTCAATCCTACAGAATAGAAGAAAAGCTCAAGACAAAGTCTTTACATAATTTATCCACCTTTTAGAAGAAAAAACATTATTTTTCTCAATAATTTCAAACACCACACAGGCTTGCTTTCAAAGTGTAGGCCCCTTTAACACTTTATTCAGCAGTACATTTTCTGTTGTTCCTCATATTATGTTCTCAACATATGACACACGGCTTTTGTGTAATTAAATGTGTTACTCTTGATGCTCATACAGAAAACATTCACATTTTAATGGGAAGCGCTGTGTGGATGAAAAAGAAAATACCTATTTGTCATCCTTCATTATGTCAATTCACCATAATAAATTAACAAGAAAGAAATATTCTCCATATTTCCATTGTGCATTCTATAGCTCTTCCCCTTCAGAGTGTTAAGAGACCAATATCTGCATGGAAATAGTGCAGGAGTACTTAAAAGCACTTTGCAATCTGGTGTCTGAATTACTTTCTTATAAACTCTATTTGACATTGGATTAACATCTAATTTTACTCTGACAAGAATAAGCAAAACTTATGCCTGCTAAAAGGCTTATTTAGGCTGAATATGAGAACATTTGTTTCTCTGCAGGAAATATATATATATAAAGCTAAAAAAGAGAGCTTGGGCTGCGGAAAAAAGAAAACTCTTCAAGATTTTCTAAATCTGGCAGTTCACGCAGCTGTGTACAAAAGAAATTATACAAAGTACAAGAATGTTTTAATAATCCATTTCAAACTCTATGCAATATATATGAACAGTCACAAATGAAATACAGATATATGAGTTGTGTTGACAGAAAACACAATGGAAATGGGTAGGAAACAGCATATACCCTTTATTATAAGAAAAATGCATTCTGAGATACATAATTAACTGGGAAAAAGATCTTATGAGAGCATTGACTGTCCTCCATAGTAATCCTTCTACAGGACTTCAGAGAATATTTATGATGTTACTGCACATTGTAGACCAATTCTTGGACCTATATCTATGACTTTTTTTTTCTTTGTTTCACCATTGCTTTAGAGTTCTTCAAAACAAAACAAAGGTCAATTCATCTATTTATTAAATGACTGTAGACATTAATCCTTTCCTGGACTACTATCTCTCTCTTATGATGAGATGCGTTTTTATTTGGTCACTTTTTCAAAAAGTGCCCTACTTATTACTGCTAATTGATTTTGATTCCAATGCAATCATAGAGAAAATCACCCTGGGATTTCAGTGAAAGAACTTGGGTTCACCTAACTCATTGAAAAGTTCAGCTCAAAAGGTAAGATTTTGAGAAAGATACAATAATTCACAGAGAGAAAACTAGAAAGGATCACTTTGATTCCATAAAATCCCACATATAATTTAGTATTTATGTATTCTAGCATACAAAGAGTAAAGTTTTATATGAATATTTAAGCAGCCACAAATAGGTTGGGTGGTTTATTTGTTTTTGGTTTTTTTTTTCAAGTAGCTGAAAAAGAATTCTGATTGCAATAAAAATGATGTGGGAACCACTCCTTTTCTGCTAAAGAAGGATGAGATTTTTTCTTTATCCATGTATATATTTGACAAAATAACTTTTTTTTCCCCAGACGTAGTGGATTTTTCTACTAGGTCATTGGCTAGATGTATTTGATATACTATATATATATATGTGTGATATTTGTATTTTATGCATTTGTAGCACTTGATATACTATTGCTATATCTGTAAAAAGGATTACAATTAAGATGGAAATTCTGAAATTGGCAAAGATGCATTTTCAGGGATAGCAGCATACAAAGGTTTCAGACAGAAGCATCAAGGTGGTTCCTAATCAAGTTCTGCAGAATAAGCTCCAGGAACTCATCTGGTTTACTGCGTTCAATCAGGCACAGTTTTAAAACCATAATGAGAAAGCATACATGTGGAAGGTAGGAAAGAGAAGATCAGAAATGAATACCAAAAGATGTGGATGAAGAGAAGTAGGAGTAGATTGAAATGCAAGGTCATTCACATGGAGCTAATAATAAAAAATTCTTTGGTATGCTTGAGGCTTATCAGATGGAAGTGTTTTGTAGAAATGGGATGTGACAGTCAGTTTCTCAATGAATGAACTGACAGTGTGATGCAGCATAAAATTCTCAAACAGAAACTAAAAATATATTGCAAAAGGTGAATCCGTCAGACACAGGCAAGCACTGGTATCATTGCACCAGGCCTTGGTTAAGCCTTGACTGCAATACGGCATTGAGATTTCTGGTCAGGAAAGGTAACCTTCAAAGAGAAAACATGGAAGAAAACAGGAGAAAAGGACCAATTTTAATGATGACCCTGAAACTGTTTTTCTGGTAGGAAAATATGTAGAAAAATGAAGCAGATAAGGGAGGCAATTGAGATCCATAAATACTCCAGTGGATAAAGAAGAAAGAGCTCATTAAATCATAATACTGAAAGAGAGAACATTCTAGGTGGACATAAATGTGCTGAAGTGGAAATTTCAAAAGCTTCTAGCCATTACACAAATGTTACAGTGTTTTTTTCAGTTATATTACATAGGAAGAAAGTTTTTGAAAGAGATATTGGTAGCCCCTTATGAATGGGATTATTTGGCATGTGCTGAACCCATATATTTAATCAAGTATGCCTCTTATGAAAAAAATGAATAACAGGAAAGATCAGATTACCAAAGCTGGACCTGAAAGATTACAATTAATTTGTACATCAGCTTCTAAATTTGGAATATAGAAGGACTTTGTGCACTTCATAGGATGTCACCTGCAGTGCAGGTGTCACTTCTCTCTCTCTACTTTTGCCAGCTACATGTGTCATGAAATGTAAATTTACTAAGCATGTGATTATAAGTGTTTGGATTTGTTCCCAAAAAAAATCTGTTAAATATGTAAGTAAATGTAAACAGTCATGCTCACAGGCAGCACTTGAAATACATTATTCAACACATACTTGTATATATTTACTGGGTTTTTTTCCAAAAAACTAGATTCTGAGTTAAAGAAATTCAGCTGTTTCTATTGTCCAAAGCTTGTTGTGGATCAACAGTTCAAGGAGGAAAACACATAAGACAGGAGAGAGTGCTGAGATGAGCATGATGGATTTTCTGAATTCTCTGGTGAAGAGCAGAGGCCTCATCATTGCAGCACCTCTCCACTGTGAATGAGATGTGTGGATTCAAGACACCTGAATCAGTCAGAGTAGCAGTCTGTAGCATGGCTTCAAAAGAACTGGTGACTTAGAAAACTGCTGATGGTTACAGACAGGATGAGAAAACCAGGGCTTTCAACTTTATTCTCCCCAAGCCCAACCTTAACTAACCTGGTTTTGAATTACAGATTAATCAGATGATTGTTTATCTAGAAAAGCAATTCCTTTCCAAAAAGATCATAACCAACAATATATCAATTCAGAGGAAATAATCTCTTGGGGATTTTTACAAAATCTCACACAAATAGAAGTCCCCACCTGTGGGTTTTAGCAAAGAAATTGAACCCCCCTTCTTAATGTATATCAATCAGTCCTTGTTAAGATAAAGGGATTTAGTTTCCAGGTTCCTTCAAAAATGGATATGAAAATAACTGTGACATTTTATGTCCCATTGAAATTCCCCAAAGACATAATTTAGTGAGAGAAGTTACTTGTTGTGGACAATAAAGGAAGAAATGGTCTTATTTTACTTTTTCTTCAATGCTTTTTCCAAACTAGAAAACAGGAAATGTTATCCAGTTATTGCTGTTGTTAGAAAATGTGCAGAGAGAAGGCAAGGCTTCTAGCCCTCATCAATTCCAAGCAATTTCCCTTTCCTCTAGCTCTGCTTGGATCCTTTCTCTTCTATAAGTGCGATATCTTAAGTGTTCAAAGAAAGGAGATGACAGCACCAAAAGTGATGTAGGCTGTCTACTTCAAAGCTGGAAATTTTACAGGCAATTCTAGACAGTTGATAAACTTTTCCAGTTTGGCTCAAAAATAAATGTTCAGCAAACCTTTCAGTAGCAGATTATTTTTGGTTTTAGAGTTTCACCATGCTTGAAGAACCTACATTCAGTTATGACATCAGTCTAAAGCATAGGTGGGTTCCAGAGTAGCTTGCACATAGATTGTGTAAATATCTTTTGTTTCTGCAGGACCTCTCATCATCACCTCTGGGAATAAAGTGGGATGAGTTTTATAACAATGCTGTCATCTTCCTTCTTGCTACCTTTTATTACTCTTACTATTTTTAGAGCATATACAGTGAAAGAAGTTTCAGTATGCATTTCAATTAATGTTTCATTCTTAAACCATTTGAATGGTGACATGAAATGTGGCATATTATCCCCTTGCAGTGCTAGAAAATTCTAGTGACAAGCTAGAAAATTCACCAAAAATGAACCCATCACCTAATTCTCAAAAGTTATGACTATTTTGGTTTTGAATGTCCTACTTAAAAGCCTGGGTCTCATTTGTAGAAGTTCTCCACTCTCAGCTGAAGTGAGCGCACAATAACCTTTCAAAGAGTAAAATGAAAATTTCTAGATAATTTACATTTACACTCAAAAGTGGTAGATACTCATGTTTTAATTGGTTACGTCTCAGTTTTCATCTCTGCAATGGGAATGGTGGAAGCACTGTGAAAGTAAATTAATTTGTGAGGCATGCAGATGTCATATTGACTGGTTTCAGAGAAAATCCTCTGAAAAGGCAATTAATATTTTTTCTCAGTAGAGTTCGAATAAATTCGTGAAAAGTATCTGGTCTGCCCAAAGGCCAATGAAAATAAAATAAAGCATTGTACACATGCTTAGTCATTAAACAGGACTCATCTTCCGCAATGATTGATGGAAGTCCAGTGTTGACGGAAGAGAAAACAGTACACGTTTTTACAATTTTAAACTGTGCTATAATATATATCCACAAATAGGGAAGGAGTTGAGTAGCATTAGTAAAGTCAGGCTTAGTTCTAATGTTGCCTGACACATGACAGCAGCATTTTGCTGTGATAAGAATTATAGGGTTCCCCTTTCCCTCGTTCATTTTCCTTCTTCTCTTTCTCTTCCTTTCCATTTTCCATGTCTTTTCTATTCTTCAAACAAAAATGAACACAAGTGTCTCAAAAAGTGTCCTGATACCAGCAAGATTCATCATTGAGATTGGGAAGTTAGACCTACAGGATATGTTTCTGCCTGTAGAGCTGCTGTCAGGCTTGACAATGGCAACAGATGGTCACCCCTTGTGTAGAGCAGCATCAGAGGCAAGTGAGGAGCAAACTTTGCCAACAGATTTCACAGATATTTATTGATAACCACAAAATGCTGTTGTTTGGGATAGCTGGTTCATTTCCAAGGTCTGCATGGCAGTACGCTGCAGTACTACAGACTTTTCTGTCTCTTTTTCTGCTTTTATGTCTTATTCCAATTCTCTCGTTCTCTCCCCCACTTCTGTGACTTCATTCACATTTTCACATCTTCACTGGCTTGTTTCCACCTGACTTCTCACTTAGCCAGCTACGGTCTTCAGTATTTTGATTTCTTCTTTTTCCTTACCAGCATAACCAAAATTATAAACCTCTCACATACTTTTCCCATTTGACTGCCACAAAGGCAGATCTGTGGTCTCTTCCCTTGCTCCTTTTCTGCACCTAGCAGTTAGTCATCTGAATTCAGTCTTTCTTACCACTTCCTCCCAGGTCTCAGAACTTTCTCCCATACTTTTTACCACTGAAATCCCTGTCACTTCATCCTTGCCAGCTTCCCAGTCCCAAGAGATCCAGGGAAGACTTCTTGCATTCCAGCACTCAACTGAAACAGCCCACTTCTCAGTGCAACTTAGGCTCTAAACCAAATGAAGAACAGAGGAAAAACAGACCTTCTTGCTTAAGAGCAACAGCATTGGGAGAGTAAATTCCAGGCCACTTCTGAATATACTTGGGTGGAGAACAGCTAAACACATACATTTAATTGTAAAACTCTAACAAACTGTTATTTAACATGTGTGAACTGAGCTTTCAAATGTTCATGAACTGGCAAAATGTAAATAAATTTTCATGGAGATACCAAATCATCCTCAACTAGACCCTGCCAAATTATAAGTCTCTTCTCTGTTACCTGAAAGTGCTAGAGTTCTCAAAAAAGTAAGCCTTACAATGAATATATTAACAAGAAATAAAACTTAATGTTGTCCCTCAATCTCATTCTCAGGTGTAGCTGAGCCATTTTGGTTGGGTATGCTAAAAACATGCAGCCTGAGACAGAATTTTAGCATACAGAATTTCAGGTTGAATCACTGAAGTTTAGCAAATTTATAGTAAGCTAAAAGCAGTGTAAGTGTCAGGAAGAAACATGGAATTGGCAGTAAAATAGCTAAAAATTATTCTTAAGTGTAAACTTCAGCTATTTTGTCAATACTTACCTGAATGGAAAACAAGAGACAGTAGGCCTTGTATGTTAGTCTGGAACTGAACAGAGTAGAAAAACCATCACAAACCTGTGAAAACGATGACTAGTGTGGGTGCCCAATGACCAAATAAGTCTGAACATATCCATAGATATTCCATCAAAATTAATGTTATGTCTGCATATAATCTTTTTTTCTTCCTAAAAGGAATCATGCATGGACATTTGATGGCAGAATTTGATTCTAAGCCCAGTAACTTTGAATTTTTTTTTCCAAAATGAAAGTCTCTCTTTAACATGTTAGTCACGTTCCCCTACAATTTTAAATAAGCTGCCTCTCAGCCTATTATTGTTTAGCACATTTTCGTATGTATTCAGAAAGAGTGGTCAAAACTCTCAGGTGCTAAAGAGAAGCCTGCAAAGCAGAGGTTCAACAAAATAAAGAAGGAGATTGCATAAATTCTGAAATATATCAAGGTTAGATTACCTTTGTTGCTTTGTATATCTAAGATTTGAATTGATTTTTCTTGTATGAAAACAATGGGGGGAAGGGACTTCTGATGTAATGCTTTGCAGAAACCAGAAAAGTCAATAATATGCAGACAGCTCAAACATATAGTATTTACTGATTCAGTGAAGCATGTTTTTAGTGGGTTAGGAAGGCAAGTTCCAATCTAACAAATGTATCTTGGTTATAATTTTTAAGAAATCTATCTATAATTGTAATGCATAAGTTTACATAAGATCCTTAAACACCTTAATCTTTTACAAAGTTCTTGCAAAGCACAATTTTTTTTCCAAAAAGTAAGTCAACTTGTCATAAATTAATAAAGAGTTGGCATATGAGACTCTTCACATGGAAGAGAATGCAAGTTTGAAAATTTGGGAGACACATAAAATATACATTTACGACAGACCAGATGTTTAAAAAGTAAAACACTCTAGTCCAATTTCCAGAACTATTAGTGAAACTTGAATTTAAACTAAAATGCTACCATCTTGGTTCTGTACTGTTATATAGAGAAGAGTAGTCAACCTGTACCAATCTGTAACATTTTCTCTTTTACCTTTGACTTAGAAAATCCCCTTGAGTGTCAAAACCTCACTTGGTTTCAAGTTCTTAATGAGATTGCAAACCAATGCAGCCATACAGCAAGTGTAATAAAGGCTGGGCATTTCAATTTTGTCATTTTTATCTAATTTTGCAGAGAACAAGTTTTACTTGTTATTTATCATGAAAGCCTTTTTAGTATGTATGATGATATGTACTTCTTCAAGTTACAGTACTGAAAATAAATACAATGAATCTGTTGGATAATAGGCTTTGTAGTAGAAAAAGGTACAAAAGAAGCAAACAGACCTTTATTAAAAACAGAGGTCTCAATTTTCTATTTCCTTTAAATTATAGCTACCAAATATCTGTTACTTTTAGACCACATGAAAGTTGGGAATTTTGGATAGACAGGAACTTCACAGTTTTACATCAGCTAATGTCAATTTGATTATCCTATACAACATATGCAAAGATGCACCAGTGTGTGTGATACATTATACTTCTCCTCTGCTACGGCAGGCAGCTCTTAAGTAAGGAGAAAACACTGTGGATTTAGAGAGGAAAAAAGACATAAAAAGCAACCAGCTAAAATATATCTGCTTTCAATCATTTAACCTATTATCTACAGTAGCAATAATCGCTCACTCATTTTTTTGGCTATTAATGACTATTCTTGCTATAACAGGTGGAAATATAGCCTAAATTTAACACTGTACAGTGTAGATTTACATCTTTTTCCCACCCCTAACATCTGTTCTCGAAGCCAGGCAGTCTCACACACTCAAAATTTTCTGCCAATGTAGCAGTCACTTCTTAATTTTATTACTGATCTCAATGAAAATGGGATCAAGACTACATTTTCTTGAATTAGTCACTAAAGGGTCTTGGGACTTTCTGTCTTTGGGCTAGGACAACATGGTGCCAGCTGACTATGTGTGAGGAGCTTGTTAAGGTGACAAAAAATACACCACTAAAATTTCCTTCAAGAGGGTGAGTCCTATGAACTTAGATCATTTAGCATTTCCCGGAGTCTCATGTTTGGTGTTTTTGAGAGGACTTTTCCTAAACTGCAGAGGATTTAGAAACAATGTGTGGTGGTCTTGAAAGGTTATAGGTGTTATCTTACATTCCCCATTCTCTAACGAGCAGTAGGATATGTTTTACAGCACAGCCTGACAATGGCAAAAGGAATTAAGGTTTTCTTTCATGCTGCCTCCTCCACATGAGAGAGCATTTTTATAGGCCCAGCTTCCTCTGTAACAAAAAAGCTTCTTGAATTCACAGTTGTCAGCCAGCTAGCCCTACTCCCCATCCCCATCACATTTCCCATTCCTTTCCCCCAAATCCTCATGGGATCAGTCATCCCTTTTGAACATACTATCTATCCTCCATTCCCAGGCAGATAGCTTGATTTAGCAGTGACAGATTTAACTTCTCTGAATGCAGACTTTGCAAAACAAATATTTTGGCTATTAGGACCACAGCCCAATGTCCAACACAAAAAACAGAAACAGAGAAAACATATCCCTTTTTTTAATAGATGTATTTCTATTGCCTAAATTGTTTGTGTAAAGAATAAGGCGCAAGGTAAAACTTTCACATTCTTTGTGTATCAGTGATTCTATTACTTCTCCTCCAAGAGGTAGCACTTTTTTATAGCACTCAGAAGGAGGTTGAGAACTGTGTTTTTAGCTTTGCTTCTTTTCTATTCTAATTTTTAAATTATTTTGAAATATGTTATTTGTATAGTAGTTATATATAGAGATGGCATGTATACATACACAAACATTAATGCATGAATATATAGCTTCAAATAGAATATTGTTGGTTAAAAGGGAATATATATTTGTATATGCATCTGTAACATATGAAGGAAAAAGGCCCTATATATCCTGTTTTCATACTCTTATGTTGATTATGTAGGGTTTTGCTCGGTTTCTCTCTGTAAAAAGAACTGGAACTAAAATTCTGAGCACCACACACTCTAAGAAGTATACAATCCAATGGTGAAGGTAAAATTATCCAAAATCCTTCTTGCAAAATAAAAATTTTAATATGCTGCTGTCGACCTTTGTATATATTGCCTTAAGCATAGTACAATGTTTTTGCCCATAAAATGAACAGAAAGTAGTTAAAAACTCACAGTATTATCTCGTTCTTATAATTTTTATTGTTGATACCCTATTTTTAATTGCAACGTTGGAGAGAGGAGTTTACTATGCAAAGAAAATGGCTTGCCTTTAAAATGTAAGAATTTAATCGTGTGCTATTGTTGCCTGCCAACAATGAGCTAAAGAGGTTAATGGATCATAGGTCTGGCAACCAGCCACGCTGCCTCCGGCTCGATACATTTAACTGCATGATCTGGGTTAAGATTTGGTGCTATTTCTTAAATCAGGGCATGAACCGCTAATAAATAAAAGTTAGATTTTATCCAGTCTTTTTTTCCCCCTGATTTTTTTTCCCCCCGAAAACAGAGCCACTGATCTCGCCTCGCACGGCGGGAGGAGCGAGGGGAAGCAGGCGAGGGCGTCCCGCTCTCCCCGCCGCCCTGTGCTCCGGGATCGGGCGCTGCCCCCGTTCGCTGCCGCCGGGCACTACCTGGCATCCCTCCGGCCGGGCAGCAGCGCCTGCTCCCCCCTCTCCCTGGGTTGCCAAACTCGAGGGCCCAAAACGCGAGAGAAGCACTCTCATGGGTCCTCTACGCACCCCTCTTTCCCCAGGAAAGTCCACTCGGAACTCAGAAACCACCGCCTGGAGCCACCTCTCCATCAAAGGAATGGGGTGTGCGGGGTGTGATTGGTTGGGGATTTTTTTTTTTTTTTTTAAAGAAAGAGAGATCACAGAAAAAGTATATAGCTCCCCCTCTCCCATCTTGCATGATCCTCGGGCACATTGTTGGAGGAGCCAGGCAGCAGTGGCAGCGTTATAATGCAAATCACTAAGCGAGCAACTTTAGATGCTGTTGTGGCTATTTTTGATTTCTCTCCTGAGAACGAGCTTTTTTTAGTGTGCGTGTTGCTTTTTCCCCCCCTTTCCGTTTGATTCTTATAATCATGCCCTTCCTCCCTTCTTCGCTTGCTCCCCCTCCTCCCCCAAAACATCAAGCAGCGATGATGCACCGTCCTCGGTCCTCTCCAGCGGGTCACTCCGCTCGGGCAGGAGGTGAGCAGCCGAGCCGGGGGACCGGCGTTTGCAGGGATGTGCTGGGGCACCGCACCCCTGCCCGGCAGAGGCGGGCCCTCCCCGCTGCTGCTTCATTCCTCCGCCGTCGCTTCTGGGCCCCGCCGGCAGTTCTCGGGGGCAGCCGACTTCCCCTCCGAGCCCCTCGCTTCTCCCCCTCCAGCCGCGTCCCGGCGGCGGCAGCAGCAGCCTCCCAGCGCCACCCCAATGCCTGGGGGAGCCCGGCCGCTTCCCGCGGAGGAGCCAGCGCCGGCGGAGGGCCCTGCCCGCCTCTTCCCTCGGCCGCAGGGCGAGCCGACAGCACCTGGCTGCGTTGCCCGCCTTAGCGGACTGGGAGAGAGAGAGGGAGGGAAGGAGGGAAAAAAGGAGGGAAGGAGGAGGGAGGGAAAGAGGGAGGCTCCTCCGTGCGCGGGGAGCGGCTCCAGCTCTCAGCTGAGCGCTACCGGCAGCGGCAGCTTTTGCCGTGCTGCACCGCGGGCGGTGACGGATCCCGGCGCGGCGGGAGCACGCCGCTGCCGCGGGACCGCAGCCTTAGGGCGGGGGGCTCAACCCTCGGCCGGGAAGTAAAGACAGAGTTTTGCGGTTTTTTCCTTTTCTGTCCTAGTGATTGGGCTTTTTTTATTACCATTATTTTTAATCCCTCCCCCCGCTCCCCCCATTCCCTCGGCGGTGCGTGTGGCAGCGGGGAGGATGTGCGCCTCCCCCAAGCCGTTCCCCGGCAGCTCCCGCCGCGGCTGCGGGGCGCTGGGGGCCGCGGGGCTTGGGGCGCGCTGGGCCGCACCTGGTGGCACCGCCATGCGCGGGCTGCGCCCCCTGATCTCCCGCGCCGCTTCCCTCCGCCCTTCGGCTCCTGAGTCTCCCTTCGTTTGTGTCCAGCATCGCGCACACACGCACACGCCGTCACGCACGGAGGCACTCACTCACTGACTGCCGAGCTGCCCAGGCTGCCGAACAGCACAGCGCAGGGTCGCGCAGCCCGCCTGGAGCCCCCTCCCTCCCTCTTCCCTCCCTCCTTCCATCCCTCCCTCCCTCTCTCTTCCTCCTCCCTCGCTCCCTCCCGCCCGCCCGCCGGTCTGAAGGATGCCCGGTAAGTAGCGACGAGGACCGGCACCTCTGCCGGTGCGTGATGTGAGTGGTTAGGGACTGCTTATNGCGGCGGGAGCACGCCGCTGCCGCGGGACCGCAGCCTTAGGGCGGGGGGCTCAACCCTCGGCCGGGAAGTAAAGACAGAGTTTTGCGGTTTTTTCCTTTTCTGTCCTAGTGATTGGGCTTTTTTTATTACCATTATTTTTAATCCCTCCCCCCGCTCCCCCCATTCCCTCGGCGGTGCGTGTGGCAGCGGGGAGGATGTGCGCCTCCCCCAAGCCGTTCCCCGGCAGCTCCCGCCGCGGCTGCGGGGCGCTGGGGGCCGCGGGGCTTGGGGCGCGCTGGGCCGCACCTGGTGGCACCGCCATGCGCGGGCTGCGCCCCCTGATCTCCCGCGCCGCTTCCCTCCGCCCTTCGGCTCCTGAGTCTCCCTTCGTTTGTGTCCAGCATCGCGCACACACGCACACGCCGTCACGCACGGAGGCACTCACTCACTGACTGCCGAGCTGCCCAGGCTGCCGAACAGCACAGCGCAGGGTCGCGCAGCCCGCCTGGAGCCCCCTCCCTCCCTCTTCCCTCCCTCCTTCCATCCCTCCCTCCCTCTCTCTTCCTCCTCCCTCGCTCCCTCCCGCCCGCCCGCCGGTCTGAAGGATGCCCGGTAAGTAGCGACGAGGACCGGCACCTCTGCCGGTGCGTGATGTGAGTGGTTAGGGACTGCTTATACTGCTGCCGCCCGCCGGGGGGGCGCAGGGCCGGGGGCGAGGGGAGGGGAGGTGACAGCGATCCGAGGCAGGAGGCGGCGGAGCTCGTCGGGTGCTCCTCAGAAAGACTTTACGCTGCGCGGCCGGGGCTTGGATGTGGGCGCCGAGGGACGGGGTCTGTGCGCCGCAGCGGGCACCGGTCAGGGTGCGGGCACTTCGCCTGCGCTGCGGATTGCTGTCTGCAGCACCGCGGTGAGTACCGCGGGGCTCCGCGCCTCGCCGGGGTCCCCCGGGGACGGGTAAGGTGTGGAGGGTGCCCCGCCGCGCTTGGAGCTCCCTTCTTGGTGGCTCTGCTCCGAGCCGCGCTGGGACCGGGGCACGGAGGGCAAGGTGCCCGCGGTACGTCCCGGGGACTGTCCGCTGCTACTCCTCGGTTTGGCCACGTCCCTAGGGGCTGCCAGCAGGGTCCGGTGTTTCGGGCGCCGCGGTGCCTCCGACCGGACAGAGAGGCAGCTCCGCCGGGCTCCTCACCTGCGGAGAGGAGCACCCAGGTGCTGCACATCGGGGCGTGGGGAGCAGAGCGGAGCCCCGGCCGGTGCCCCGGCACCGCAGCGAGAGGGTGCCCGCGGCTCCCCTGCCCGCTCCCCGTCCTGCACGCCCTGTCCTCCTGCGCTGCAGAGGGCTCCGGTGGGAAAATTCTTGTCTCTTAGGGAAGCGTAATGTTTGCAAAATGTTTGCTATCAATTAGAGGGTGGTTCTCCTCAGCACTCTGCTCAGGCAGGGGCTCAGCTCTGGCAACCGAATGCCAGGGACACCGGGCAAGGGGCTTTTTGTTCTGCTAGACTGCCTGGTGCGATTTGTGGGAAACACATATAAAAGCTCACAATTGATGGCGATTTTTAAGTGGACTTTGGTAAATCAATTGAATTAATTTTTCTTACTTTTGCTGTGTGTACTTTGACAATGAACTCTTCTCAGGGTATTTTGCATCCTGGCTATGATAACTCTGCCAGTGAAGTCAATGACAAAACTCTGAATTGACTTCAGAGGAAGGCAGTTATGGGCAATATAGAATGAAAGGGACTGGGCAGAAGGTGGAGAGATGGCAAAGTGAGAGAGATGTATAAAGGAAACTTCATTTTAGAAGCTAGCTTTTTAACCGAAGAGTTTTAGCAACACTGTGTCAGAAATGTCTTCTAGATTTTCCTTTCCACTTTGCACTGGAGAAATACTGGAATGATTTCTTGATGTGTTGGATATCAAGTGGGCTGAATTCATTGTTTTACCCACAGACATTATAACATGTTACTTAGTAACCCATACTCTTCCAGTGCTGTATATAGTTTTTCTCACTAAAAATTTGGAAGAGGGAGATCACTGAGACAATTAGATGGGCTCCCATTGACTTCAGTGGCCTGTGGACCAGGCCCAGACAGGCTCAGTAGAGAAGTAACAAGAGAACTGTAGTACAGTTTGTAAGGAAAGGTGTTGCATAAGCATTTAACTCATGAACACCCTCCCTCTAGAGAGGGGAAAATCTAAATGTACATTAATTTTTTATCCCATTTTATCCAACTCTTTCACAACACAGATACAAATAAGAAAGAATGCTTCTGATTAATAATTAAAATGCCCATATTCATATGGATTATAAAGAAGATTTTATGCAAAAAAAATTCCATTATTAAATGGAAGTTCTAGTTCACAGACCATCCTCTGTTCAGTGCAATATTTAGATTGGGAGCAGTCAGATATTTAATGAAGCACCAAATACAAATATTGATATTCAAATAGCAAAAGCTAGACTTATTCCTGTAACCTGACTAACCATTGTGAACTGCTTGGAATTCCTTAAAAAGGAAAGTGTGGTCTTTTATTTTCTTTTCAAATCTGAGTTTTGAAATAACTCCCAAACCCCCCACATGCTGAATTTCTTCAAAAACTTGTCAAGTATCAGAAATATGCCCCTAATCCTTGAACGGTGTGACTATTACATTGATAGGTGTGCTAGGGTGGCACTGGCTGGATGCCAGGAACTCACCAAAGCTGTGTTATCACTCTCCTCCTCAGCTGAACAGCGAAAAGAAAATGTAACAAAAAGCTCATGGGTTGAGACAAGGACAGGGGAATCACTCAGCAGTTACTGTCATGTGCAAAACAGACTCAATTTGGGGAAATTTGTTTAATTTATTACCAGAGCAGGAAAGCAAGAAATAAAAGCTAAATCTCAAACAATCATCCTTCCCCTCTCAACCTCCTCTGTGCCTCCCTCCATTATTCTTCCCAGGTTTGACTTCACACCCTAATTATCTGTTTCCTCCCTGCCAGTGGTGCAGGAGGATGTGGAATAAAGGTTATGGTCAGTTCATCACATGTTGTGTCTACCACTCCTTCCTCCTGAGGAGGAGGGCATCTCACACTCTTCCCCCGCTTTGGTGTGGTGTTCACCCATGGGAGACTCTATGAGCTTTTTCCAGCAAGTCCTTCCCATAGGCTGCAGTTCTTCATGACTTGCTCCAGTGTGGGTCCCTGCCATGAGGTGCACTCCTTCAGGTGCAGTCTGTTCCAGTGTGGGTCCCCCACAGAGGGATACCACTCTAGTGTGGACTCCTCTCTCCACAGGGCCACATGCCCAGTCAGAACCCTGCTCCAGCATGAGCTTCCCATGGAGTCACAGCCTCATTTGAGCATCCACCTGCTCTGGCATGGGCTCCTCCAGGGGATACAGGTGGATCTCTGCTCCACCAGGGACATTCATGGGCTGCAGNGCGATTTTTAAGTGGACTTTGGTAAATCAATTGAATTAATTTTTCTTACTTTTGCTGTGTGTACTTTGACAATGAACTCTTCTCAGGGTATTTTGCATCCTGGCTATGATAACTCTGCCAGTGAAGTCAATGACAAAACTCTGAATTGACTTCAGAGGAAGGCAGTTATGGGCAATATAGAATGAAAGGGACTGGGCAGAAGGTGGAGAGATGGCAAAGTGAGAGAGATGTATAAAGGAAACTTCATTTTAGAAGCTAGCTTTTTAACCGAAGAGTTTTAGCAACACTGTGTCAGAAATGTCTTCTAGATTTTCCTTTCCACTTTGCACTGGAGAAATACTGGAATGATTTCTTGATGTGTTGGATATCAAGTGGGCTGAATTCATTGTTTTACCCACAGACATTATAACATGTTACTTAGTAACCCATACTCTTCCAGTGCTGTATATAGTTTTTCTCACTAAAAATTTGGAAGAGGGAGATCACTGAGACAATTAGATGGGCTCCCATTGACTTCAGTGGCCTGTGGACCAGGCCCAGACAGGCTCAGTAGAGAAGTAACAAGAGAACTGTAGTACAGTTTGTAAGGAAAGGTGTTGCATAAGCATTTAACTCATGAACACCCTCCCTCTAGAGAGGGGAAAATCTAAATGTACATTAATTTTTTATCCCATTTTATCCAACTCTTTCACAACACAGATACAAATAAGAAAGAATGCTTCTGATTAATAATTAAAATGCCCATATTCATATGGATTATAAAGAAGATTTTATGCAAAAAAAATTCCATTATTAAATGGAAGTTCTAGTTCACAGACCATCCTCTGTTCAGTGCAATATTTAGATTGGGAGCAGTCAGATATTTAATGAAGCACCAAATACAAATATTGATATTCAAATAGCAAAAGCTAGACTTATTCCTGTAACCTGACTAACCATTGTGAACTGCTTGGAATTCCTTAAAAAGGAAAGTGTGGTCTTTTATTTTCTTTTCAAATCTGAGTTTTGAAATAACCCCCAAACCCCCCACATGCTGAATTTCTTCAAAAACTTGTCAAGTATCAGAAATATGCCCCTAATCCTTGAACGGTGTGACTATTACATTGATAGGTGTGCTAGGGTGGCACTGGCTGGATGCCAGGAACTCACCAAAGCTGTGTTATCACTCTCCTCCTCAGCTGAACAGCGAAAAGAAAATGTAACAAAAAGCTCATGGGTTGAGACAAGGACAGGGGAATCACTCAGCAGTTACTGTCATGTGCAAAACAGACTCAATTTGGGGAAATTTGTTTAATTTATTACCAGAGCAGGAAAGCAAGAAATAAAAGCTAAATCTCAAACAATCATCCTTCCCCTCTCAACCTCCTCTGTGCCTCCCTCCATTATTCTTCCCAGGTTTGACTTCACACCCTAATTATCTGTTTCCTCCCTGCCAGTGGTGCAGGAGGATGTGGAATAAAGGTTATGGTCAGTTCATCACATGTTGTGTCTACCACTCCTTCCTCCTGAGGAGGAGGGCATCTCACACTCTTCCCCCGCTTTGGTGTGGTGTTCACCCATGGGAGACTCTATGAGCTTTTTCCAGCAAGTTCTTCCCATAGGCTGCAGTTCTTCATGACTTGCTCCAGTGTGGGTCCCTGCCATGAGGTGCACTCCTTCAGGTGCAGTCTGTTCCAGTGTGGGTCCCCCACAGAGGGATACCACTCTAGTGTGGACTCCTCTCTCCACAGGGCCACATGCCCAGTCAGAACCCTGCTCCAGCATGAGCTTCCCATGGAGTCACAGCCTCATTTGAGCATCCACCTGCTCTGGCATGGGCTCCTCCAGGGGATACAGGTGGATCTCTGCTCCACCAGGGACATTCATGGGCTGCAGGGAGACATCCTGCCTCACCGTGCTCTGCGCCAGGGGCTGCAGGGGTATCCCTGCTCTGGCACCTGGAGCACCTCCTCCCCCTCCTTCTTCACCGACCTTGGTGTCTGCAGAACTATTGCTCTCACATATTCTCATTCCTCTCTGTGACTGCAGTTTCTATTGCTCACTCCTCTCTCTGACTGCAGTTACTGTTCAGGGTCTTTTTCTCCCTTCTTAGATCTGTTATCCCAGAGGTGCTGCCACCATTGCTGATGGTGCTCAGCCTTGGTCAGCAGCAGCTCTGTCTTGGAGCTGGCTGGCATTGGCTCTGTTGGACACAGGGGAATCTTCTGGCAGCTTCTCACAGAAGGCAGCCCTGTAGCACCCACCACTAACAAAACCCAATACAAGAACAAAAATAACTTTTCTCAGTTATGGTCCAATAATTATGTTTCCCTTTTAAGTACAAGTTTGTGTTAATAGGCAAATATAAAAACAAAGTTTGAAGCGCTGTGTCTCCTGTTCAGATTTATTTGTAGGCATCTGGTAGAATTGTCATTGAAGTGAACTGAATGTGTCACTAATGCTTAACTGTGAACAGATTAAGATGTTCATGTTACAGTGGGGAAAAAAAAAACCCCAGCAGAACGGACACATGCTTCACTGATTATCTCTTCTCTCCTTGCAAGTCCATAGGCAAGACAGACACCTCATTCTTAAAGTGTCATATTGCAGGTTTCTTTCTAATTTTCCTGTGAATTCAAGTGTTTATTTTATCGTGCACCACATATGTAAGTGAAGGGTACATATTTTATGGGACATTGTGTGGAGTAAAATTTTGTTTTGGCTACTTTGTTGCTTCCTGTATTCTGCACTCTATCTGCTGTTTTCTAGCACAATATAATGCCACAACTTATATTTGTTGATAATACTTCCATTTCAAGCTAAATGTGAAAAATATGGTAATTATTTCAATATTAAGAGGTTTGGATTTTTTTTATTGGGGGATATGACAGGGTGTGATAATGGTGCTGTTTTTAAGATCCAAAGCAATGCTCTTTTCCTTCTTAAATGAAGAGTCATCAGTTCTAAAAACAAAGATATTTGAATAACTCTTTGGGTTTGTCTGAGAGCCATTGTTTGAAATTCTGTGGGTTTTTCTCATTTTGGTGTTTCAGTACTTCTTCAAAGGTGTATATGGAAATTCAGACAGATCTTGTGGTCAACATCTCCAAAATACAAATTTAGATTTTTTTTGCTTACCTGTAACTGAAGAGTATATAAGATTCTAGTTTTTAAGGCAGAGTTGAATGAAGCCAGATAATGAAGTAGCAGGAAACTCCAGGGCATGATTCTGAATAACCATTACGCACTTCTAGCAACTTTATAAACCTCATTGTGTTTTGAGGAGTAAATGCTGTTCATCTTTACTCAGATTAATATTTCAAGACTATTTTTGCTGTCCCTTTCCTGACTCTGAAACATGTTTATGCCCTTGTATTGCTATGGTTGTTAAGTGAATGGTAGCAAGCATTTACAGGTCTCTTGGTATTTGAATCTAGGAAGCAACATTACTGGGATTCTTGAAAGTCACTTAAATTTTGCCATTATTACACCTCTAAGAACATTTTCAGAGTAAATTTTATTGTTTGTTAGTCCTAGAACAAATTAATCAGATAATTTATTTAGGACTATATTCTTCTATCCAACAATTTAAGAACAAAAGCCTCCACTGTAGCTCAAATCAATCAAAATATTGGTTTTAGGTTATACATTGTGCATATGGAACCTGGCATGTAAAGCAGATGGTATGTAAAATTATGCATAGCATGTCTGGAGAGCCATACAATATCTAAATGCAGTGCAACAGAACAAGGAAAGAGTGTCACATGCAACTTAAAATATCAATCACTGGACTCTGTCATGTCTCAGCGGTGCTTTGTTTTCACATGTGTGTATGTGTGTGTGTGTGTTCAACTTTCACTTACTGCAACCAGGACATTTCCACATTTCCTTGATAATGTGATCTTCTTTAGAAAAGCATGCAGACTGAAATGATATGCTACTGGCTAAATGAAATAAAGATGGATATACAAGAAAAACTGGTTTCGTTCAGTTTGGGTGCACAACACTAATGAATGTAAATGAAAAAAAAAAAAAAAAAAGTCAAGAACAGAAATTTCAGTCTTTTAAGGTGAATGGCCAGACACCACTTAGCACAAGGACTCTGTTGTTCTATGTAACTTACGCTCTTGGTTTGTCCAACCCTGCAATAGCACTTCACTTAACAGTATGTCTGTCCTGTTGCATAAATACTGTTGGCTTCACATTCTCTCTGTCTCTCAAGTATTACAAGTCTGTAAGCACAAAATTTCTTCCTGAACAAACAAGTATTACTGTGCATTGTTAATGCAATCAGATTAAATGGTAATTGTAGAAAGATTCACATCAGCAAAACCCTTAAACAAATATTAGTCTTTAAGCATGTGCTGACCCCAAAAGGACCTGATCACCTTTTGTTGAACAAAGATGCTTTCATGATCAATGACTATGAAAAGTAATAATTTTCTCAAGTTTATTCAAACATTTAAATCTGTGGTTATAAAATTTTGTCAGCATCAGACAACTTTTATTTCCAGGGGAAAAAGTCTTTAAATATTTCTACTTTTTTTTTAATGTTTTGTATACTTTAGAAGTACTGGAAGCAATTAACTGTTTTAAAATGGATTGCACAGCTGTACTCTTTCATATTTCTAGTCAAAATGAACTTTTGTAGATAAGATGTGAAGGATGATGTTCCTAATGAAGGACTACTGCAAAGTGAACTTTAGATATAATAATGAACTAACACTGTACAAGGTAGAGTTTAATAGCCAATTCTGTATGATTCAGACATTTTTCAAGGAGACAAATTGAAGGAATGCCCCCATGGTAAAACTGTTGAATATCCCCAAGCATTTTTAAGGATTTTTAAGCTACTTGAGTTGATATACAATTTTTCACAGTACAAAATAAGTAAATGAATAAGTAGATAATTTCAATACTTTTTTTGCACTGGCACTTAGTCCTTACACATTTTATTTTTTGCGATGGTGCTGCTTGAGAAAATACAACTCTGTGTCTGGGGCACTAAAGGAACACATTTATCCTGATACATTACAGAACAGTGTCGAACAATTTATTTCTCTTTTGGAAATGAAAGAACTTTTATCCACTCAAATAACTGTAATACAACCTTGTATTATAATGGCTTGAACAATCTTGACTGTACACAGTTGCCAGAGTCTCCAAAGGACTGTCATAAATAAAGCTATTAGACTGTATTATAGCAGACACATATTCAGAGTCTACAAAGGGATGACAGGATTTTACATTACAGCAGAAAATGTTTAAAAATGTCTGTGAATTACCAAAAATTATTGGTAAAAGTACTTAATAAACTGATTTTTAATACATATATATGTGCTATTTTTCTTTTAAAGTATACAAATGCAACACTAATATTAATTAATTAATCCTATATAGAATTAAGTGAAAAGCGAGACAACAAATAAGGGATTTGTCCTCTACAACAAGTGCTTAAGCTTGCTCAGCAGCATATAAACTTTCTGCACTAGCTGATGGACATTCAACCCACATCCAAACCTCCCTTTGCAACCTGACATTGCTACTGTGATGACAGCCTTAGAAAACTGGCATCTCATGAGAGACAAGTCAGTTTACATCAATGGAAATGGATTTACACTGCATCCTGGATTCTGTGCAGACAGGTTTGTTTTTATTTTCCTCTTACTGTCATAGAAGGCATGACTTTTCCCAGGTATGAGGACACAAATGAGCTTGGCAAAACCCTGAATGAACCTAGAAACAAATTTGGAAATGGTGGAGAGAGAGTAAAATGAAGTAAGAAACATATAAGGATGTGTTATGTTGCTAGTTTGGTTTTTTTTTCTAGAGAGGAAAAGTACACTCTTTTATGAAAGATCCCTAAGACAGAAGCAAAACATTAAAAAAGGGCAACTGAGGTTAAAAATAAAATTATGAAAGTTGAGTTACCTAACATGTCCTGGCCAAGGGAGAAGTAACTAAATCTGACATACCAAGAGGATGGGAGCCTCAAAAGAAGACTAAAGTCAGAAAATAACCATTTTCCATGTTGGAAATCCAGATGGCCCTAACAGATTTTCTATGCATTTGTATACACATTTATCTGTGTGTATACATGTGCACACATATATACTTTTTTCTTTTAATATCAAAATCTACAAAATGCTCTACTTTGTTACTGTCTGATTTTCTCACCCCAGCAGGGATTTGCTGGTTCTTCTTTCTGTCTGACCATGAAGTTACAGAGGTAGATTTGATAACACAGTAAATAGCTGAGAGTTGTTAACTTGTTTCCTGAAGGTAAAACAGTAGGGTCCAATGGTTCTCCTGCAGAATGTTTTAAACCCAAGGCTATAAGTAAGAGGGAGTGCTGTCAGAAAAGAAAAGAAAAGAAAAGAAAAGAAAAGAAAAGAAAAGAAAAGAAAAGAAAAGAAAAGAAAAGAA